>ML777295.1:1023936-1130409 GCA_009831015.1 Picea engelmannii | reverse complement strand
AATGAACACCAACAATAACCTGCCCTGTGAGGACGAGGATGATCGAAGGCCTCCCTTCGCCTATATCTCAACACGTTGATCTATTGCACCGATCCGCCTCTTAAATATCTCATCACGTGCCCTTTCTTTTTCTGCATGGAAAAGAGTTTTCTCTATGGGAGTAAGGCGGCTCACTCACAAAATAATTTAATTGGCACACATAAAAACTTTCACCCAGAAAATAAACTCACTAAACTATCTACTCTCCTACAACAGTGGATTGACAATCATTGCTCTCATATTCCAGCCCCTCTGGTGAGAGAGTCAGGGCTGTTCTAGCTCTGATACCATGGCAGAATTTAAGAGAGCAGCCATAGCACGAAAATTACACACAAAATAATATTGTATTACTATATCAAATCCCAAGATACAATAGGTATATGTAGCTGGAGTTAGATCCAACCAATTCCAAACATAGGTATGGAGGTTGAGATAATATCTCAACAACGCCTACAAAATCTCAAACCAACTCCAAACCAATCCCTAAGTTAATCATTAATTCTAACAGCATCGCCATTGCCCAAGTACATGATCATAAATTTTCAGTGTCAACTGAGTACATGACCATAAATGCCTTTGTTTGTCAGAGTTCTTGGCCTAACTTGCATCACCATTGCCCAAGTACATGATCATAAATTCCCAATGTCAATTAACTACATGACCATAATTTTTTTTGTCACCGAATTCATTAACCAATGACAATACAAAAACATATTCTATTTTTTTTAAAATATAAAAATCCAACATAATAGTGTTACACTTTTGAAAACAACTTAAATTTATGTTCAATGAGTTAACTAATATACACTCAATGTGCAAACTCATCACTATACTTCCTTGGCAGAGACTAATATGTTATCTCACATCATTTGTGATGCTTTTGGAACTTCTGATTTTCTTTAATTCAAGTCAATCGGCTAACAAACCTGACAAAGAAAATGACATGCAATCACAAATTAAATCCGCCCTTACAATCGTGCTAATACTATAAGAACTCTGAACTCTTGCACACATTAGGTTTCCATACAAGAATAGGAAAACTTACTATGCCCCTTCCTGGACAATGGCCTTGGGATCAACAACTTCACTGCCAATCTGTTTCCAACAATCATCAATGATAAAAAAAATGTGGGGAATACCTCCCTCTGACAGGCTGCAGTGCCAAACAACATCAACATTATTAACTCAGGTAATGAAAGTTGTGCTTTCATTTGACTTCAACAACATTACATATTATCTATTGGATGAAAATCCAAGCTATAAGTGGTATCTAATTACCTTTTAAAACCTTTGTCCATGCCTTCAGCAGTAACATCAATGTAAAAAGCTTTCCAGGTGCACTATCCAAACCAATCCAGAAAAAAAGGCAACTGGCAAAGAGAGGTAAATTACAACTCATCAATTAATGTGCACATAAAAACCCAAAATAAAGATCAAATTAACTAATAAAAAATTAAGGCATATGAGAGCATGATATAGTGACAATACAGAGAAATGGTCAGTAGACATCAACGTGGGCGAGGGTACTTTTGAGGTAAATATACACAAAATGTTGAAAACCTATTAAATTTTATATGACCAGAGTAGGTGTATACATATGATAGGGTCTCATCAGGCTACATAAAGGTGCCTATGAATCCATAAATCCCCAGCAGGTACACACGCACCCCACCCCAGAAAAAGAAAAAAAAGATGAATCTCTTCAAAAATAAGAGTGGGCTGAAAGACAGAAAGAAAAAGACGAATCTCTTCAAAAATAGGAGCAAGGCAGTTTTGAGTGGATCTCTATGCTAACACTAATAAGACAAAAGGGCCTGTTGAGTTTTTATCCACTGTTAAACATCTCAGATAAAACTTCACAGAAATCATTGGTTGTAAATAGAATCTACCAAGTACTTTTGTTTCTAGAAAAGGAGTGGCATAAGCCTAATAGTATAATAGCATACGACCCGAAACACCCCCCAAGCTCCAAAAAATTCTTACAGCCGAGAAGACAATGAAAATTTAAAAGCTCCTCCTTTAAGGAACGTGATGCAAGTTTACCCATTTCTCAAAAACAAGTGGGTAGCTTCTATCAGTAATGACAGGTGAACTTACCTTTTTTTTTGTCGAGGTGGTGAAACGCCTGCAAGTTCCTTTCCACAGCCCTGGTGATACACAAACAATAACAATTTAGATATAACTTAAAAAAATAGGCATAAAGTAAGAAAAAATCCACAATATATTCTTGACAATGTCTGTGATAACTTCAAATGGATCTGGCTCTGCATGCATGTAAACTGAATGAAGCCCTTGGGTATTAGTCACTGCAAAATCTCCTGCAGAATTACATGCAGACGGTTTCAGTTTTTTGAAAGCTTAATTATAGATGCATTTGTTGTGCCCAAACAATGCTACTAGGACATGGAACGACCAAAAACTGGAGTATTTTGTGATCCTTAATGACTGCAACCATTGCCCTCGTCTCTTCCACTCCTCGATGCTACATGTTGTTATTGGGGGAGTAACGAGTTTCAATACATTAATAAAAGGGAAAATTGATTCGTGACATTATATGCTGTCACAGCTTAAAATTCACAACCAAGGCAAGAGAGGTGAGATGAATAAATGAGAATGGAAATTTTAATTATATCATAGAGAAATGGAACAACTAAATTAAACAAGATCAAATATTAAGAAAAGCTTAAGGACCGCCTACAAGCATTGCCATTCACAATGGTTTTACTATAATTTGCTATCTGGGCTAACTTGTGAGCAATCTTTTTTTTTAGTTACTTTTTCAGTAGGTTTTCCTGTCATGGGGTTTTAAATTTCAGGTTAATTTAGAATTTTGGTTGATTTTTTAAACATCTAAATTAATTTAAAATGAAGCAAAACTCCTAAAATAAAATTATAAAATCTCTAAAACTTTGTTCCATGTTAATTTCAAACTACTTATAAAAATCTAACCAAATTCAAACCTTTTTAAAAAAAAATAAATAAATCTATTTACTCCAAAATTAACCTACTCCCAATGCTACATCCCGCGTACAAAGAAACCTACACAAATCCCTACTTCATGCGTACAAAGGAGCCTCGGTCAACAGACGACATGACAATTGACAAACAACTTAATGCTTGTGCTGCCGTTCATCGCCACATAGCCCAACACGTACATCGCCATTAATCCTAAATCAAATGCCATTAATCCTGAATGGATATGAGCTTGGATAAGACCTCAAATTTCAGATTCAATGAAATTGCAGAAAATTAAATTATTATTTTATTAAATAAAAATTATTAATCTTCCAATGTTTAACATTGAAAATTAAAAAAAAAAATTAGAGTCAAACTACCAACTACTAATAGGTAGTCAACGAAACGACCCAAGGACTAATAATTTAAGTTATAGCACTGGAGCATAGAGAGTAAAATGACACTTTGTATGAATGATGATGTTAGTAAAAGAGAAACGACTCATCGCTATAGTCCCTCCTATAGGGACAAATAATTTAATAATTTAAGTTTTAGCATTGGAGCATAGATATTAAAATGACACTTTGTATGAATGATGATGTTAGTAAAAGAGAGTTGTTGTTCCCATGGTTAAAAAAAGAAGAAGAGAATTGATAAAGTATTAATGTGTTGGCCTATAGAAATATAAAATAACAAAATTAAAAACTAATTTTAAAGATGAACGTTTTAATTAAGAATTAATATTTTTATTAAGAGTGATTTTACTAGATTTGATTTGATTTTATATATTATTATTATTAGTTTTTTGGTTAAGTATTTTTAGTTAATATAAATAAATGATATATTATATATGAGCACAAATATGTTATTAGAAAAACTAAAATTTTGAATCTTCATAAGAAAATTACAATACCTTATGAAATAAGTTAATCTTGTAATAAACAAAGCCTTTTAATATTATAAATTTAATACAAATTTAACATAAATTTTAGGCATCATCAAAATTTCACTATATTTTAACTATAATATATAATGTAATGTTGTTTCTATATATTTTTTCTAATTCTAAATCAATTTAAATAATTAAAAATTCAATTAAAAATTCAATTCGTCTAAAATTTCAATTTCATATAACACCAAATTTAAACAAAATTACTATAAAATTAAATGATTATACAACTATCAATAATAACTATTATCTAACAAATAAAAATAATAATTACATCACCATTAATCCTAAATCAAATACCATTACAGGCCGCCACTGCACCCATAAGACTTCAAAGTTAAAAAAAATAAAAATAGACTCAAACTACCTAGGTGGTCAACGAAACGATTCATCGCTATAGTCCTTCCGACAGGGACTGATAATTTAAGTTATACCATTGGAGCATAGATATAAAAATGACACTTTGTATGAATGATGATGTTAGTAAAAGAGAGTTGATGAAGTATTAATGCGTTTGCTTCAAGAAGTATAAAGTAACAAAATTAAAAACGAATTTTAAAGATGAACATTTTAATTAAAAATTAATATCTTTATTACTAGATTAGATTTTATTTTAATTATTATTATTAGTTTTTTGGTTAAGTATTTTTAGTTAATATAAGTAAATAATATATTGTATATGAGCACAAATATGTTATTAAAAAAACTAAAACCTTGAATTTTCATAAGGAAATAATAATATTTTATGAAATAAGTTAATCTTGTAGTAAACAAAGCTTTTTAATATTATAAATTTAATACAAATTTAACATAAATTTTAGGCATCATCAAAATTTCACTATATTTTAACTATAATATATAATGTAATGTTGTTTCTATATATTTTTCCTAATTCTAAATCATCTTAAATAATTAAAAATTTAATTAAATTTCAATTCGACTAAAATTCCAATTTCATATAACATCAAATTTAAACAAAATTACTATAAAATTAAATGATTTTACAACTAACAATAACAACTATTATCTAACAAATAATATTAATAATTACTATAATCCAATTTAGACACATTTTTAATTTATTGAAATCAGTTTGTGGAGTTATATCCTCTATTGATGATGTCCTCTACATTTGTGAAGAACCTATTGAAGTAATCATTGATTTAAAAAAACGGGCGGCAGGTGCGGGGGAGTCACCCTTGACTCCGATGGACAAAAAATAATGGAATTCCCATGGGGATTAGGACAAGCCACTAACAACAGTGCATAAACATTAGTAGTCTATATGGGCGCACGCCTCATCGCTGACAAAAGTCCAAACATACTAGTGTAGGTAATAAAGGACTTTGAATTGATAGTTAAGGGACTTCAAAGGAACATTAAAATGTTCACCCCACCCTTGCCACAATATTCTCACGTATCAAAGAACTTGACTAAAGATTTGAGAGGGTGAACTATTACCATGTTCTCAGGATGCAAAATTCTTCAGCGGACTCTTTAGCTAAGGCAACAAAGAATTTGGAACAAAGTCTTCTAAAAATCAATAACGAGACCAAATATGAGATTCTCCCCTAAGTCAACAATAAATGGCACTATGTGTGTAAGTTTGTGGAACAAAATTCGGCATCAAATAATGAAATCAATCTATGACAACCGGCTAGGAACCACTACTCCTTGCTATCCAATGCATCATGCAACTCATAAGATTGCAAGGACCCACAATAGACTTGGACTCCACGTCATGGCTCACTCAGACCCACTAGATGACACACCCAAGCAATGCAAACACGACACCCTCTCACACAATCACGCACACTCTCATCGCATCAAAGTTCTTCATTTACGCTCGTGCCTACCATTGTCACTGTGCGAACATTCATTCCTCCTAAGATTCCATGTCCAAACCTATGGCCTTGCACAAGTAATGGATACAGATTCTGAATCAATTGTGTAAGCAAGAGTCATTTCTCAGCCTTGTTCGTTATCATTTCAAACCATGGTGTCATCCTTCCATCCGTGGGAATTGAATTCAATGAAGCTAATACATGTTATGAAAGGCGGTGACAACAAATTTCAAGGAAAGTGAGGAAAACAACATAATAGTATCAATCTTTGGAGTTCAAGCAGGTTATTGGGGCACATAAATCAAATTTACAGTGTTCTAAGGTTTCAAACCATGTGGCAACACAACAAAGACTCATGCGCGTGCAACAATTGCACCATAAACACACTACATGACCAAGTCAGAGTGCAACAGGGAGAAATTGAGGAAAATAAATATGAATGCCCAACTTCAACAGTAAATTCAAGCCGGGGAAGTCAGACGAAATGAGGAGCTAGTAGTAGTTTTGCAGGCCGTCAACAAAAATAATGGGCACGTTCAGTTTATTTGTCACCAATTGGAAAATCTCCCTCATCATCGACACATCAGAACCCCCTCCCGAGAGGCCACAGATAGAGAAGTCTGAAATTGGACATGAGGAGGAGTAGCGAACTCATCACGATGTAGACGGTGCAAGAAGGGAAGAGGTGGACACATCTTTACACTTGCATCAATAGTTTATGATCAATAAATCTATGTTTTTGCTTTTTTCCTTTATAGCCATTTATCCCTCGCAAGTTTGTATAAGACTGTATGGGACTTTTGGACTTTCTCAAAATAGGAGGGAAGATCAATTTCTTTTTTATGATACTGGAAAAACATTCTATGAAATTTTTGTACTCTTGAAAGCTGTCGCTGTCGTTTACATAGCCCTTTTCTAATAAAAAATTTAATCATTTTGGTCAATTTTTTTTATTTTATTGATCCTGAAAATAATACTAATTAATAAATATTATTTATTGAATGCAAAAGTGAATCATTATATTATCTTATCTTGTTAATAACTTTATGATATTAAGTTTGTTTCTCCTTTACTTATATTGTAAACATTTCAATGAAATGTATTTTGAAAAAAAATAGTTATATATATATATATATATATATATATATATATATATATATGAAGACCAGTCTCTTTTTTATGATATTGGAGAAAGACTCTCTGAGATTTTTGTACTCTTGAAAGTCGTGGTTTACATAGCCTTTTTCTAATAAAAAATTTAACCGTTTATGTAAAAAAACAATTATTGATATTGAAAATAGTACTAATTAATAAATATTATTTATTGAACGAAAAAGTGAGTCATTATCTTATCTTGTTAAAAAAATTATGATATTAAGTTTGTTCCTCCTTTACTTCTATGGTAAACATTTCAATGAAATGTATTTCGAAAAAAAATAGTTATATATATATATATATATATCAAAATAAAATGGGAAATTTGTATTAAATTAACATTATAACTATATTTGCATTAAAGAGACAATAAAAATGACTTCTTTCCAGAAGTTTACAAACTAAAGAGATGTCCTTATTCATCCTCCTATGGTGGCCAACTAAGGGCAACCTCTAGTACATCATTATTCTAAAATATATAGTAGTATAGACTTGATAAGATATGCCTAATAACCTAAGGAATTTGTAAAACATAACTGATTGGATTTTCCAAAGAGTGAATCGACTCGCTTCTACATTCTCATCTTCTTTGGATTACCTCATTTTTGCATGCTTATATTCCTCCTGAATTGGGTGACTATGAGCTACATTGTCTTCCTTAGGCTGGCCATGATATAGATTGGTAGAGTGAATCGAGATGTGAGGAGCTATGTGATTCTCAATAGACAATTGAACTAGGATACCCATAATTACCTTGTAATGCCCCTTTCCAAATAATAGCTCTAGGTGATCGACGTAATAGCCTAAGAAATTTTCCGTAGGTTATAGTCAATGAGGAAAAAGGGAATTAATTAATTATTTAATGTTATCAGAGTGGGAAAGTATTATTTTTATGTGATTCTCAATAGACAATTGAACTAGGATACCCATAATGACCTTGTAATGTCCCTTTCCAAATAATAGCTCCAGGTGACCAACGTAATAGCCTAAGAAATTTCCCGTAGGCTATAGTCAGTGGAGAAAAAGGGAATTAATTAATTATTTAATGTCATTAGAGCGGAAAAGTAATATTTTTAAAAGGTCACATTGAGTAATTAGGTAAAAAGGTGTTTTAAGTGACTTTGAATCAATAAAGTCACTTTACTTTATTAAAAGGGTAAAAGGGTCGAAAAAAGGGTCAAAGAGGAAATAAAAGGAGAATGAGTGTGCCCTCTCTCATTATGCATTGTTATTTTCTAAAAACGATTTTGAGAGAGCTCTTGTGGCTTTTGGCTCTTGGGACGCAAAACCCTAGAGGAGAAGATTGGTTTCGGTGGTGAGACCATCCACCCTAGCTAGTCATAGAGAGAAGATCATTCAGATCTTTTCCTTATGCTTCGATGTGATGGGGTTTGACATTTTGGTGGCTGAGTTTCTTGTTTGTGGTTGAGTTCTCATTGTGGTAGCTGAGTTTTATTATTTGGTGGTTGGGATTCTTGTATTGGGGCTGAACTTTCCTATTGGGCGAGTTTCCTAAGGTTGGGAAACATTTTGTTGTTGGTGAGGTTGAATTCCTTTCCCAAGAGGATGAGTTATCTGCTGTGGAATGAATCCATTTCTTGATGGAATTCAATATCTCTTCTTTGTTGTGGGACGAGATCATTGTTGGGTTGATTTTCTTATTTCTGTCGTTGAGTTCATTGTGGGAGGTCAAATCTTCCCTTATGGGATGATTTTACAACAGTGGTGGTCATATTCCCTCATCTGGGGGTGATTCTAGTTTTTGAAGGCTGCACTTCTAGAGCAAGGTCGATTCCATTGTAGGTAGCCTGAGTTTCTAAAGGGAGGAGTCAGTTTCTTCATTGTATGAAATCGTATTTCCTTGCAATATAGACATTATTCTGTGGAAATTATTTGCTGAAGGTGTTGAGTATATTTACTCTGTGGCGAGTTGATCTTACCATATTTATTTACCAAATGTAACAGGTCAGAGTTATCCAATAAAATAAGCTCTTTATGTGTGATATTTACTTAATGTTATGATATTTTGTTTGAGGTAATTCTTGGGTATTTGGCTGTAATATTTGTATGAAAATGGAACACTTAAATGGACATTGAAAGCCTCAATCAACCATTGAAACTACATGTGAGAAACCCATACAACAATTACTAAGTCATTATAGCGAAAACAACCTACAACCTAAGTGTTTGACGAAAGTCATCACTAAGAAACACTCATAAATTGCTATAGTAGTGAGGAAAAATTATGACAATAGTAGGTAAGTTCATTACAATGGTATCAAAGTTGGTTTTCCTACCAGCCTAAACATTACATGGTGCTTTGATGCTTCCAAGGGATGAAAAACATATCACTTACCAAAGAAGAAGGTATAGTGGAGAAAAACACATATTTCACTCAGAAGAAGAGGGTCAGCCAGAAGTAGAGGAATAGGAAGACACGGGGGACATAAATGAGACACCTAAGGACTGTACCATGCATACATTAAATGATTTGGTGAGGGGGAAACAACAACTGGTACAACTCATGACACAATTAATTGCCAGCACTCAAGTAAATCAAAACCATGGGGCTAACAATGGTGCAATTCGTTCCAATGGGCACAATGGGAACCAAAACCATGGGGGTTCCAATGGGAACAATGGGAATCATGCAGAAGGAAACAACAATAATATTCCTGCACAAGTTGGCACTAGAACCATTGATAGAATAATTCTTAGACCAATTATGCCCCAGTTCTTGGGGGATCAACAAATAGGAAATCAAGGGCAACAAGGAAAAGGTGAAGATTTTAGTGATTGCTTGAGGGAGTACTAATCTCTTGGTGATGAGTTCCATGCATCCATGTCAATATAGGACTATTCTACAATCAAATACATGAACAAACCAAGGGACTTCAATAGGGGTCAACAGAAGTTGGACCTCATGAGAAAGGTTGGGAAGCTAACTATTCCTTCCTTTGATGGTTCAAACAAGTGCACAACTAGAGCATGGGTTCAAAAGTTCGACACATATTTCCAACTCAACCATATTTTGGAGGCAAAAGCGATTAAATTCGCTACTTTTCACTTAGATGGAGAGGCACATGAGTGGTGGTACCATGGATTGGTCACTATGGGACATGCCAATGTCACTTCCTATTTGGACTTCAAATGGAAGTTGATGGAGTGATTTGATAAAAAGGATCCATAATTTCTCTTCATAGAGTTGGCACAACTCAGACAGGTTGGGACACTAGATTCCTACATTATGGAGTTCCATAGGATTGCAGTCATGGTGTCGAATATAGCGGAGAAGAGGTTAGTTATGTTGTTCACTGAAGGTTTATTTGAGCCACTATGTGGTTGGGTAAAAGTCTTCAAACCCAAGACTCTGCACGATTCCATTATCAGGACACGAGACATGGAGGATGCGGTCCCAAAGACAACAAATTTCTCCAAGCCTTTCATTCCCCAGAAAAACAAAGATATGAAACCTCTTCAAAAAGATTGGACCAAAAATGAGAAGTTAGATGAGGCGACTCGTTATGAGTTGAGAAGAAAGAAACTTTTCTTAAGTTGCGAAGAACCTTGGGTGATCCAGGTAGATATCGATGGCCACCCACCTTTTTCACTGCCTCAAAGAACAATTTCCATTTTGGCATTTTTTTTACAGTTTTTGGGGCCCAAACTTTTGAGGTCGTTTTGAGGCCCTAAACGACGTTTTTTGGGCTCGACAACGCCTTTCTTGTCTATCGAGACATATGCTAGGCTAAACGAAATATGTACTCCTCGCTTATACATTTCCAACGGTGTATCGAGCACCCCAAACAAAGATCGTAAGTTGACGTATCAACTACGCCCATCGGGGCCCACAAACCTTTTGGCGTTTCATCTCCTAGGGTCAGGGTTTTTGATGTTTAAGTTTTTCTCATTTATGTTTTATGTTAAAAAGGCCTTTGGAGCCTCATTGTACTCATCTTCTTGCGAATGAGCGTATCCATCACATCTCTTCTCAGAGATAAGATTCCACCATTCGAGCAAGTTTGTTGTCTGTATTTTACAGTTTTAACAAGTTCTCTTTATTAATATAAGTCAAATTTTACCGTATATCTGTGTGTTTCTTTGTTATAAATCTATATTTCATTTCATTCCATTTAAAAATCTGAATTAGTGGTATCAAAGTGGTCTACTCTTTATTTTTTTCTCTGTGCAGGTCCCCAACGAGGTTAGGGTACAAGGAGTTTGGACTCAAAGTAGTTGAGCCCTTGCAAGACCGTCCCCACCAATCATGACGACCTCCCATGGCGGAATAAAAGAGAGGCGATGGAGCATGAAACTCTTATAAATTGTTGCCCAAGAAAGCCATTGCGCGAAAAAGGAATGAGATGATGGATAACTTTGCACAGATCCTTCAACGACAGCTAACATGCGACAAATCTTCATCAAGTGACCACTTTGGAGGCGTCGCCCCCTTCAAGGTACAAGTCAATTTTGATATCCCCTTATTTGAAGGCCAGATAGATGCAGATGTTATAGATAAATGGTTGAATATGCTAGAAGGGTATTTTTCGGTCCATGCATTTTCCAATAGAGAAAATATTACCTTTGGGCTCCTTAGGCCTGTCCCCCATGTCAAGGATTGGTGGGAGATTTGCTGAGAGAAAATACACATTGAAGAATCTACAATATTTTTGGTCGCAACCACTTGGGATTCTTTCAAGGATGCTATTAAGGAAAAATACTACCTTGTTGGAAGCTATGATGACTAGCATACAAAATGGACCACATTTCAACAATAGAGGGACCAAAGAGTACCATAGTTCACAAATATCTTCCATACCTTGCACACTAAACTGGGTATCAAATACTCCGAACGACATCTGGTGCTTGAGTACCACAATACTGTGCATAGATACATCCAAATATAAATGGAGTTTCTATACATCTCATCACTGGATGCGGCTTATCGATTATGTTGTGAAAATCAAGTAGAAATTTAAACAAAAGAAGCGAGAGTTTGGATCCACAAATTCCTCACAGCAGAAGTAGGGCAAAGACAACCCCAACCAATAGAACAAAGGACAGAGAAGGGATGAACCCCCTGAGGACAACCAGTCCAAGCCACAAATAAAGAAGGGTAATGAGAAGACGAAGAAAGACATTGGGAAGTGGTGTGAATTCCATAAATGCCCCTGGCATAACACCGATGAATGTCGCTCGAAGCAGTCGTTGGTGGCCAAGATGAAGCCTCAAAGTGTAGAGGCAGGTTTCGAATCTGAATCAGATCCAGACAAGGGAAAGAAGATAATTGATGCAGAACCCAGTGCCACTATCGCTACCACCAATGTATATCCAAGTGAACCAGAATAACCACAGGAAGGTGAACACCTTTTTCACTTGTAGATGTGGGTGAAGGGTGCTCCGCTGAATTTCATTGTTGATAGCGGAAGTCAAAAGAACCTGATATCAACAGAGGTCATCAAGCGATTGAACCTGCTAACAAAACCACACCTGCAACCCTACACCATCCGGTGGGTCCGCCAAGGAAGAGATATTTTCATCAACCAACAATGTCGTCTTCCCTATGGCATCAAGCCCTTCAAGGATGAGGTGTTGTGTGATATTTCCCCTCTTGAAGTTTGTGATGTTATTTTGGGTCAAGCATACTTGTGGAAATGACATGATGTATATGAGTCTAGACCTCAGAGTGTTATTATTACTTTGGGTAGACAAGTGTACAGGATACCAGATGTAGCTCTGCCTACCGCCATTTCTTTCATCTCTGCTAAGAAATGTAGTAAGGTCATTTCCCAGACTGAGAAATTTATCTTCTTCATGATTTTCTCTGAAAGTGAACAAAAGGTCACAACCACATCCATGGCCTTTGCACAAGGCCTCTCCACAAAAAAAATGTAGGTGGACAAGATCGTGGAAGAATACAAAGACATCTTCTCCTCACCCACCGAAGTACTTTTGCATTGTCAGGTCAAGCATTCAATCGATCTAACCCACGATGCACATCTACCCAATGGGCCAGTCTATCGCCGCTCTTTGATGGAAAATGAGGAAATCAAGCAACATATCCAAGAGATGCTTCAAAAGGGACACATTCAACCCAACTCCTCACCCCGTGGGAGCCCAATTGTACTCGTGCAGAAGAAATATGAGACTTGGCGACTCTGCATTGATTACATGGCCCTAAACAAAATCACAATTAGGAATTGGTACCCAATTCCCCAAATTGACGACCTTCTTGACCAACTAAAGGGAGACAAGTTTTTCAGTAAGATTGACCTGAAGTTTGTCTACCACCAGGTCCCAATAGAATTAACTGATGTATGGAAGATTACTTTCAAGTCCAAAGAAGGTATTTTCGAATGGCTAGTCATGCCCTTTGGTTTGAAAAATGTTGCTTGATGATATATTGATGGATGGATATATTGTGGCCTTTCACCAATTATTTTGTGCTGGTATATCTGGATGATATCCTCGTCTTCAACAAGAATTGGGTAGAACAATTGCAACATATTCAACAGGTCCTTCACGCTCTGCGACAACACAAGCTATATGGTAACTTGGAAAAATGCTCCTTCGGCATGAATAAGGTCCAATACCTAGGATACATTGTTGATGAGAATGGTGTGCATGTGGATCCATCCAAGATCCAAGTCATTCATGACTGGCTAGTCCTGACCACACTAACTGAGCTTCGAAGTTTCTTAGGACTTGCCAACTTCTATCACAAATTAATGTTAGGATTCTCCTATATTGCATGGGCCCTCAACCAAGTGACCAAGGGTGGTAACAAGGAAAATTTCATGTGGGGGAAGTCACGTCAACAATAATTCGATGATATGAAAAATTGCTTGTGCTCAAATCTAGTACTCTCCTTACCTAATCTTAAACAACCTTTTGAGATTGAGACCGATGCCTCAAACTATGTCGTGGGCACAATTCTCACTCAACACAGTCATCTAGTGGCATATAATAGTGAGACACCATCAGATGTCATCCACAAGTACCCCACCTATGACAAAGAAATGCATTCTATTGTACAAGCCCGTCGACAATGGAAGCACTACATTCTCGAGAAGGAGACTATCATCCACACTAATCAAAAGCCTCTGCAGTTAATGAAAACACAAATAAAATTGTATAACAAACACCATCAAAAGTGGTCCACATACTTGCAACAGTTCCATCTCAACATCAAATATAAGACAGGGAGCACCAATTGTGTCGCTGGTTGCCTCAGTTGACCTCTAGTGGCAGATTTAACCACGGTGCTCCACTCCTATTGCCATGAGGCATCCAAGTGGCCCCAAGTCTACAAGAGAGATCCTGACTTCGCTACCACTTACAAGATGCTAGGCACATGTGCGACTGTCATTGACTTTCATCTTTAGGACAAAATGTTACACCATCTGGGCCACCTCTGTGTTCCTTCATGCAATCATACAAAGATGATTTGGGAAGCTCACTATAGTCGTATGGCAGGACATTTAGGCATGGAAAAGACTCCATAAGTACTACAAAATCATTTATATTGGTCAAAACTGTGACAAGACGTCATCAAGTATATCACATCTTGCACTGCCTACGTCATTGCCAAACCAACCAATAAGAAGCAAGGCTTGTACACCCCTTTTCCTACTCCCGATAGGCCATGGGAATCCATCTCAATGGACTACATGTCGGGCCTTACTTCAACCAAGCAGGGAAATGACTGTGTTTTTGTGGTGGTTGATCGATTTTCTAAGATGGCCATCCCAACAACTTGCAAGAATAATATCACAGTGGAGGCCACTGCTAAGCTTTTCTTTGAACAAGTGTGGGTGCACTTCGAGATACCACTGACCATCATATCATATCGAGACAAAAAGTTCCTAAGAACATTCTGGTCCAGCCTCTGGTCATTGTTGGACACCAAGCTCACCAAATCCACTGCCTTCCACCCCAAAACTAATGGCCAGATAGAGGTCATCAACAAAATGATCATGCATATCCTGTGCATGTACAACTCCAAACATCCATGCACATGGGATGAGAGTATCCCCTATGTTCAACACAACTACAACATATCCCTTCATAACTTGACTGACCACAACCCCTTCCAGGTGGGGTTGGGATTTCAACCATCGGGTCACATTGATGTCGCTTACATCCACACAGGAAGAATCATCCCATTCTCAATCTGAGGCTGACAAAGCCACCAATTTTATTGAATGGATTCAACACATCCAACAATAGGTCCATGATATTTACAGAAATCCAATGCTTAGTACAAACACCTCCATGATCAACATTGGTTGTCGCACAAGTTTCAAGTGGGATACAAGGTCTGGTTGCATTTGTAGAAAGATCATCTTACATGACCCCATTGGAATCTTCATCTTATTCACTATGGACCTTACACCATCACCAAGGTTGTGGGTAACAATGATTTTGAGCTAAGTATTCCTACCTTTAATGACCTACACCTAGTGTTCAATATGGAACTCCTTCAACCATACTTCCCACCATTATTGGACACATCAGAGATCACAAAGAAGTTGACATTGACAGAGCTCAACCCTGACTGCATGGAACAAGAAGCCATTGATTAGATAAGGGACACTTAGATTAAGGGCACTCGCCAATAGAGGATCCAAGTTTATCGGGTTGTTAGAGCAGAGCAACTCCTGCACCAAGGCAAGTGGCTCACCCAAGGATAAGTTCAATAGAAGTTTTCCCAAAGCAATGGAGACCATTGGTTCCTAATGACGGAGGAATGATCCAAGTGGATATCAGTGGCCACCCACCTATTCCATTGGCTCAAAGAACAATTTCCATTTTGGCAGTTTTTTTTTACAGTTTTTCGGGTGCCAAACTTCTGGGGCTGTTTTGAGGCCCTAAAAGACTTTTTTTGGGCTCGACAATGCCTAGCATTTAGTTAGAGATAGATGTTATGCCAGACATAATATGTACTCATCAACAATACCTTTCCAATGGTGTATTGAGTGCCCCAAACAAATATCGTATGCAAAAGTTACGCCCTCGGGAATTTGATATATCAACTACCCCTATCCAGGTCCACAAACCTTCTGGCGTTTCATGTCTCAGGGTTAGGGTTTTGGATGTTTAGGGTTTTCTCATTTATGTTTTATGTTAAAAAGGCATTTGGAGCCTCATTGTACTCATATTCTTGCGAATGAGCGTAGCTTTCACATCTCTTCTCAGAGATAAGCTACGACCATTCGAGCAAGTTTGTTTCAGCTTGCATTTTACATTTTCAACAGGTTCTTTTTATTCATAGAAGTCAAGTTTTATTGTATATTCATGTGCTTCTTTTCTATACATATTTATTTAATTTCATTCCATTTATAAATCTGGATCATTGGGAGCCATTACATAAGTGCATGGGGAAGGGAAAGGTACACTATATAGAGGTGCACTTAGACAATGACAAGGAAGAGGAATAAGTTACACAGGAATAGGGAAATGAGAGGGATGCTCGAGTGATGAGTAGCCTCGTGAGGAGGATAAGAGTGTGACTATCACCACTCTATCATGAACTGTTAGATACTACACTTTCAAAGTCAGAGGGGTACTAAGGGGACAACGTGTCACAACTTTGACTGATGGTGGGGTGACCCACAACTTCATTGATGCATCATTGGTGGAAAGGAGATGCATGGCTACAGAGGAATTCGACGGGTTCAATGTGGTAGTGGTTGATGGATTTAATATGACATGCACGTAGAATATTATGAGGTCGGCCATGATGTTGGGAAACTATAACTTGACCGACGATTTTTATGTGGTTCATATGGAAGACACCAATATAGTATTGGGTGTTTAGTGGCTTCATCCGTTCAGGGAAATTACAATGAATTACTAGGTAATGGAGATGAAGTTCAATACTGCAAATGGAAAGAAGGTTGTTCTAAGGGGTAAGTTAAATGGTGGCCCTAAGATTGTGTCAACCAAAAGCATGTAGGCCATTTTCAGACATGGATATGTAGCATGTGGAACCGAGTGCTTGATTACAACTCAGAAAAATACAGAGGGCCGACAACATAATCATGCAAAAATTCAGGCGTTGTTGAGTAAGCATGAAAAGGTTTTTGGAAAAATACCTCGGTTGACCAAGTTCACACATTTCTTTGCCATATCCTCAAAAAACAAGGCAACAAAGGTAGAAAAGTTGTTCTTTAGGGAGGTATTCAGACTCCATGGGTTGTCGAAGTACATTGTCAGTGACAGAGATAACAGGCTCCTTAGTGCATTTTGGTAGGAGTTGTTCAGGGTTGTTGGCAGAGAGTTGACTCCTAGCACTAGTTACCATCCCTAGACAGATGGTCAAACAAAGATTGTGGACAAATGGCTCAAGGGGTATTTACGTAACTATGTGTTCGAGCAACAAAAGGCATGGGTCAAGTGGTTGCAATTGGGGGAACATTGTAATAATACCACTTATCATATGTCCATTGGTATGACCCCATTCCGAGTATTATATGGCTATGATGCTCCTTCATTTGTTGATTTTGAATTTGGGGATAGTAGGGCTCCCAAAGCCAAGGATTGGATCTAGGAGAATCAATACATCCTCAAGGCTCTCAAGGATGACTTATAGGTGGAACAAAATCAACAAAAGATTTGTGTAGATAGGCACAAAGTTGAGCGTACTTTTGAGGTGGAGGACTTGGTATTTTTGAGATTACAGCCAAATAGATAGTCTTCATTGCAGAAAAGTGGTGCCAAAAATATTAATCCCTCATTTTATGACCTCTATAGGGTGATCCAAAGAGTTGGAGAGGTAGATTATGAGATTGAATTGCCGGAGGGAAGTAAGATCCACAATGTGTTTCATGTTTCGTGCCTCAAGAAGGAATTAGGACAACAAGTCACTTCTTCAATAGAGTTACCTCCATTGGATGAGGAGGGACAATTAGTGTTGGTTCTTTAAGAGGTATTGGAGGTCCGAGAGAGGAAACTGTGAAATAGGGTGATCCGAGAGTACCTCGTTAGGTGGAGAGATTTTCTAGTAGAGGATGCCACGTGGGAAGGTGACCAGATCTTGCAACATCCTAATTTGTAGTTGCTTGAGGACAAACAATCTCAAGAAGGGAGGAATGTAATGTCCTTTTCCAAATAATAGCTCTAGGCGATCGATGTAATAGCCTAAGTGATTCCCATAGGCTATAGTTAGTGGAGAAAAGGGAACTAATTAATTATTTAATGTCACCGGAGCGGGAAAATAATCTTTTTAAAAGGTGACATAGAGTAATTAGGTAAAAAGGTGTTTTAAGTGACTTTGAGTTAACGAAGTCACTTTACTTTATTAAAAGGGTAAAAGGGTCGGAAAAGGGTCAACGAGGAAATAAAAGGAGAATGAGGGCGCCCTCTCTCATTATGCATTGTTATTTTCTAAAAATTAATTGGAGAGAGCTCTTGTGACTTTTGGCTCTTGGGATGAAAAACCCTAGAGGAGAAGATTGGTTTCGATGGTGAGACCATCCACCCTAGTTGGTCATAGAGAGAAGATCATTCAAATCTTTTCCTTGTGTTTCATTGTGATGGAGTTTGGCATTTTGGTGGTTGAGTTTCTTGTTTGTGGCCAAGTTCTGATTGTGGTGGCTGAGTTTTATTATTTGGTGGTTGGGTTGCTTGTATTAGGGCTGAACTTTCCCGCTGGGCAAGTTTCTTGAGCTTGGGAAACATTTTATTGTTGATGGGGTCGAATCCCTTGCCCAAGAGGATGAGTTATCTGTTGTGGGATGAATCCATTGCTGGGTTGACTTCATTATCTCTTCTTTGTTGTGGGACGAGCTCATTGTTGGGTCAATTTTCTTATTTATGTGGCTGAGTTCATCGTGGGAGGTCAAATATTCCCTTTGAGGGCCTAGTTTACAATATTAGTGATCGTATTCCCTCAACTGGGGGAAATTCTAGTTTGTGAAGGGAACACTTCTAGAGCAGGACCGATACCATTATAGGAAGCCTAAGTTTCTAAAGGGAGGAGCCAATTTCTTCATTGTATGAGGTTGTATTTCCTTACAACAGAGACATATTATTTTTTGGACGTTATTTGCTAAAGGTGTTGAGTATATTTACTCTGTGGGGAGTTGATCTTACCATCTTTATTTACCAGTTGTAACAGGTCAGAGTTATCTAATAAAATTAGCTCTTTGTGTGTGATATTTACTTGTTGCTATGATATTTTGTTTGAGGTAATTATTGGGTATCTGTCTTTAATGTTTGTATGCAAATGGAACACTTAAATGGATATTGAAATCCTCAATCAACCATTGAAATTATATGTGAGAAACCCATATAGCAAACACTAAGTCATTACGACAAAAATAACCTACAACCTAAGTGTTTGACGAAATTCATCACTCATAAACACTCTTAAATTGCTACAACAATGAGGAAAAATTGTGACAACAATAGGTAGGTACATTATAGACCTCCACCCGGGGGTTGAAATTGGATGCTTGAACTGAAATTTTCTTAGAATTGATCATAGTATGTTGTCTTGGGCCATGATAAATTCCTCATGCCATTGTAAAGATTTCCTTGTTTCCCGAAGTTCCTTGTAATCCATATTCCTACTTCTGAAATATTGACAACAACATAGTGAGAAAAATCCTCTAGACCCTATAATGCCAAGCTTACTGAGTCTACCTAAGCCAACAAATACCAAGAAGCAGGAGTCGAACCGTAGCAAAATCACAAATGTAAATTAAAGATAGCCAAAGAGAAATCTGAATTCATCATGAACAATAAACTCACCACTAATTCAAATGCCTCAACTGAGACGGGCGTTGAGGGAAGATTGTTTCCCAACGAACCATGAGTGCCAAGAGAGATCCACTGAATCTTAGCCAATGCAACATCTTGAAGCTCTAGAGGCCAAACACAAAGCAACACCAAAGACAATTCAATTTCTATATACCGGGCTATTTAGACCTGAATCACCTTTGCCAGTGTTGGAAAACAACCAAGCTCTTATCCATATTGCCACCTTGCATGTGCCTCACATGAGAAAAGTGTTCATTAAACAACATGAGGGAGGATTCAATCATGTGACAAGAACGGGTAGGTCTCATCGTATAAATCTTTGCTCCAAGAGAGCTTGATGACATGTGATTTACCATGTGATGACTTGATGAATTATTCCGTGAGATTTTCATTCCTTAATCAGGAAACCGGTTGTGAGTAATCTTTGTCATTGATAACGATTGTCCCAACCTTTCTGCTAGTGGCTAGATTTGCTTGATAATCCACCACCGTGTTATTTTCTCACAACATGTGGAAATAGTTCACAAATGTGAAGGATTCTTTAACTATTTTGATCCTTTCAAACACTGATGCTGACCTGAAATCCAACAAGGAAGAACGATAAATTAAGTGCCTTATAACTAATTTTGAGTCCCCCACCACCGACAAACTTGAGATGTGGATATTTTTATCTAAATTAATGCTTTGCAAGAGTGTGTAGGCTTCAACTAGGTTATATTTAAAAGATATTCATAGGCTCCAAATGAATGTATAAACTATTGTACTTGTAGGATTATAAATAACCCCTCTTGCACCTACCACCACATTTTATTAAATGATAGAGATGGTGAAAGACCCACATTTTTCAAGATTGTATGGAAAACAATAAAAATTTAGAAAAATTATGTTAATCATTAAAATAAAATAAAGAAAATTAAAAAGAAATTATTTAAATATCATTAAACTTAGTTATCACAATTGTATAATAATATACAAAACTACTATATTAAATTATATAATTGTTAAAAATAATTGTAAAATTATTTATAGATATATAATTAATTAACTAATTTCCCGGTTGGGCTTGACGCTGACAAGACAACCCAAGCCCACGTGGCGATGTTGTAATCCGACATGAATGGAATCATGCTTAGGGAACATGGTGGAAGGTCGACGTAGGTGGCAAGCACTTGGTAGTCAAGTGCGAATGAAGCAATGATGGTACAAAGGGAAGAGAAGAACGTGCAACATGCATGATTAAACAACATGAGAGTTGAGGGTCAAGGTGAGGAGTTGGTACACAAATTTCATGTCCAAATGAGCCTAAGATTCTAGAAGAGGAGGGGAGTCGTATCAGGCGTTATTGCTCCGAGTGGGAAGAGAGTACGTGTGGGGTTTCCATGATGAAGTATTGGTGTACTTTGTATTGTAGAGAAGTTGATATGAAGGGTGGTTCAAAAAATGCAGGTGCTTCTTGCAAGAATCAATAAGATGCAAGGAGAGATCTTGCTTCATACTAAAGGCCTCCTGACATTGGGACGACAAGAAACAAGGCAAAAACGATAGTCCTACTTATCGGTATTCATGGAAGGAGTGGCGTCTCTAGGTGGTTTGTGTGTTCGATGGCCCGATAGTGGAGTAAGAAGGGGAAAGCTTGGGGCGGGCATGACAAGGAAGCTTCCACTTCTCGGGGTCCTGCAACCAATACTCAGGCAACATGAAATAGATTCATGGAGTTCTTCTCTGAGGAGGAGGAGAGGGTAGGTGAAGAATTTGAAGGACGAGACCGAGATTAAATATTGGATATGTCAGAGAGAGAGGTGTTGGAGGAGGTGGAGGACTCGATAGAAGACCCTTTCTATTCCAGGACTAGGGATATGAAGTACTTCAAGATCGAAGAAACATACTGGATCATGAAGGAAATGGTGGGATAGGTGTTGCACAAAAATAGGAACGAACATGTTGATATCCTTCATGCACACCACATTTTAGAAGGAAAATTTGATCTATTATGTAAATCTTAGTGTGGCATCAGGTTTAAGGTGTCATCAACTGCTTAGGAACCAGGGAATTTGAAGGACCAACATGGCTCTCCAAGCCTTCCTGGTTCGACAAGCTACCCAATTGACTTGGACGAAGAGCATAAGGATGCGGTAGAACTCGACAGTGAGTGCGACACCAAACCGAGAAAGGCACAACCCTCAACAGACGTGCCATGATAAAAGGTTCATGGTTCTTTGGTTTTTGAATGTTATTTTACTTATCGTCAAGTTAAATATAACTAATATACTAGGGTACTTTCTATGGATAAAGTTCGACTAGTATAGTTGGCTTATGGTATAACCATAGATAGTAGGTTTCGAACTCTGCACATAGATTTGTTTTTTTTCTATTAGTATGGGTCTTTTGGTTTGAAATACATTGATATTATGCTGGGGATTGGACCTGGTTTCCTTTTTTGGTATGTCCCCTCGACTTGACTGTAACATTTTGTGAATATAATAGAATACCCTGATGTTTTTTATCTTAATTTTTTTTTTAACTAATTAAAATATAGCTTCGATTATATTTGGTAAGGTGAGAGGGCAATGGAGGAAGACATAGTGGATTATTATGAAGACCCTCTCAAAAGGTAAAAAATATTTGGGTATTCCAATATAGTTGATGTCAAGAAAGGAGATGAGAGTGGTGACAATTTGGCATCTTTTGTTAACGGGGATGTTTTAGAGATCAACACTCCTAGGAACCATAATATCCTAAATACCTTAGAATTGACTTCTAAATATCTCCCTGTTTAGGAAAAGGTATGAAGAACCTTACTCAATCATTTTCAAATCTTGCTAGGCCAAGGGCAAGATAGTTGGGAATGTTACCCAGGGTTTATAGCCTTTAATTCAAAACAATCTCTTAATCCAAAGGTAATATGTACTAGGGACTAAGGCTGATTTTACATGTCATATGTAGCTGTAAAAAAAAAGAAAAGAAGTGGAGATATACATAAGTGTGTACAGGAAAAGAGACGAGAATAAAAGTAAAATCTAAACAATATCATAAGATATGCATGTGACACTGAAATCAGAACACTGCTTTTTTTTGTATTAATTTCATTCTGAAATACAAAGCGAAATTCTCTTCACAAACCCTCAGATTTAGAAGCCTCTGATGGAAACGATACAAAAAGACTCTGACAACAAAAGAAACTGAAGATAAAGATATGGATCAACTTGCCATAAAAGTGTTGTCACTTGAGTGTGCAAAATATCCTTTATTAGTTATGAAATCTAATCCATAAACAAACAAGAACACACAGACTGCCAAAGAAGATCATAACCTTTAGAAACAAGATTTTGAAAGATATGATTAAGTTTTGAATCCTACTTCCTTCAATAAGACCATGTTGTCATCAAGATGGTTTAGCTTTCTAGTAAACTCAGAATGAATGAGGAAAAATAAATATCTCACAAGTATAAAGAAGACCTTATATAAGAAGTTGTCCTTCTGTTCTCTCCTCCATTTGTCTCTTTTTTTTATTGAGATTTTATTCTTCTTCAAAACAAGTTATGGTAGTTCAACTACCTTTCCTTTGCTAAGCTTTAGTTAGCTTAACCACTAGTTTGAGACAAATAGATAATAATAAACATGGGTCTATTAAATAATAACTAAATAGGTGGGACCCCTAATCTCTTTGTTAAATTTTAACAAAATATGACTCCTCCTTGTTACTCCCTTTTTATTGACTTCAATAATCAACATAATGTGAAATATAATAACCCAAGATATGCTCTGACATTTTCCTTGTAACTCCCATTCACACACACACACACACACACACACACACACACACACACACATATATTTGTATGTAACAAAAATAAAATATGATTGTTGACCAAAAATAGGATAATATCGACACTATCCAAAACATTCTGTCTAAATATATGCTTGCTATCCAAAACAAACAACTTATTACCATGACAATAACAACATCAAAATCTATATTTTCTATGAGAGGCGGCTTTCCTCTTTCCACTACTGCCCTCTTTTGATCTTTCTGTTGTAGCCTTAGGCTAATTGGAACATTGAGGATGGATCTCACTAATGAGATGGGAGAAATTGTGTTTGATGTGAATATGGGAGGATACCGATTTAGAGGAATTTTCAGAAGAGTTAGGGGAATTGGCCACTTTTTTCCCTTTTTCAATCTTTGGTTTGGGTATGGTGGTTTTGAGCCTTTTGCTTGCATGTGAGGACTGTAAAGGAGAAACGATGTGATCAACTTGGGAATTTGGATTGAATGGCGGTGGAGGAGGAGGTAATAGAAACGATACTATAGGCCAACCATTATGATGTGCAATAGGATGATGGACGAGATCTTTCCAACCATCATTGGCAGGTGGTTCTGGTTGCACAGAAATGTGAGGAGGAACACAGATACCAGACAAAGTCTTATTTTCATCCATGCACAAAGACTCATTGCTTGTCGAGGAATGAGAGGAAATGAGAGATATGAATAATATTGCATGGTCTCTTGGAGAAGAGGGTAAGAGGTAAGGCACAGTCTCAGGTGTAGAAAAACACCGCCTCTTTCCCTGTGAATCTCCATGGAAATATCCAAGATGAAAATACTCCCACTTTGAAGAATGAACCTCTGACTGCTCTACGATGGCCATGTCCTGGTATTCCTCAAAATCTAAGCACAATGGTTGGAATTCATGATAAAACAAATCTGCATCCTCAAAAGGGTATGTACCAAAGGATGACTGAAAAATACTTTGAGTATATTGTGTCAATTCATCCTCGAAGGGGCAGAACAAATCTGTAACCATATCATCACCAAGCTGCCAAAAAGATGAGTCATATACGTATTAGGATCACTCCTCTAATGATGAAACCCCCTCTGCCTGAGAGCTACCCTCAATGTCATAAATGGGGCTCTATAAAGTTTGAGACAACTAAGATCCCATCTGTGTCTTCCAGTCTGTATCAAAGTCTCTATAGGCTCATCAACCATATCGAAGGGTACTTTTATAAGACCATCAATATGAATGACCATCTTTTCATCTTCGTGTATAGGAGGAGAAGAGGCATGGACGTATTCAACTGGACCTTCAAATTCTTCATCATCGAGACTGATCACTTCTTCAACATTAGGAGGTAAACAAGGCTGGACAACCTCGGCTTCATCAAGCATGATCAAAGATGGAGGTGCCTCAATATGTTGTGCCTTATCATAATTATTCTTTCTTTTTATAGACAATCCTGTCCATCACCTCTTCATCACAAGAGGCTTGATTCTGAGTGCATAGTTCTTTGCTTGCTTTTCTTCAAGGGGATCTGTCATATCCAAGTTTTCCTCCGATAATTCTTCATTTTCAAGGTCATGGAATAAATCATCATCATCAAGGTCTTCGAAAGGGTCACAACTCATTGCGTTCTCTTCTTGATGACTTTCTTCATATGTCTGTTCTTTGAATACTTCTTCATCATCAAGGGCAAGAAATAATTCTCTTATGCGATTCATCATCTCTTTAGCAACTTTATTAGCATCCTTCTCCTTTTCCATCTATAAGAAATCCATTGTTGAGTCACAACAATTTCTGGATGAGGGTTCATTCCATGGTTCCATAGTTCCATTGAATGAAAAGACACCTCAAAGGAGTCGCCAGGTAAGATTAAATCTCACCAAAGGAGGAAAAGGGGAAAGAGGGAAAGGTGGGTTCATGGAAGGTGGAGTCGCCATATGAGCTTCAATATGAGCTCATTAAGAAAAAGGGAAAGGGAACGTCACTTAGGTGGAGTTGCTATGCAAGCTAAGGGAAAGGATTTGGGATAACTTACCAAAGTGTCGTTAAGGTACAAAGAAGATTCAAAATCTTCCCCAACAACAACGCCAAAATGTTCTAGCACAAGTTTTAGGTTGGGAAAATCCCGACCCAACCACAAAAGAAAGTGCTATAACCGGGGAATCCTACACCCAATGTCACCTCGATGTAGGTCCTGCACTTCAAGGGTGACTAGGTCACTCTAGGGAGGTGATCCCGGTGACCCTAGGGGGAATGAGATGGGGATGGATGGATATGGAATTGGACCCCCTAGAGGTCAAGTCTAAATGGAGTGATATGTGAAGGGATATACCTTGTAGATCAAGAAAAATTTACCCCAAAGATGTGATACTTCTCTGGATGATTGTACCTGCCCGAGACATAAGAAAATCCAACTTGCAATGATATATGTTAGTATGGATCAACAAGTTAATCTTTCTGTTCCTAGTTTGAAGCAATGTAAAATAGATTATATCAGCATATAAGGCATCTAAATCAACATATAAAATCATAATATTGACCAATGATATTATCAATGAGTTAGGCAATCAATTGTAAATGAAATATGGCACTTTGAGGATGAATAAAGCAAGCTGTTGTAACATGTGTATTTCTACAGAAAATTGCAGCCTTATGGCTGTATATTTTAGTCACTTATATCAGAAAATTACACCATCAAAACATGCCAACAATTATCCCAAAATACGTGCCCTAGTTAGTAGAGTAAATGAACAAAATTTAAGAGCTAGTCTAGGGTTAGTTTAGGAGTTAAGATTAGTTGTCTATCTAGGTTAGATCAGCCCTAATGGCTGTAGGTTAGGGTTTGTAACAAAAATTAAAGTAGCAGGAGAGAGGGGACGATCTAGTAGGGGAATACTCCTCTCAATGTGGCAAACCAATTCCAAGCAAGAGATATTTTGAAGGACAAGAATTCACGTTTCCCAAGGCAACAATTTTATATCTCCAATGCAAAAAATAGATGACTAGTGCCTTTAATATTGGGTTAATGGAGTCAAATAAATTAATTAGAGATGCTACTTCATTGGGGGTGTAAATCCTCTTACTTCCCAAGGCAAGTATCTCGAGTTAGGGTTTGAGAATGAGGCGTGTAAATCGTCTTACTTCCTCAAACAAACCATTGCAACATCAATGAACTTCAAGCAATAAATTATGGGGACTAGAGTGGGGGTGTAAATACTCTTACTTCCCACTTAGCTCCTAGCACAACAATCCTTGACTTTAAAATATGATAGAATAAGAGTAGAAAACCATACTAAAATCAAGAAAGATGCTAAGACAATCCACCATAAAAGCTAGAAAACATCCATCCAAGGCTAGTGCCTCACTCCTCCATAAACCATTCATCAAGATAGCCATAAACAAGTGCACAAGAGACAAAATAATCCAAGTGTAGTGAAAAATTCAAATCAATTCCTCTCACAAGAGGGAGAGTTATGTCCAAATGAGATCTTATGATCTCTTATTTATACCAAATGTTGCTAAGGTGACTTGTCCATATATTAAGGAGTAAACCACATGACTAGGGGTCAAAAACCCTAATATTGTTCCCTTTAACAAAGTAATATTAAACAATTCATTTAAAGTTTCACTTTTTCACAAATAAAATCTTAATTTTACATATACGCCATCCCTTTAGGGGACATTTTGCCACTTGGGACAAGTCATTGGCGTTGAAGAAGATATGGTAGGCCTCCAAAGGCCACATGTCAAGCATCTATGCAATCTCCTCATGGACAAGGTCTCATCCTCCTCAAAACGTCCACGTGTCAATGCCACCACCAAACCCTAGCCCCCAAGTATGACGTCAAGCTAAAAAAGAAAACATTTTTTCCCTCCTGGGCAAATCGTTTGGAATGTGAGGGATGGGATAGGTATTGCACATCATATTCTAGGTATTAAATTCTTTATCTCTGTGATCTGACATGTGGACCCTTGGCATCCAACTTGTGGGCTTGCAACCCCATGGAAGCCCAAGCTAGGCTTGTTCTCCCAAAACTGTTCACCAACTAGGTCCTGCAAAGACAAATGAGCACACCCTCCAAGGATATCAAGTCATAACATCATGATAAGTGAATCCAATCAATAAATGAGCCACCTAAGCATGTGCATCAAGGATCACTATATCAAACAATTAATTGCTCAAAGACACTATGCGACTTGTCAAGCTTGAATATGGGAGGGTTGACGAGGTGTCCTATTTGATAGATCTTTCCCTAGGTCAAGGAGAGTTTCCAAGAGATCCCTCTCTAAGCCATGTAAAGTGGGTGAAGTGGTTGGGGTCAAGACTCAATGGGAATAGGGTTCATGACATACAAGGGGTCACAATGTCCCATTCATGGGTTCCTTTGTATAGGGTTGTGTGGTACCTTCATCCACAATGCATTTTGTCCAATCCCATTAAATGCCATTCTTTTATTCTTTCATAATTTTAAGGGGAGATTGAAGGTCATTTCCCTGGCATGGTGACCAGATAATGGCAATGTCACCCACAAACACCTAGTGGAAATGAGAAAGTTGACTCATGATGAGATCCCATTTCTCTCAACCATGTAACTGAGAACCATTACCCTGGTTTGGTGACCATATGATGACAATGTAATACCACTAGATATTCATGGACGTGATAGGTCGGCTCGTGTTAAGACCTACCATACTTCAACTAACCTTTTAAGCATTCTTTATTATATTGTGGGTCCCCTTTACTCAAAGATAAGCGTTTCATTTCTTTCTTGGGTGATCCCTGGGTGAAGCATTTGGAAGGTTCATACAAGGCTTTTGTCTTTTACTCAAAATCAATTCATCTGGGCTTTCAACCCCTTCTTCCCATAAAATGAGGAACAATCCCTTCTTGGTTCAATACACCCTAAAATACCAAGGGATAAGGAAATGAAGGGGAATAATGATGGAAAGTGGTAAGCATGGTCGGGAACGGTAAAATGGATCTTTAAGGGAGTTCCTAGTAGCAAACCCATCCCCAAGAAAGACCACTTACTAGGGCACAATGCCAATCACCAAGGTGAAGTAGGGAAAAAGGCATAATGTCCAAGCATATATAATGAAATCTAGAGAAATATAAGATACAACATACTCAATTGGCTTAAATATTGAAATGATGCTCACCATAATACTGACTTGTACCTCATGGAGCAAGGCCCACTGCCTTTTGGAAACCAACTGATGTGGTGTATGCCATTTGCAAATCTATGGTCATATGTGGTGGTGAGAGGGGTTTCCAACAGTGCAAAAGGGTACCGCTGGTCAAGTAGTCTTTCGACACTCCATATCTGCAACCCGAGGGCCTCGAGACATAATCTCCTTAATTATCCACAAAATGGGGACAACTGGCATCATGTTTAGCGTAATGCATACACGGTCATTTTGAGCTTTATACAACTAATTTATTGTTTAGATTTACGTCAAAGTTTTTTGGGAAACAAATCACAACATCATTAATATATAGTAAGTTACTTTTACAACTCTAAAGGGTTTCTCAATTCAAGTTAGTTTGCAAAGGAAGAAGTAATATTGAACACTAACTTCATAGTCATGAAGGTTTCAAGCATCTATTAATGGTAATGATGTCTAATTAATTCCACATTTTAGAATCACTTGTTTTCAAGGAAATTTGATCAAGCGTTCAAGCGAGGCATTAAGTATTTCATTTTCATCACATATTGATAATTATAGTAAATAGTGGTAATGTTCTTTAAACTCCAAAATATTGATTTCACAAGCATATAGTTAATCCTTTTTCAAAAAAGTGGGAAATTATTGACATTGGCATGTAAAATTCATAACCAATCAAACTTGAGCATAGGGTTGAGACAATTTTGAATAAGGCTTAATCATTTATATGCTTATCTAGCTATTTAACAATTGAACCATCTTTTAATAACCCTTACCTAAAGTGAATTTATGCAATTTCATACTCTTAGTTACCTCAGAATAATCATTACCCAACTCGATTCTTAAGGCGTTACTTTAGGAAAGTTGTCATATTATTATGCACAATCAATTGTTTACAATTTTCCCCAACTCCAAATTGCAAAAGAAATAACGTCATGACTACTATCATTTGATCTAAATGAATCAATTTTATTTATCATCTCAAGCAACCCAAGATTTCATTTAGGAATTAGTCCTTCTCAGATAAAATAAGTTGTAGAGTATGGCAAAGGTTCCTTATGTTTTTTTAAGATGTCATTACATGTTATGAATTTGAAACTAAGGCATGTTCATCCTTTCACATGATCATCAATTTATTCAAGCATATCATCAATTAATGTTCTTCCACCAAAGAAATTAAGTGAGCATAACATCTTGGTAGAAGATTTATTTGCCTTCATTAGCACTTGTAAGTCATTGATGCATGCCACTTTTCCTACTGAGGGCTAAAATCTTGGGTTCCATTCCCACCATGGCTCTTGCCTAGCTATTCTCCTACAGTTTTCGATCGATGATGTGGGTACATTATACTGATGCTATTCTCCTGCACAATCTGCACTTGTTCACCAAGAATTCCAAATAAATCAACTGCTGCTGGAGTATATTTCCATTTTCGAATAGCTCCATCCGTCACTCTCTATTCTCCATCTCCAATTATAAATAAAAAAAAAACTAAATGACAGAGAACTTAGTGATTCATTCTTTGCGTTCTCTGCGCTTACATGGATACAGTTTGTGTCAAGATGGCGAGTTAATACATATGCATCATTTTTCTGTTATCATCATTTTGTCTTAAGCATAATGGGCAGAACCTTAGGAAATAAAACCCTCGAATTAAACCAAAGCTTGATAGGAATGGAGGTTGTCATCCTTTTTATTCYTTAGAGAACATCTCGATACTACCTCTGAATTGAATGGCAATCATAATGAATGGATCCAATCTTATAACATACCATSATAATATATAAAAAATTTCAACCATGCCCTTTATCARGTAATGTATCTTCAATTAATCTCTTGCCACCTGTATTCATATCGTATAGATTTTAAATGAGTCAATCCCAACCATTAATCAAATGTAACTTTAATGGTAAGGTTATTTCTTTATTATGAAGAGGGCACGKATGTAAATGAAGTGGGATTTTAATAATAAAACCAACTCTTTTTATGGAATAATATGAGCATGGAAAACATGAGAATATATTCTTCTTTTGATTTGGCATGGTAAAATTTCAATGTCATAACTCCAAAAAAAAATAATATTTAAATAATGAAGAGGGTTATGGAAGGTAATTTGGAAAAAGGGGTTACTTGTACATGATATAAACATTTAGGTAATTGGTTGAATTTTTCTTTTTTTATTAAAAGGTAACATGTGATAAAGGGATGCATAGGGTGATATGTGGTGGTGGTAAGGATTTAAGACTTGTGTGGTGTCGAAATGTTAAACATAGATGTAGAATATGACAAGTTCTGGAATGCAAAGAGAAAGAAATTTAAGTCATATGAGTGATAGTTTGGGGGGCATAATGATTTCACCAAGAACCTTGCGCCAATCTTTAGCGAGAGTGAACGAAACTTTGTGTAAGTAATGTGATTCGAGGGGGAGCCTGACAACACTTTGCCGGCTAAGTACTGTTGACCAAAAATGTAGTCAACAAATGCCAATCAATAGATGCGTGTCACTTAGAGTGGCATGCAAGTTCGAACAATGAACTTATGACCCTTTGATGGTTTGAAGGAAAGGGGAAGGGTTAGGTAATGATAGGACCGAGGGTGACTCAATGTGAGACAAGAAGAGGTCGATAGGGTTAGGTGGACCATATTATACAACATGGGGGAACAAGATGGAGGCCAAGTGATTCATGGATCGGGACTTCGTGGAATAACTCATGAAAAGTGGTAAGTATGAGGGGCTTTGGTCCTGTTGTATAAACCAAAGGGACAAACTCTTTGGATCTTGAAACATAGATTAGAAAGATGGATAAACTATCGTGGACATGTGTTGAGGGAAAAACCCAAGCTTAACACTAAGCATCCACAACATGTATGCTGGAGCCATCTCGAAATAAAGGGGACGGAGAAAGGGAAAGAAGGAAAATGGGTAAAGGGTTGATGATTGTGACGAGTAAGGATGTCTCGCTTAGCAAGCGTATGGAGGACAAAGCGAGGAATTATGACAAAAAGAAAGCAACATGGTTCACCTGCAAGCCTGTTGTCCACCAAAACAAATTTGGTCAATCAGTAAAAAAAATATACAGATAGCCTTTAATATCATTGACCATTTCTCCATCAACTCTGACCATCAAAAGGGAGAAAAATAGAATAAAGAAAAAAAAACCGAGAGTGGAACAAAAGCGAGAAAAGAAACTAAATAAATGCGAAGTCAACAACAACCTAATTTACCCTTTTTGTATTTTTTATTTACGTACAGAGGAAAATAATAACATTCACTTGGACTCAAGTAGGATGACATTTAGCATAAAGTAATGTGTCATCCGTTTTTCATGTGGGTCTTATGACTTTGGAAATTTTGCGTGTGGAAGGATTGCCAACATGCCAACCAATAGATGCATATGGTGAGGAAAAACGACTAATCAATACCCAAAATAAACGATTACCAACCTCCAAAACTTGCCAACCAACATTAGAAGATTTGCATTTAATACTGAAAGTATCGATTGAATCAAGGACATCAGGTTTAGGATTTAGGGTTTGTATATCAAAGAGATGACCAATACATTCATCAAACAAATTAATATCATCTCTAGGAATCTTTCTCTCAAGAACAGGGTCATCATAATGCAAAAAAGATTGATAATATGGGTTAAAAAACATAGGGATGTCCTTAAAATACTCATCGTCATTGAAGGAAAAAGTGCACCTAGGAGGGATATGCACACTAGTGCCAAGTTCCTTAACTTCTCTTGATTGAAACAATGGATTAACAATGATTTCATACAATTTAAGATCTTGATCGAATTCATGAAAATCTTCAAAAGCAGAGTCATCGCATGTATGATTAAAGTCATATGGGTCTTCATCAACTTGTTTTGACCAGTCACTAGCATCATCAACAAATAAAAATGTATGATAAATAGGGTTAACATGGTCAAAATTGACTTCTTCAACTGCATAATCAAATTCAACATTGTATGCATGCGGATAAGAGGCTTGAAATGAAAGATGATCTTGGGATTGAGCTTTTCTATAAGGTTTAAGAAGGGTGGTATTTGGAATGTGGGAGGTGGGTTGATCATTAAGAATTATGATATGATCATGATCCTCTTCACATCCAAACTCTTGGCCACAAATATTGAATTCATTATAATTAGGCCCTAAGAGAGAGGGATCCAAAGTTAAATCAAGGAAGGCATGATTTAAAGATTGATATTCAAGAGAGAACATGCGATCCTGTAAATTCTTGATGATGGGGATTAAGGAAGACAAATCTTTGTGTGAATTGTAAAAACCAAAGGGGAAACCCGTTCCACAGATTTTCTCTTCGAAGTCGAGGAAAGTGGTTAAAGCTAGCCCCAAATTTTGAACATCATTTTCTTCTAACCGCCATTGGTAGAGAGGTGGTAGAAGTTCATAATAATACAACAAGGTAGCCAAGTTAATAGGGCGAATGGACATATGAATTGAATTATATGACTTGATAAACCTAAGGTTAAATGCAAGAATTCTTTCATTATCCTTCATATGCAAATGATTAAATCTCTTAAGATGCTCATAGGATTATCCAATTTCCCAAAGGTAGAAGTAAACCAGTAAGAAAGTTCAAACCATGTGGAGATGCATTCATTAGGTAGGTTGGCAAATAGAGAAGCAACATTACCCTGAAGGGAGTTCATGAATAAAAGCATGTAGCCATCATTATCGTTAACTCCAAGGATGGTGCAAGCATTTGAAGATGCATGAAGATGTTCAACCACTTTAACAGTTCCATCACCATGAAATAAAGACAAATGTTTCTTGAATTTGTGAGGTCAGGGATTAACTGAGTGAGCAAACTTCAAGGGGATGGGCACAAACCATGGGGAATTATTTAGGTCTTCTTCAAACTAAAAAAACCCATACTTGCGAATGAATTTCCTAGGGTTAGTAGTTGAAACCACATAGTTACACCCACCAAACAAGCTTCCAATCAGTTGAGACATTGAGGTCTAGGAAAGATAGATGTAAATTTAAAAGAATTAAAACAAAACTAGGAAATAACCCTTGAACGGTCCGTCCCTAGTATGGTCGCCAAACATATGTTGATGTCGTGGGACTAAAGAGTCCCCAACACCAATATCTCGACCTCTCGTGGGGCTAGGCGGGAAGAGACGGGAATGTTACCCTAGATTTAAAGCCCCAACAAGAAAACACATTAAACTTCAGGCTAAATCTCCTCCAACCTAAAGTCCAAGCATGAAATCCTTTTGCCTTATATTTTCCTTTTTTAAATTTGATTTTTATGTTTTTGTGTATGATATAACAAAGTTAAAATCAAACTTAAAAGAAATTAACAACTCAAGAAAAGATGGACCAAAAACACTCTACTTAATAATATTTTGTATTTATTTTGTAAGAAAATAACTAAAACAAAACTAATGAAGAGTTAATGTAAATGTGTTGATGCTAAAATGAGTTAGTTAAAAGAAAAGTTTGTTAAACAAAATACTTAAAGACTTTTGAAATAAACTATAGTAATTATGTAGTGATGTAATACTTTTTAATTTTTCTTAAAAGATGGAATGTAATAAATAATAAGACAGTTAAAATAAAGGAAATAAAGAAAGTAAAGAAAGTTTGTACCTATTAAAACTGTCTAATTAAAATAAAATACAAGAAACTTATGTATAGAGTTTTACAAAGGTAACAGGTCCATTAGTTTATTTTTTAAAATTTTTAAGTGTTGAATTAATAAAAATATGAAAGAAGTTGAGATTTAAAAATAAATAAATAAAGAGACAATTTCAGAGCGTAAAAGAATTTAATCTTTATTTAAAATGCTCCCCATACAAATTCTTGAATTTTTGAAATCTATAAGCCTCTGCATAGACTTGGGCCAATTATTTAGCCTTTATTTATTCTAGAACAAAGTTACAATAGAAAGACCAAGAATGAAAGAAGAAGAAAGCTGAGCCAAAATGAAATGGAGCAATGGTGGCGATAACACAAGGTGAGAACCTTATGAGAACCAACAAAGCTCATCCTCACTTCATCCCTTCGCTGCTTCGCAAGACCCCCTCTCTTCAAGTCCCCCCTCCTCACCGCCCCTTTACTTTGTTGGTTGCCTGTTCATTTTATAATGATTGATGAGAAGTTCGAGTGGTTAGAGGTCATTTTATTCTTAACTATCTTCAATCGGTACGGGATATAACTGCTTATGATATTCTCATTAATAAAATAATATGAAATATGAAAACTCGTTAATTTCTTGTCCCTGTGTCATTTTTTTTTTGTGTAAAATTATTTTTTGAAGGGTCTATGGATCAACTTCAAAGCCGCTACTTGTAATTGCCACTGTTTCTGAATATTTTCTAATCCATGAGACAAGCCACCAATGCTCCTCTGAAGGCAATTCCATGTGGGTAACATTGTTTTCGTTCCTCCGAAATCAATTTGGTGATAATGTCGATACGGCTCACAAGATTGGAAAAGATAACGCTCTTGTATTTCCACAAAATCAATCAGAGACTGCATGTATCGATATAAAATCTTGTTCTCGACTTCTTTCGAAGAGTTCCTTTGAGAGACAAGTTAGTTTGGCAAAGAGAAAGCCGGGCTTGGGTAAATCTCCATTTGCAAGACAAGTACTATATATTCCCTTGCATTCTTGTAGTAGCTCACGACCATATTTCTTTGGTATTCCTTCACATAAGGAAACAATATTCACTACAACCTTGAACCTCACCAAGAAACATCAGTTGCAAGAACCTGTCCGGGCTAAGACGTCTATCGACTTCTTCAAAAGTCTGGATGACTTTCATTTCTCCACTTGAGGCATGAGGATGCAGACATAGAAGAACCGAGATGCGTAGCTTTGATCTTTTTTCCTAGAAGTATTTCCGTAAAGCACGTACTACAGGATTTACCTACGTTACAACTTCTCCGGGATCATTTGATGAAATAACAACATCTATAGAATGTGCATATGTCATGCCTACCACAGAATTTGATGGAGTTCCTTCCCTTTTACTATGTTCTCTACAAAGAGAAACATCAAAGTTGGAGAAAGATTTTGTAAATAACCATCGAGATACCTTTATATTAGTCGAGCAATATACAATGTAACATCCCTCTCTTGCGAGCACATGTTATCGACTTATTCTTTGAGGACACTTGCGTGCAAGTGATCCAGTTATGGTACATGGTTATTTTGTTTCGATTATGGATTTGTATGATGATATTGATGGGTTGTGATTTACTGTCATTTGATATATATATATATATATTGACATATGCTATTAACGAATTTACATGAGTGTGCAAGACATGTGCTAGATTGTCGATGCCAATGGCATCAATGGACCTCCTTGGGTTCCAGATTGAGTGAGGGAGTGCATTATGTTTTGTTTGAGTATTTCATTTTATGCATATTTGTCATATGATTGATTTAGTATGATTATGTATATGGATCAATGACATTGTTTTGTCAATGGATGCACGCTGACGATGCTTGCTAATCTGATTCACATAAGGAGTAAAGGGGCCATGCACATAAACCATATATTAAGGGAGAGGTGTGGCAACGTCCCTGTCATAGCCTACTAGCACTCTCGCCGTGGATCGAATTGTAGGTTAACGATTACTAGTTCGAGAGGTCCACGATGTCGTGAGGGCAGACTAAGACAGTTGCTCATGAAGATTTTAATGGGCGTGCAATAAGGTAGAGTCCTTATTCCTTAGAATCTCTTAGTCTTTCACAAGGTTGCCCGAATGGAGTGCTGACTCCAAGGGTTGGACAACCACCAAAACCAGTAGAAGGCGAGTGACACCCTTGGAGCACGAAGGTGCATCTTGAAGGGAACGTCACGTAAATGAAACTTGAGTCAATGAATCTAGAAGGTTTAGAAAACCTTGGAAGAATAATTATAAACCTTGAAAATATTTAGGCCTTGTCGGATTTAAATAATTAATTAAATAATGAATTTATTAATTATAAATTCCAATAAAAGTCTAAGCCTATTCAAAAAAAAAGAAGCCTAAATCTAAGTTTTTGTAAGGAGACTAAATTAAATTATTAACTAAATTAAAAATGAATGAGGTAAATCAATTTAAGAATTAAGAAAAATGAAATAAAACTAAAGATTTGATTTAATACACGTGTGTAAGAAAATACCAAAATATAATTTTAAAATAAGAAAGGAATAAATCATGAGAGAATAAGTGTACACATAGAGGGGTATCTAAAGTCTAGCTACCACTAGTCTAACTAGAAGAATACTCCTATTTTAACTCTAACTCAAATTTAGTAAGGAGTGAGTCATTAAATGAGAACACAGGGAATAAATAGACAACTAGGAGCGATTTAAGGAGCGCATTTGGGAAATGTGAGGGAAATTGACTTTTAACTAAAATAAAATAAGTAAATACTTGTGCAACTTGGGGAGAGGGTGACTAGTGTGAGGGGGAATAATCATAATTTATTGAATTAAAAAACAAATTGATTGTGCATGTGGGGAGGTGTCAGTAAGGAAATTCCTATAAAGAAAATGATCTAGATGGGAAATGGATCACACGGGTTATGCGTAAAGTTATGCTGCCAAAATAATTTTGACTAGTTTTACTTGTGAGAGTTGGGATACCAAGTTTGGGAGAGAGCAGTGGCTCTAYCTTGCGAGGCAAGCTTGRAGCTAGAAAWTTTYTGATTGTGTRTRCGTGGCCCCTTTGCAGCTCGGAGGGCTAAGGGARAAGAARAGTACCCTAACATTGGATGGGAGATACCGGTGAAGTATCACAAATTAGTAGGTTGAAGAAGGAAGGAACACCAATTACTGGGGAACATCATTCAGTSCATCATCGCYGGTTACAATATTCTTATTTTGAGATTTGTAATTGCATTAAAGTTTAATTGYATTATAAGAGTTATTTAAAAAAATAAATCCAATGTRAACTGTGTTGTAATTCCTAAGKTTAAATCGACAAGCTCCTTATTGGTTTTTGAGATCTAAGAAGAAAATTTTGGTAGTGGGATATCTTGACCTGGTTTATTACGCCCTTCCTGTAAGCAATTATATAACCTGCGCGTTTTTAAAGAGACCGTTTTTCTTTTGCGCTGCGTTGCTTTTCCTTTTCTATCCACGCGCAGTCTCTGTTTTAAATTACTGTTAAATTCCCTTAAGGCATAATGTTTTATTGAGCAGATTTCAAATCTACCTCAAGCGTATCATGTGGAATGAATTCCATTAGTCTTTAGTTCTATGATGGATACACAAGATATCACTTGGATATCTCATCTATTCTTATTTACCATTGAATTTCTTATAGTATTTTTTTTTCTTAGAGAAGTAATACTTAGCATGATACATTTACAAATTACTTCTTGGAATTGAATAGACTTTTGTATAAGAATATTGAAGTAGCTAATAAAAAGAAACAAAAATAATCTTGATTTTCTATTGCTATGAAGTGAGCTTCCTATAGTCTCGTATATAGATATGAAGGAGGGTGAGGTTATTTATAAATTATTCAATATGTTGTTGACCCTTTTTGTTAAATGGATATGCAAGTAAGGTAGCCTTGATTTCTCATATTGTTTGAAAAGAAGATTGGGTATTTTTTTTAAAACTTAATTTGAATTTATAAGTTAGCCTTTGAGTTCTCATATATAGTTTAGTTTAAAAGAAGTTTGGTTTTTCTTTTAATATTTAAAATTGGAATTATAAGATAACCAAAGAAGTTTGGTCTTTCTTTTAAAATTTAAAATTGGAATTATAAGATAATATTGAGTTTTCAAAATAAGTTTGGTTTTTTTTGTTTTTTAAATTTTTAATTTTAAATTGGAATTACAATTATAAATATATGGCTTAAAATAGATTTGTTCTTCTTTAAATTTAAATTTAAATTATAAGATAGTAATTGAGTTCTCATATATGGCTTTAAAATAGATTTGGCCAAATTGGAATTAGAATTATAAATATATGGATTAAAATAGATTTGTTCTTAAATTTAAATTTGAATTATAAGATAGTAATTGAGTTCTCATATATGGCTTTAAAATAGATTTGGTCTTCCTTTAAATTGGATGGTAAGTTAGTATATGTTTTCCTATATTGTTTAAAATGAGATTGGTCTTCTTTTAATTCTTACCAAAAGATTGGTAAGATATCATTGAATCCTTATATAATGTTAACTAAGATATATCACATTATTAAGATAGATAGTTGAGTTACTTAAGATTTCTACTTATTATGGAAGTTATATCACTTGATAAGTGATGTCTGTCTTTGAATAAAATTGAATTGACAAGTTATTAATGATAATTATAATTATATCTTTATCTCACATTGAGATTGTACTTATGATTTTGTGGTTTTTATTATTCTTATGTATTATCCTCTTGCTCAATTGCACTCAATATTGCGTGAAAGATAAATTAAGTATAATAATTATTCTATCTCACCTTGAGGAATCGATGGATAAATACAGTTGATTTGTAATGTTCCCCAAATTTACCAAATAAAAAAAAAAATTCTTAGGGGCATTAAATCTCTTTCTCTTCGAACAACTTATCTCGAAAGGGCTACTGTTATTATAAGTAGGTATTGATCATCACTATTTACTTTTTCAAGGTTTATGTTTCCATTTATTGACACAAATTAACTATCATTATAACAGATTTTATCTCTGGTTCTTTCCTACTGCACCGTAGTCATATACTTAAAGGGTCAAGGTAACTTCATTGTACCCTAGCCTCTAAGATTCCCAACATATCTAACATAAGCGTAATGGTTAGTAAAGTCCCACTAATCATTATGATAATTTCCCAATATCTATATATAAAGATATACACGTATTAACGTTAGATTTACAGAGGAAGAACCCCACTCAAATTACAGAAGATCCTTAAGCGTACACAGTATCCATGTCATACAGGTCTAAACGATGTGGAGTCCAAATCGTAGAATTGCGTGCTTAAATAAAATAAGGTTCAGTGCATCTATCGTAGACTTGAAACCTTCTGACTCTGTGCACTCTGGGCGCTTCTCAGTTTATGGTCGCTAACTCCTCTTCACTAGCCCCTTCATTCATATGCCCTTCTTTCCTTTTCCACGCGTCTCCCTAGACTCCCTCGATCTGTCGACACGTAGCTCCCCTTTGGATCAACGACTATCATTGACTCTGCCTTTCCGACCTCCGGGAGTTTCAACTCTCAACTCTACTCTTCTCTACGTGACGATCTCCTGGAGTGGAAGATCTATTGCCATCTATCCCCTTGAATCCATGGCTAGGGTATCCTCCGCGGATCCGGCCTTCAGGGATCTCAAATCTCAAGTCCTTTTTTCCTTCTCCTTAAATTACGCGGAATCCCGCCACATGTCCACTTAAATTGGACGACCTAGAATTGTTTTGGGTCTTTGCCCGGAGTCCACAGATCTTCGCCATGTCTCCTCTATGGATCTGACAGCTCAGATTCACTTCGGGTGATCTAACGACTAATATCTGTTCCACTTCTTCGGACTTCTGAGATCTCAAATCTCAATCTCTCACCCCTGCTGACTGGGTATCTCCTAGAGTTCTAGATCTGGTGCCACGTGCCCTCTTTCACATCGACGGTCCTCATCGTTTCTGGGACTCCGACCTTCAGCGATTTCAAATTTCAACAACCACGAATCTCCAGAGTGAATCCTTCCGGAGTCCATGATCTAGTGACACCTGTCCAACCTAGATCGACGACTAACATTTCCTCCGGTTGTTCAGGGTTTGACTGTTTCAGTTCTCAAACTAAAAACTCCAAGGTAACTCTCTCTGGAGCTCTCGATTTGGTGACAACTGTACCCTCGCATATCAACGACTCTCAACTCTTCAGATCCCCGAGCTTCGACTATTTTAACACTTCAACTTCTGCCTCCTTCTGGTTCTCCCGATCTGTTGACATGTATCCTTTTTAGATCCAACGGTCCAGACCCTCCTTTCGCAAATCGAGATTTCCTGACTTGCGATTTCCAAGTTAACACTTCCTCCACATTCCCGACTTTCGAAATGCCGACATTTCAGAATGCCCAAATCCAACGGCTCGTGCTTCTCTAGATCTAACGGTCTAGATCTTCCCTTTGTGCATTGGGACTTCGCGTTTTGGGGTTTCACAGATTTCACTCTGCTTCTTCCAAATCTTCTGATTTGCGAAACTCTGATAATTCCTCACGACTAACCAGTGCGCTACTTTTCTGAGATCTAACGGCTTGAAAGATTTCAGCTTCTTCTGGATGGATCTTAACCCTTGAGCTTCCTTCGATTATCTCAAAATTTCTACGCTCCACCTTTAGACACTTCAACTCTTTAGGACTTAGACACTTTTCTAAGTGCTACCTCTTGAGATTTAAAACCACTATTCCTCCTAAACTTTGTTGTCGCTTTCTTTCCTAACTTGGGACATTTTCAAAACGTTACAAAGACTACGCCTTCCAAATTTCTCTTACGAGCCCTGTAACTTTAGGTCTCGTCTGCGTTTCTGAAAGCATTGTCCCTCCTGAGCTTTCAACAATGAAACATGACTTCGGCCCTGCGCACACTTGCACTCTGTGTGCAACTTCACACTATTCTCTCTCGAGCTTTCGAATGTCAAAAGTCTCTTGAACTTAACCTTCTTGCAACTACACTGGATCTGACGACCTAGATTCTATTGAAAACGATACAGATATACCCTAGCATACTATTATCTAGGTACTTTTTATAGTAGGCTCCTATAGATAGTTAGTTAAATTTATCTTCAATCCTTAAAGAAAGGATAGATGGGGAAATCCCTACTAGAGACAATTTTCCCTAATCAATAGTTATGATCGCAAATGTTATGTAAAGTTTGAAGACTCGCTTAAATAAGGGACCAACTCTGTAAAAGGTAACAGGTTTATGTATTTAAGTCCCTGGACATTTGTTCCTGAGATTAAAAATGAAAAGAAGCTGTAACCCCTTTGTTATAGTTAACATAGTCGACTAAAGAGGAAATTGCTTACAATAATCAAAACATAGCTTCCTGTGTAATAGATGTTCATATAGCTCGGAGAATCCGTATAGGTAACAACACATATACATATATAATCCAATTCTGATATTCGTTCGAACTTCCATTTGGTAATTGTACAATATAAACATTCCTTAATATCAGTCACAGATCTATCCGTTAATTGTTTTCTATTGTAGAGCATAGATTATATCACAGGGATAGGAAACTTTCACACTTTCGTCAACAACAATACATACATCAGTTTTCTTAGCTCTACTCAAGAAACTTCCATACATTTATAAATGGTTAGCACATACAACTATCGTCCTTGACTCTACTCAATGCATAATTCAACTGTAAAGGCCTAATCAATAATTCATTTCCTTCTACCCAACAAGAAGATGTATTCTATCATTCATTCATCCATATAACATTTAACCATAACTTAGTAAATACATTCTGCCAATTATTAATCAATAGAACGATCAACCAGGGAACAGTAGAAGAACATATTTGAACAAATTGTTGGGACAACAAATGGAACAACCAAGTTCCACCCAACAATAAAACAAAACAACCAAATTACGTGTTCTGTTCACCCCCTAGCCTGACCATGAATCCATGAGGGCGAACCTCGAACTCCTCTTTTTCTACTGTCCTCTTTTAGATCCCAATTCTCCTTGCCTCACACTAAGAAATAGTGCTCATAACAGCAAGTCCGTCTTTCTTAAGATCAAAAGTTCTCCTTGCCTCACACTCAGAATTAGTGCTCGTAACAACAAGTCTGTCTTTCCCCCAACATACTAGGCAACGTCTTGCCTCCTCCCATATTCTATATATGAAAAAGCATCTTGTGCCTAGGTCTTTTCCCCTTGGGATTTTCACAGCTTTACAAATCCCTGATTTTCAGGGGTTGCCAATGGCCAAATTCCAGATTTGCCACTTGTAAAATTCAACCTTGAGGTAATTCAAGCATGTTCCCCACTCATGGAGTCATGGTCAGTTGATTTCAACCTGGCTGTTCCATTTGTCTCTCAGCCATAAATATATAAATTATTTGTCTCTTACAAGTGTCATAGTCAAAGAGTTAGTTGGGAAAACCAAATCTTTTCCCAACCAGTCACAATAATTAATTACAATTAACTAAATTCCCAATTCGAAATCTCCATAAATGGCAATAATTTTCCAAATTCGAATTTGCCAAAAACAAAAATAAATTCCTAAGTATTTTCAGTCTTCCAAAATAATTTATTTTTGGGGATATTACATCTTTTCCCCCTTCATTACAACATTGTACTCAGTGTTCATTCCTTTCTCGGAACAATGTTGGATAATATTTCTGCAAATCTTCCTCCAATTCCGAAGTAGCCTCCTAAGGACTAAATTGCTTCCATTGCACTTTTACCTGGGCGACGACTCTGTTCCGTAGTTGTATCTCTCTCTTGTCCAGAATGCGTAGAGGTTCCACTTGGAACTCACCTTCTGGTTCCACCTGCCTCATGTTCCAATCGATCATGTGAGTAGGATCATGAACATAATTTTTTAACAAAGAAACATGAAATACATTATGAATTTTCAGATTTGCAGGAAGTGCAAGTTGATATGCCATGGGTCCAATTCGATCTAATATCTTGAAAGGGCCACAAAACATGGGTGCCAACTTGGCACATCTTCCTAGATTTAATGAACTTCTTCTTGCTTTGACCTTTAAATACATGTGGTCCCCAACTCAAAATACTTGGGGTCTTCTTTTCAGGTCCGCGTAACTTTTCTGTTGGTCCTGTGCCTCTTTTAAATTCTATTGTACTTTTCTTACTGTACTCTCCATTTCCTGGAGCATTTCTGGTCCCACCATGAGTCTATCAACTGGGTTTGTTGAAATAATGTAACTGTGAAGATTTTTCTTATTATTATTGTTCTTTTATTCATTGGATTAATCCCCATTGTGGATTAATCATGTCGGTAATTGTATTAGGACCAAATCCCCTTTTGCGGATTGGTCATCGGACAATTGTAATAGGTAGAATAAGAAGTCGGCCCCAACAATTATTATTGAGATCCATAATTAAATTAAAGGTGGGTTTACCCACCCAAAGTGAGAGGTCGGCCCTGCCAATGAATCTCTTTCACACGTTCCAGTCTTGTATATATAGGGAGGCTAGCGCCTCACTTTATCACAAAAAAAAACTCACTTGCTCATTCTCTTATGAGGCAAGCTGCAATTACCAGTTGGAGAGAGGGAGAAGAGTGTCGCATCTCTTGGAGAGGAATATCTGTATTGGTTTGAGTTATCTCTTGAACATTGTATTGGCAATTTATGATAAGGAAGTTTTTGTTGGGTTTTCTTCCCCTAGATGGTTTCCCAAGATAAATGTTGTGTCTCTTGTGAATGCATATTTCTCAGTAATCTTGTTCTTATGTTGCTCTTATCTATTGAAATGCAAAGAACTATAATAATGGCATAAACATTAACAGGGTTATCCCGGCTAATCGAAGTTGTACACTTTATGTCGTATAGTACTTCGAAGGGGCACATCTTAGCCGACGTCTAGTAACCATTATTGTATGCAAATTCCACCAAGTGTAGGTAGTCTTCCCACTTACTAGGTTTCGTCCTTACATACATTCGTAGCATATCTTCTACGATTTGGTTTGTTTGTTCAGTCTGTCCATTTGTTTGTGGATCATAAATTGTGATGAAATTTAAGTTAGTATTCAACCCTGCAAACAATTCTTTCCAAAAAGTAGATGTAAATTTTACGTCTCTATCCGAAATCACCATTTTTGGAATACCATGCAGTCTAAAAATTTCCTTCATGAATATTTCAGCAATGTTAATAGCTTTAAAAGTAGACTTTACAGTCATAAAGTGTGCAGACTTACTAAGCTTATCGATTACTACCATAATTGAATCATTATGTTTTTGAGTTCTAGGCAAACCTGTAATAAAATCCAGTGATATAGTCTCCCATTTCCATTCCGACACAGGTAGAGGCTGCAACAGGCCGACTGGATGTTGGTGTTCAACTTTCACTTGTTGACAATCTTGGCACTTAGATAAGTATTCTGCTATCTTGCCTTTCATATTAGGTAAATAAAATAACTTCCTTAGTGTTGTTACTGTTTTCTGGTATCCGAGATGACCAGAATATGTTTTCTTGTGTACTTCATCCAAAATAGTTGACTTTAATTCAACAAAATCTGGTATGTATAATTTGTTTTTAAATCTTAGAAGACCATTTCTGTCCAAACTCAGATTTGTTCTGTCTAAATTTTCTGCATTATTTCGTAAATCTTCCACTGTTTTAATGTAATTTTCATCATTATTACTTGCAACCCTTATCCTCTGCTCAAGATCGCTTTCAACCCTGCTAATGTTTATTTCAAACAACCCATGAATTCTTCTACTTAAAGCATCAACCACCTTATTTTCCTTACCCTTGATGTGTCTTACCTTGAAGTCAAATTCACTCAAGAAGGCCAACTACCTTGCTTGCCTTGCGTTGAGGTCTGGTTGAATAAACAAAAATTTCACACCACTATTATCAGTCAATAATAGAAATTTTCTACCCATTATATAGTGTCGCCACATCTTTAAAGCGTGTATTACAACTGCTAAATCTAAGTCATGAGTGACATAGTTTCGTTCATAGTTGTTTAGTTTTCGAGACTCATAACAAATAATGTGCCCTTCTTGAGTTAGGATACCTCCCAAACCTTCTTTACTCGCATCCACACAGACTGTGAAGTCTTTGTCCGGATCTGCTACCTTTAAAATGGGTGCAGTTGTTAACAATTCCTTTAACTTATTAAAACTGTCTTGACATTTCTGTGACCAGTTAAACTTGGTTCCCTTCTTTTGTAATGATGTGATAGGGTATGGAATCTTGGATAATCTCTCTATAAATTTGCGGTAATATCCTATGATTCCCATGAATGACCAGATGTCCGCTACGTCCTTAGGGATCGACCATTCCATGATGGCTCTTATTTTCTCAGGGTCGACGCCAATACTTTCTTCATAAATTACATGTCCTAGGTACTGTATTTTCTTTTGATAAAATTCACATTTGTTGAATTTAGCATATAGTTTGTGTTTTCTTAAAGTTTGCAGTACTATCCTTAGGTGTTTTTCATGCTCTTCTTCTGTTTTAGAATACACTAGGATATCGTCAATAAATACCAAAACAAACTTATCCAAGTATAGACTGAAAATTCTTTTCATTAGACACATAAATGTCGCTGGTGCGTTAGTGAGTCCAAACAATATAACACCAAATTTGTAACGTCCATATCTCGTTCTGAATGCTATTTTACTTATGTCCTCATCTTTTATTCTAACCTGATGATAACCAGATCTTAAATCCAATTTAGAAAAAATCTTTGCCCCACCAACTTGATTGAACATATCATTGATTCTAGGTAAGGGGTATTTGTTCTTAACAATCATTTTGTTTAATTGTCTGTAATCAATGCATAATCTTAGAGTTCTGTCTTTCTTTTTAACAAAAAGGACTGGTGCTCCCCATGGTGAGACACTTGGCCAGATGTATTCCTTGTCCAACAGTTCTTGTAGTTGAATCTTTAATTATGTTAACTCAGGTAAACTCATTCGGTAGGGTGCCTTAGATATAGGAGCCGAACCAGGCAGTAGGTCGATAGAAAAGTCTATCTCTCTCATGGGGGGAATTTAGCTATCTCATCAACAAACACATCTCTAAAATCATGCAAGATGACACAGTCCTCTAAGATAGGTTTGTTTTCTTTTTCCAACAGATTTGTCACTTGGATAACATAAATCTGACAACCTTTTCTCATGCATTTCTTAAATTGCATTGCTAAAATATGTCTAACTGAGACTGGTTTTTGTATGCCTTGTATTGTCCTAACAATGTCATTTTTTTCTTTATACTTGAGTGATTTTTATTAACAATCTAAAACTTCTTTATGCCTTTCTAACCAATCCATCCCGATAATTATATCATAAGACCCTAACGATAGAATATTCATATTTATCTTTGTGTTTTGATTACCTAAACTGAACTAACTATCGGAAATACAATCAAATACTTTTTTTTTTGTTCCTGTTTCTATTTGTACTAGCCAAGATTTTGTATGTCTTCTTTTCTTAAGTTTATTTGAATCCACTACACCAGGGGAAATATAACTCAAAGTAGATCTTGGATCAATTAAAACAAAAACATTAGTATTGTTAACTTTACCTTCAACTTCCACTACAGTGGATTGGTGATCATCTTGTCGGTCGTCCACATCTGCATTGATCCTATGTAAGCTTCTTTCCACATCTCCCATTGTAGAGGCTTCATGTAGGTTGTGAACCATAGTCCTGGCTCCAAAAGTTAAACATGAACAAATTCTCCTTAAGTGAGGTTCTTCACATTCCCAACATTTTAACGGTTCTCTGGGGTTGTACCCAAACTTCTTTGTTCCCAAATTAATTGGTTTACTACCTCCTGGAGTATTCTGGTTATTGGAGTGAAACTCTTTCCTTGGAAAACTCTTTGTTGTGTTCCGGAAAGGGGCTGGTTGATATTTCTTCTTCCGTTGGTTCATTCGGTCTTGTTTCTGGTCTTTCCAAGCCTTGGGAAATTCCGAACGCTGTTTGTATTGGTCGTAACACATTCATGCCTTCCTGAAAACTTCACTTAAGGACTTGGGGTTATGGAATTCAATTCTGTCCTTATAGGACTATGGTAAACAACTTAGGAACCACTGGATTTTTACTTTTTCCTCCCTGATATAAGGCATGAACCTTAGTAATTCTAGGAATTTGTTTATCAGGTCATCCATAGTCATTTGAGTGAGTCGTAGTTTATAAAACTCCTTGGTTTTTATTTCATAGTAACTTTCAGATAAATACTGTTTCTTAAAGTATTTCTTAAAATATGACCACTCCATCTGTTTTTCCCTTAGGCCCTTGGCCAGATTCAGGTCCTGCCACCATATGCTTGCCTTTCCTTTTAGATTATAGATGGCCATTCTGACCTTCATATTGCCTGAATAATTGTAGATATGGAAATACTTTTTTTTTTTATGTCTAGTAACCATGCTTCAACCTCCTCTCCTGTCTTGGATTCCCTGTAAAAGGTGGATGGTTTGATTTTCTTAAACTCTCCCTCAAGATGGTCCACCTGTTTCCTTTTTCTTCCGGTGGTTGTTTTATCTTCTGCGGATGGTGTACCTTCAGAAGAGTTGTCCCCTTTTTCTCCTTCAGGACCAGAATTTTTGGAGGCCCTTTTATTGACCTCTTCTTCTTCATTATTGTCCTTCGGGCTCTTCTTTGTTAATATGCTACACAATAGTACTTCATTTATTTCCAGCTGTTCTTGTTGTGCTTTTTTTAGTTTTTCATTGTCTGCTTTGAAAACTTGCAGTTCCACAATGAGATTCCTCATGGTTTCCAGAACCTCGGTAGGTGAACTTCCACCACTGTTTTGCCTCGGATCTTCAGGATGTCTTTGTTCAAGATTCTCCTCGAGTCTGATCTCGGATTCATTCTATGCTACCATGACCACAACAAAAATAATTGTTTTTTGTTTGTAACAGTAATTGTTTTTGTTAGTTTTTTCATAAAATAGAAAACATGTGTTAAGAAAACATTTTTGGCCCTGTCTAAGGTCCAAGTGATGTAACCTTTGCTCTGATACCATATGTAATGTTCCCCAAATTTACCAAATAATAATAATAAATTTCTTAGGGGCATTAAATCTCTTTCTCTTCGAACAACTTATCTTGAAAGGGCTACTGTTATTATAAGTAGGTATTTATCATCACTATTTACTTTTTCAAGGTTTATGTTTCCAGTTATTGACACAAATTAACTATCATTATAACAAATTTTATCTCTAGTTCTTTCCTATTGCACCGTAGTCATATACTTAAAGGGTCAAAGTAACTTCGCTGTACCCCGACCTCTAAGATTCCCAACATATCTAACATAAGCGTAATGGTTAGTAAAGTCCCACTAATCATTATGATCATTTCCCAATATCTATATATAAACATATACATGTATTAACGTTAGATTTATAGAGGAAGAACCCCACTCAAATTACAAAAGATCCTTAAGCATAGACAATATCCATGTCATACAGGTCTAAATGACGTGGAGTCCAAATTATAGAATTGTGTGCTTAAAGAAAATAAGGTTCAGTGCATCTATCGCAGACTTGAAACCTTCTGACTCTGTGTGCTTCTTAGTTTATGGGAACTAACTCCTCTTCACTAGCCCCTTCATTCATATGCCCTTCTTCCCTTTTCCACACGTCTCCCCAGACTCCCTCTATTTGTCGACACGTAGCTCCCCTTTGGATCAATGACTATCGTTGACTCCGCCTTTCCGGCCTCTGGGAGTTTCAACTCTCAACTCTACTCTTCTCTGCGTGATGATCTCTTAGAGTGGAAGATCTATTGCCACATGTCCCCTTGAATCCACGGCTAGGGTCTCCTCCGCGGATTTGGCCTTCGGGGATCTCAAATCTCAAGTCCCTTTTTCCTTGTCCTTAAATTACGCGGAACCCTGCCACATGTCCACTTAAATCGGATGACCTAGAATTGCTTCAGGTCTTTTCCTGGAGTCCATAGATCTTTGCCACGTCTCCTCTATGGATCTGATGGCTCAAATTCACTTCGGGTGATCTAACGGCTCAGATCTGTTCCACTTCTCCGGACTTCTGAGATCTCAAATCTCAATCTCTCTTCCCTGTTGATTGGGTATCTCCCGAAGTTCTAGATATGGCGCCACATGCCCTCTTTCACATCGACAGTTCATGCCATAAGTGATGTCTGGCTTTGAATAAAATTGAATTGACAAGTTATTAATGATAATTATAATTATATCTTTATCTCACGTTGAGATTGTACTTATGATTTTGTGGTTTTTATTATTCTTATGTATTATCCTCTTGCTCAATTGCACTCAATATTGTGTGAAAGATAAATTAAGTATGGTAATTATTCTATCACACCTTGAGGAATCGATGGATAAATACAGTTGATTTGTAATGTTCCCCAAATTTACCAAATAAAAAAAAAATTCTTAGGGGCATTAAATCTCTTTCTCTTCAAACAACTTATCTCGAAAGGGCTACTGTTATTATACGTAGATATTGATCATCACTATTTACTTTTTCAAGGTTTATGTTTCCAGTTATTGACACAAATTAACTATCATTATAACATATTTTATCTCTGGTTCTTTCCTACTGCACCGTAGTCATATACTTAAAGGGTCAAGGTAACTTCGTTTCACCTTAGCCTCTAAGATTCCCAACATATCTAACATAAGCATAATGGTTAGTAAAGTCCCACTAATCATTATGATCATTTCCCAATATCTATATATAAAGATATACATGTATTAACGTTAGATTTACAGAGGAAGAACCCCACTCAAATTATAGAAGATCCTTAAGCGTAGACAGTATCCATGTCATACAGGTCTAAACGATGTGGAGTCCAAATCGTAGAATTGTGTTCTTAAAGAAAATAAGGTTCAGTGCATCTATTGCAGACTTGAAACCTTCTGACTCTGCGCACTCTGTGCGCTCTTCAGTTTACGGGTGCTAACTCCTCTTCACTAGCCCCTTCATTCATATTCCCTTCTTTCCTTTTCCACGTGTCTCCCTAGACTCCCTCGATCTGTCGACACATAGCTCCCCTTTGGATCAACGAATATCATTGACTCTGCCTTTCCGGCTTCCGGGAGTTTCAACTCTCAACTCTACTCTTCTCTACATGACGATCTCCTGGAGTGTAAGATCTATTGCCATCTGTCCCCTTGAATCCACGGCTAGGGTATCCTCCACGGATCCGGCCTTCAGGGATCTCAAATCTCAAGTCCTTTTTTCCTTCTCCTTAAATTACGCGGAATCCTGCCATGTGTCCACTTAAATCGGACGGCCTAGAATTGCTTCGGGTCTTTGCCCGGAGTCCACAGATATTCGCCACATCTCCACTATGGATCTGACGACTCAGATTCACTTCGGGTGATCTAACGACTCATATCTGTTCCACTTCTCTGGACTTCTGAGATCTCAAATCTCAATCTCTCGCCCCTGCTGACTGGGTATCTCTTGGAGTTCTAGATCTGGCACCACACACCCTCTTTCACATCGACGATTCTCGTTGTTTCCGGGACTCCGACCTTCGACGATCTCAAGTTTCAACAACCACGATTCTCCGGAGTGAATCCTTCCAGAGTCCATGATCTAGTGACACCTGTCCAACCTAGATCGACGGGTAACGTTCGCTCCGGTTGTTCAGGGTTTGACTGTTTCAGTTCTCAAACTAAAAACTCAAGGGTAACTCTCTCCGAAGCTCCCGATTTGGTGACAAATGTACCCTCGCAGATCAATGACTCTCAGCTCTTCGGATCCCCAGGCTATGACTATTTTAACACTTCAACTTCCGCCTCCTTCTGGTTCTCCCGATCTATTGACATGTATCTGTTACACATAAAAAATACTCACTTTGATAGTGTCACAAGTGTCGTCATTACAAGTGTCGCATTTTGCTCACAAGTGTCGCAAGTGTCAAGCAAAGCATACTGCCATGATGCCTATGTCGTGCCTATAACGAAATGAGAAGGACACTTGACACACATCAAACACTTGATTTGGAAGAGGAGGAATGGTTAGCTAGGCTTATGAACCTCTTGCCATCTGAAAGAACCCAAAAAACTGAGTTTTTGGAGGAGAGTGCTCCTCTATACCTCTCTCAGGAGTGTTGGCGCTCCCCTATAGTCTATCAGGGAGCATTATAACACTGATTAGCCCTTTTGAAGGAGCACTCCTACTCTCAGGAGTGCTAGCGCCTCCCTAAAGCCTACTTGGGAGCGCTATAACGCTCTGATGGCCCTTTTGAGGGAGCGCTACCTATTCTAGGTAGCAGTTGGTTTGTTGAGATGAATGGGGGAAAGATATTTTCAATCTTGAAAGGCACTTGGATTCGAACCCCTAGTCCAACCATGATCTTAGGGAAGATCCCTAACTCAAGGAGGAAAATCCTCAACTCACCCCAAATATATCTCAAGTTGTTGAGCCTCTCCAAGGCTATATAAGCAAGCTTTCTCATGGTGAAAGGGGGAGATGAGATAGAGAATCATACCAAACTTATGATCTCATAAGTGATATTTGGAGAAGGGATGAGAAGCATGAAACCTATGATCTCATATAAAACACACAGTGAAGTGGAGGATAATCAGCGAAGCTATCGTCATTCTGATCGTGGAGATTTTGAGCAAGGGTTAGGCAAGGAGAACTTGACGAAACTGCTACATTCCATCTATGGCTGTAAGTAACGTTTTGTCTTCATTAATGTAATATGCTTGGCCTGTTTCTTTCTAATTTGTGTTCGACATTACATGAAATTGTCTCTAAGTAGGTAGGTCTGTTTTGAACTAATCTCGATAGAATAAGAAGTGGTCGTACTTTGTTTGTCTACAGGGCTTATTGAGGAGCTCAAGATTGGAGTTCAACTCAGAGCGTGCAGGGACGAACACCGGTAAAAGGTACGTCTTTCCTCCCTCCTCTTCATGCATTGGTTTGTGTAGACCTAAAAGGAAGTCAGTGACCATGATAAGCACTTTCTGTCTTAGAGTTAAGGGTCTAGTTCTTTGAGGAGGTCTACCTGTCCGTAGAGAGATTTTCCTTCAACAGAAACTGGTGACTGCACTGGGGACGAATCAAAACTTCTAGTTTTGGTCTTCCTCATAGACCTTGTCTTTCCCTTTGTTGTTTTCAGACCTTGTTCACCCCATATGTTTGATTTCATACATTGATTGACTTCTTACCCCATCACATTCATCTTGACTGTCAAAATTTGACTGAAATTTTGGGTTTTTGGACATTTTTATGATCTTTTTAAGCCTGGAGCCCCTATGCCCATGTTAGCAGAGTGCCATCACTCCCTAAAGGTGCTGGACAGAGCTTTATAATGCTCTGGTGGCCCTTACACTAGAGCACCAATATTTTTTTCCAAAATTACCTTCCAGAATTGTGTTTTTTGCAACTCAGTCTCTGTTTTTGCCTTTGTCCAGCTTCTTGATGCTTTATTACATCTTCCTAATGACATTTGACCCTCTGCCTTCTAAGGAATAAGCACCTTTCTGTTCAGAGTTGGTGACCTTCTTCCTTATTTTTGAGTTTTTGCTGTTGAGAGCTTGAAATCAATCCACTGCTTTCTTCTCTCTTATCTGATTGAACAAAACTCTAGTGAAGGGCATCAACAATCGGTGAATCATTTTGTTCAGTTCTTTGAGGTCATTGTTCTTGAACATCTCTTTTTTGTGTGAATTGTTTGATTTTGCTTTGTTATCTTTTGTTTTCTGTTTGCTTTTTGTTTCAATCACAACAAGAGGGTGTGTGTTGTGTGTGCGAAATCTGATCATACTTGTTCGAATCTCCTTGATCTGAAAAGGTAGTTGGTAGGAGAAGTCTTTGCATTGAATTTATCATCATTCGCATACAGACGAAAAAGACACATATTAGTGATTGGTTTGCATATTAGAAGGCGGTTTTGAAAATGTTTTAGCATTGCATTAGATTCGATTAAGAACCAATTGATAGAGGATATTTCATATTAGTGTTCAAAAGTGAAAACAACTATTTCTCTTTCCCTTAAATGGGCGTTCATTGAGAACAAACGATTGCTTATAAWATTTCATGCATATTTTTGGGAATTGAGTCCTCATTCCATCAGTTTCACTTTCACGCACCCTTTGAGTAAAGAACAACTGTAAAATGAACGCTAATTAAAAATTATCTAGAACATTTTTGTTTTTAGGATCTTCCACCAACAATAGACTAGGGTTAGCACTTTGGATTAGGCTGTGAGTACAACTCTCCAAAGTTTTCAAAACAAACATTAGCATCTTGAGCTAGGGAGAGTCAAATCCAATTGTCGTATTGGTTTTTTGGGATCCCCCTCTCACACAGGGGTTACGCATGAGGTCGCATTCGAGCGAATTACAGAGATTATCCCTCCGTGGTTTAACTGTTTGTAGTGGTCAAATCGTATATTTGGGGTCACTTGGAGGTATACCCACAATTATGTGTGGGAGCCTCTCGGGTTGATTTCAGACTTGTTACCCTAGCCATACGTTTCAGACCGGACTGTCGACTGTACCCGCCCAGGGAATCACTACGAATTGGTGTCTTTAGTTTCCATAATCTTTAGGTACTTACACAAGGTGACGGTGAAGGGAAGTCTCACTGTACCTGGAACAGACATTGGTCAAACTCACTCAGGCTCCTTGGAGGGTAAATCCACAATTACTGCGTGGAAGCTTGCACCAAGGTGAAAGTCCGTTAAGCAGGTCACCATTGTAACTGTTCCACCATTTCCTAGCCCTTTCTTGACTTGATCACGCGGCATTGGATTTTATCACCAACTAGTACGATCATCGAGAGAAGTTTTGTCTGCTTGGTTGATTCCTAGATTTTATTAGCGCATGCTGTTTCTTTTTGTTAGTTGGCCCTAGATTTTCAGTGTGTTCTATTTTTCTCCACAATTGAGCCCGTAGATGATAAAGGTCTTCGCCGATCACGTAGGATGCAAAGGCTGCCTCCAGAAGGCTATCAACCCTTACCTCCTAACCCTCCAGAAGACAACTACCGTAAAGAGGTAGAAAATCAATCTGACGCTGGAAGTGCTATTGCTCTTTCGTTAGATAACTCAGAAGGCGCTTTGGTCACGGTTGAAAATCCCACTACATCTATGTCGGTAATCCCTCTCGAACCACTTTTGGTTCGTTTAGACTCCCTTGGAAACGTCATAGACGAAGAGATCCCACGATTACCGGAGAGGATCTTTACCGAAACATATATGGGATCCACAGAACCAATCTTTGGTGATGAGTATAGGACTCTTGTTCATCCTAGCACCGCAGTAGAAACCAATCCCACACCCGCTCGTTCTGTATGGAGGACTTCATCGGGACGCGATCTCTATGAACATTTCGAATCTATTCGACAACCCTTTCATCCTCATGACCCTCCTAGTGAAACATGACCATCTGGTCAAACCATGAATCACCCAGTCGATCAGGTTATTCACTCTACTGCCACACCAACACAAGTCCATCCTAATGCTGGACTCATCACCTCTACTCATCCCCAAATCACTTTAATCTCTACCCCTGTTTCTACAAGTTTTTACTCTACAGCTCCGCATGGTCCACACAATCCTGCTGGGACATCTTCTCACCCGAGAATGCAGACCCCTGCTGGCCAAACACAACCAGTTGGAGGGAAACCACCATCCAACGAACTGTTTCCTCCTGGAGGACTACCTTTACATGACGGGCCTACCCCTCCCGGGGGACAACCCACTTTTCATGCTCCTCCCTGAGGGCAACCTCCGTTTTCCAGTCACACCTCAGTCGTAAATCCACCACTGGCAGGGGGGCAATCCTCATTTTCTGGAAACCCTTCACAATCCTGGGGAGTATCTTCAGGAGGCATTTTTACCCAACCTCACATTTGGGGGCACTTGTATAATAACCCACTAGGAGGAGTATCTAATCCTGTCCCTTCCGGAACATCTTATGGGCAATCTTATCCGAGAGTCATCCAAAACACCACCTGGAGTTCTCCAGGACCACAATCTTATCCTCCTCATGGGCCTCATGTGTACCCACCTCCAGGATATACTCCTTACCATTCTCAAGGGAAAACTTTTTATCCCCCTCACGGGCAAATAAATCACCCGACCTATAATGTTCAGAACCCACCGAGTTATGCCAATGTTTCTCATGCACCATTGAATCCTTCTTATCTTGGCCAACAACAACCATATGTAGGAGGAACTACTGGTTACAACTATCCACCTAACCCAGTCTATGGTCCTACTGGTGTTCCTATGCCACACCAGTATCATTCACAAATTAACCGACAACTACCTTTCCTTGCGACTCTAGATCTCCCAGACTTGTCTCGGTTAACTAATGATCCTATTTCTCATTCACCGGTTTGGCCAGTCATTCCAGCTAGAATTCCTTCTGATATTCCAAAATTTGACGGAAATCCTGGCGAAGATCTGAACAACCATGTGATGACTTTCCATTTGTGGTGTTCATCAAACTCCCTCATGGACGATTCTGTACGTTTGCATCTTTTCCAGCGAACGCTTACCGGTTCGGCAACAAAGTGGTATATTGAACTACCACGTGCTTCTTTTCATGATTTCAATTCCCTTTCCATGTCTTTCCTCACACACTTTCAACTACCTATTCACTACGATATGGGTACTGAACTCTTGACCCCCCTTCGTCAAAATAACTCTGTGCATATCTCTGACCATATTCATGAGTGAAGGCGATGATGAAGGATGATGAAGGCAGTCATTCCTGACATACTATTGGCGGAATGGTTTACTAAATCATTGTTATCCCCGATCGCTCACGATGTTGCTATGGGTGGTGCGGTCACAGAGGAACAAGCCATCGCTCGGGCTCAGTACTTAGATATATAGCTCGAAGAATCCGTATAGGTAACAACACATATACATATATAGTCCAATTATGATATTCGTTCGAATTTCCATTTGGTAATTGTACAATCTAAACATTCCTTAATATCAGTCACATATCTATCCGTTAATTGTTTTCTATTGTCGAGCATAGATTATATCACAGGGATAGGAAACTTTCACACTTTCGTCAACAACAATACACACATCAATTTTCTTAGCTCTCCTCAAGAAACTTCCATACATTTATAAATGGTTAGCACATACAACAGTCATCCTTGACTCTACTTGATGCATAATTCAACTGTAAAGGCCTAATCAATAATTCATTTCCTTCTGCCCAACAAGAAGATGTATTCTATCAGTCATTCATCCATATAACATTTAACCAGAACTCAATAAATACATTCTACCAATTATTAATCAACATAACGATCAACCAGGGAAGAGTAGAAGAACATATCTGAACAAATTGCTGGGACAACAAATGGAACAACCAAGTTCCACCCAACCATAAAAAAAAACAACCAAATTACGTGTTCTGTTCACCCCCTAGCCTGACCATGAATCCATGAGGGTGAACCTCGAACTCCTCTTTCACTACCGTCCTCTTTCAGATCCCAATTCTCCTTGCCTCACACTAAGAAATAGTGCTCATAACAACAAGTCCGTCTTTGTTCAGATCAAAAGTTCTCCTTGCCTCACACTCAGAATTAGTGCTCGTAACAACAAGTCCGTCTTTCCCCCAACATACTAGGCAACATATTGCCTCCTCCCATATGCTATATATGCAAAAGCATCTTGTGCCTAGGTCTTTTCCCCTTGGGAATTTTCATAGCTTTACAAATCCCTGATTTTCAGGGGCTGCCAATGGCCAAATTCCAGATTTGCCAGTTGTAAAATTCAGCCCTGAGGTAATTCAAGCATGTTCCCCACTCATGGAGTCATGGTCAGTTGATTTCAACCTGGATGTTCCATTTGTCTCTTATTAGTAAATATATAAATTATTTGTCTCTTACAAGTGTCATAGTCAAAGAGTTAGTTGGGAAAATCAAATATTTGCCTAACCAGTCAGAATAATTAATTACAATTAACTAAATTCCCAATTCGAAATTTCCATAAATGGAAATAATTTTCCAAATTCGAATTTGCCAAAAACAAAAATAAATTCCTAAGTATTTTCAGTCTTCCAAAATAATTTATTTTTGGGGATATTACATCTTTTCCCCCTTCAATACAACACTATACTCAATGTTCATTCCTTTCTCGGAACAATAATGGATAATATTTCTGCAAATCTTCCTCCAATTCCCAAGTAGCCTTCTAAGGACTAAAGTGCTTCCATTGTACTTTTACCTGGGCGATGACTCTGTTCCGTAGTGCTATCTCTCTCTTGTCCAGAATGCGTAGAGGTTCCGCTTGGAACTCACCTTCTGGTTCCACCTGCATCATGTTCCAATCGATCACGTGAGTAGGATCATGAACATAATTTTTTAACAAAGAAACATGAAATACATTATGAATTTTCAGATTTGCAGGAAGTGCAAGTTGATATGCAACAGGTCCAATTCGATCTAATATCTTGAAAGGGCCACAAAACCTGGGTGCCAACTTGGCACATCTTCCTAGATTCAATGAACTTCTTCTTGCTTGGACCTTTAAATACACGTGGTCTCCAACTCGAAATACTTGGGGTCTTCTTTTCAGGTTTGCGTAACATTTCTGTCACTCCTGTGCCTCTTTTAAATTTTGTTGTACTTTTCTTACCATACTCTCCATTTCCTAGAGCATTTCTGGTCCGACCATGTTTCTGTCAACTGGGTTATCCCAGCTAATCGAAGTTGTACACTTTCTGTCGTACAATACTTTGAAGGGGCTCATCTTAGTCGACGTCTGGTAACCATTATTGTATGCAAATTCCACCAAGTGTAGGTAGTCTTCCCACTTACTAGGTTTCGTCCTTACGTACATTCGTAGCATATCTTCTACGATTTGGTTTGTTCATTCAGTCTGTCCATCCGTTTGTGGATGATAAATTGTGATGAAATTCAAGTTAGTATTCAAACTTGCAAACAATTCTTTCCAAAAAGTAGATGTAAATTTTACGTATCTATCCGAAATCACCATTTTTGGAATACCATGCAGTCTAAAAATTTCCTTCATGTATATTTCAGCAATGTTAATAGCTTTAAAAGTAGACTTTACAGGAATAAAGTGTGCAGACTTACTAAGCTTATTGATTACTACCATAATTGAATCATTTTGTTTTTGAGTTCTAGGCAAACCTGTAATACAATCCAGTGATATAGTCTCCCATTTCCATTCCGACACAGGTAGAGGCTGTAACAGGCCGGCTGGATGCTGGTGTTCAACTTTCACTTGTTGACAATCTTGGCACTTAGATAAGTATTCTGCTATCTCGCCTTTCATTTTAGGCAAATAAAATAACTTCCTTAGTGCTGTTACCGTTTTCTGGTATCCGGGATGACCATAATATGTTTTCTTGTGTACTTCGTCCAAAATAGTTGACTTTAATTCATCAAAATATGGTATGTATAATCTGTTTTTAAATCTTAGAAGACCATTTTTGTCCAAACTCATATTTTTTCTATCTAAATTTTCTACATTATTTCGTAAATCTGCCACTATTTTAATGTAATTTTCATCATTATTACTTGCAACCCTTATCCTCTGCTCAAGATTGCTTTCAAACCTGCTAATGTTTATTTCAAACAACCCATGAATTCTTCTACTTAAAGAATCAACCACCTTATTTTCCTTACCCTTGATGTGTCTTAGCTCGAAGTCAAATTCGCTCAAGAAGGCCAACTGCCTTGCTTGCCTTGCGTTGAGGTATGGTTGCTAAACACAAATTTCACACCACTATTATCAATCAATAACATAATTTTTCTACCCATTATATAGTGTCGCCACATCTTTAAAGTCTGTATTACAGCTGCTAAATCTAAGTCATGAGTGATGTAATTTCGTTCATGCTCTTTTAGTTTTCAGGACTCATAACAAATAACGTGCCCTTCTTGAGTTAGGATACCTCCCAAACCTTCTTTACTCTCATCCACACAGACTGTGAAGTCTTTGTCCAGATCTTCTACCTTTAAAATGGGTGTGGTTGTTAACAATTCCTTTAACTTATTAAAACTGTCCTGACATTTCCATGACCAGTTAAACTTGGTTCCCTTCTTTTGTAAAGATGTGATAGGGTATGCAATCTTGGATAATCCCTCTATAAATTTGCGGTAATATCCTGTGATTCCCATGAATGACTAGATGTCCACTACATCCTTAGGGATCAACCATTCCATGATGGCTCTTATTTTCTCAAGGTCGACGCCAATACCTTCTTCAGAAATTACATGTCCTAGGTACTGTATTTTCTTTTGATAAAATTCCCATTTGTCGAATTTAGCATATAGTTTGTGTTTTCTTAAAGTTTGCAGTACTATCCTTAGGTGTTCTTCATGTTCTTCTTCTGTCTTAGAATACACTAGGATATTGTCAATAAATACCAAAACAAACTTATCCAAGTACTGACTAAAAATTCTTTTCATTAGACACATAAATGTCGCTGGTGCATTAGTGAGTCCAACTGGTATAACAACAAATTTGTAATGTCCATATCTCGTTCTGAATGCTATTTTACTTATGTCCTCATCTTTTATTCTAACCTGATGATAACCATATCTTAAATACAATTTAGAAAAAATCTATGCCCCACCTACTTGATCGAATAGACCATTGATTCTAGGTAAGGGGTATTTGTTCTTAACAATCATTTTGTTTAATTGTCTGTAATCAATGCATAATCTTAGAGTTTTGTCTTTCTTTTTAACAAAAAGGACTGGTGCTTCCCATGGTGAGACACTTGGCCGGATGTATTCCTTGTCCAACAGTTCTTGTAGTTGAATCTTTAATTATGTTAACTCGGGTAAACTCATTCGGTAGGGTGCCTTAGATATAGGAGTCGAACTAGGCAGTAGGTCGATAGAAAAGTCTATCTCTCTCATGGGGGGAATTCATGTATCTCATCAATAGACACATCTCTAAAATCATGCAAGACGACACAATCCTCTAAGATAGGTTTGTTTTCTTTTTCCAACAGATTTGTCACTTGGATAACATAAATCTGACAACCTTTTCTCATGCACTTCTTAATTTGCATTGCTGAAATCTGTCTAATTGAGACTAGTTTTTGTATGCCTTGTACTGTCCTAACAATGTCATTTTCGTATTTATACTCGAGTGATTTTTTTTAACAATCTAAAACTTCTTTATGCCTTTCTAACCAGTCCATCCCGATAATTATATCATAATACCCTTATGGTAGATTATTCAGATTTATCTTTGTGTTTTGATTACCTAAACTGAATTCACTGTCGGAAATACAATCAAATACTTTTCTTTTTGTTCCTGTTGCTAGTTGTACTAGCCAATATTTTGCATGTCTTCTTTTCTTAAGTTTATTTGAATCCACTACACCAGGAGAAATATAACTCAAAGTAGCTCTTGGATCAATTAAAACAGAAACATGAGTATTGTTAACTTTACCTTCAACTTCCACCACAGTGGACTGGTGATCATCTTGTCGGCCGTCCACATATGCATTGATCCTATGTAAGCTTCTTCCCACATCTCCCACTGTAGAGGCTTCATGTAGGTTGTGAACCGTAGTCCTGTCTCCATAAGTTAAACACGGACAATTTCTCCTTAAGTGATGTTCTCCACATTCCCAGCATTTTAATGTTCTCTGGGGTTGTACCCAAACTTCTTTGTTCCCAAATTAGTTGGTTTACCGCCTCCTAGAGTATTTTGGTTATTGGAGTGAAACTCTTTCCTTGGAAAACTCTTTGCTGCGTTTCAGAAAGGGGCTGGTTGATATTTCTTCTTCCATTGGTTCATTCGGTCTTGTTTCTGGTCTTTCCAAGCCTTGGGAAATTCTGACCGCTATTTGTATTGGTCGTAACACATTCATGCCTTCCTGAAAACTTCACTTAAGGACTTTGGGTTATGGAATTCGATTATGTCCTTATAGGACTATGGTAAACAACTTAGGAACCGTTGGATTTTTACTTTGTCCTCCCGGATATAAGGCATGAACCTTAGTAATTTCAGGAATTTGTTTATCAGGTCATCCATAGTCATTTGACCGAGTCGTAGTTCATAAAACTCCTTGGTTTTTCTTTCATAGTAACTTTTAGATAAATACTGTTTCTTAAAGTATTTCTTAAAATCTGACCACTCCATCTATTTTTCCTTTAGGCCCTTGGCCAACTTCAGGTCCTGCCACCATATGATTGCCTTTCCTTTCAGATTATAGATGGCCATTCTGACCTTCATATTGATGGAATAGTTGTAGATCTGGAAATACTTTTTTTTATGTCTAGTAACCATGCTCCAACCTCCTCTCCTGTCTTGGATTCTCTGTCAAAGGTGGATAGTTTGATTTTCTTAAACTCTCCCTCAAGATGGTCCATCTGTTTCCTTTTTCTTTCGGTGGTTGTTTTATCTTCTGCTGATGGTGTACCTTCGGAAGAGTTGTCCCCTTTTTCTCCTTCAGGACCAAAATTTTTGGAGGCCCTTTTACTGACCTCTTCTTCTTCATTATTGTCCTTCGAGCTCTTCTTTGTTAATATGCTACGCAGTAGTACTTCATTTATTTCTAGTTGTTCTTGTTGTGTTGTTTTCAGTTTTTCATTGTCTGTTTTGAAAACTTGCAGTTCCACAATGAGATTCCTCATGGTTTCTAGAACCTCGGTAGGTGAACTTCCATCACTGTTTTGCCTCGGATTTTCAGGTGGTATTTGTTCAAGATTTTCCTCGAGTCTGATCTCAGATTCATTCTGTGCTACCATGATCACAACAGAAATAAAGTTTTTCTGTTTGTAACAGTAATTGTTTTTGTTAGTTTTTTCATAAAACAAAAAACATGTGTTAAGAAAACATTTCTGGCCCTGTCTAAGGTCCAAGTGCTGTAACCTTTGCTCTGATACCATATGTAATGTTCCCCAAATTTACCAAATAATAATAAAAAATTTCTTAGGGGCATTCAATCTCTTTCTCTTCGAACAACTTATCTAGAAAGGGCTACTATTATTATAAGTAGGTATTTATCATCACTATTTACTTTTTCAAGGTTTATGTTTCCAGTTATTGACACAAATTAACTATCATTATAATTTTTTTTATCTTTGGTTCTTTCCTACTGCACCGTAGTCATATACTTAAAGGGTCAAGGTAACTTCGTTGTATCCCAACCTCTAAGATTCCCAACATATCTAACATAAGCGTAATGCTTAGTAAAGTCCCACTAATCATTATGATCATTTCCCAGTATCTATATATAAATATATACATGTATTAACATTAGATTTATAGAGGAAGTACCCCACTCGAATTAAAAAAGATACTTAAGCATAGACAATAGCCATTTCATACAGGTCTAAATGATGTGGAGTCCAAATTATAGAATTGCGTACTTAAATAAAATAAGGTTCAGTGCATCTATCACAGACTTGAAATCTTCTGACTTTGCGCACTCTGGGCACTTCTCAGTTTATGGGCGCTAACTCCTCTTCATTCATATTCCCTTCTTTCATTTTCCATGCGTCTCCCCAGACTCCCTCTATTTTTCGACATGTAGCTCCCCTCTGGATCAACGACTATCGTTGACTCCGCCTTTCCGGCCTCCGGGAGTTTCAACTCTCAACTCTACTCTTCTTTGTGTGACGATCTCATGGAGTGGAAGATCTATTGCCACGTGTCCCCTTGAATCCATGGCTAGGGTCTCCTCTACAGATCCGGCCTTCGGGGATCTCAAATCTCAAGTCCCTTTTTCCTTCTTCTTAAATTACGCGGAATCCTGCCACATGTCCACTTAAATCGGACGACCTAAAATTGCTTCGGGTCTTTTCCCAGAGTCCATAGATCTTCACCACGTCTCCTCTATGGATTTGACAACTCAGATTCACTTCGGGTGATCTAACGAATCCGATTTTTTCCACTTCTCCGGACTTCTAAGATCTCAAATCTCAATCTCTCGTCCCTGCTGATTGGGTGTCTCCCGAAGTTCTAGATCTGGCGCCACATGCCCTCTTTCACATCAACGGTTCTCGCCATTTCTGAGACTCTGGCCTTCGACGATTTCAAGTTTCAACATCCACGAATCTCCGGAGTGAATCCTTCCGGAGTCCATGATTTGGTGACACCTGTCCAACCTAGATCAATGACTAATATTCACTCCAACTGTTTGGGCTTCGGTTGTTTCAGTTCTCAAACTAAAAACTCTAGGGTAACTCGCTTCAGAGCTCCCGATCTGGTGACAAGTGTCCCCTCGCAGATCGACGACACTCAACTCGTCGTCTCCCCAGGCTACGAATGTATTAACACTTCAACTTCCTCCTCCTTCTGGATCTCCTGATCCGTTGACACATATCCTTTTTGGATCCAACGGTCCAGACCCTCCTTTCGCAAATCAAGATTTCACGATTTTGCAATTTCCAAGTTAACACTTCCTCCACATTCCCGACTTCCGAAATGCCGACATTTTAGAACACCCAAATCCGACGGCTCGCGCTTCTTTGGATCTAACGGTCCAGATATTCCCTTCACGCATCGAGACTTTGCGTTTTGAGGTTTCACAGATTTCGCTCTGCTTCTTCGAAATCTTGTGATTTGCGAAACTCCGATAATTCTTCGCGACTAACCAGTGCGCTACTTTTCTGAGATCTAACAGCTTGAAATATTTCGGCTTCTCCTGGATGGATCTTAACCCTTGAGCTTCCTTTGATTATCTCAAAATTTCTGTGCTCCACCTTTAGACACTTCAACTCTTGAGGACTTAGACACTTTTCTAAGTGCTACCTCTCTAGATTTAAAACCAGTATTCCTCCTGAACTTTGTTTTCACTTTCTTTCCTAACTTGGGAGATTTTCAAAACATTGCAAAGACCACGTCTTCCAAATTTCTCTTACGAGCCCTGTAACTTTAGGTCTCGTCTGCGTTTCTGAAATCATTGTCCCTCTTGAGCTTTCATCAATGAAACATGAATTCGGCCCTGCACACACTTGCGCTTTGTGTGCAGCTTCACACTATTGTCTCCTGAGCTTCTGAATGTCGAAAGTCTCTTGACCTTAACCTTCTTGCAACTACACTGGATCTAATGACCCATATTCTATTTAAAAAGATACAGATCTGCCCTAGCATACTATTATCTTGGTATTTTTTATACCAGGATCCTATAGACAGCTGGTTAAATTTATCTTCAATATTTAAAGAAAGGATAGAGGGGGAAATCCCTACTGGAGATGATTTTCCCTAATCAATAGTTATGATCGCAAATGTTATGTAGAGTTTGAAGACTCACTTAAATAAGGGACCAACTCTGTAAAAGGTAACAGGTTTATGTATTTAAGTCCCTGGACATTTGTTCCTGAGATTAAAAAGGAAAAGAAACAGTAACCCCTTTGTTATAGTTAACATAGTCGGCTAAAGAGGAAATTGCTTACAATAATCAAAACATAGCTTCTTGTGTAATAGATGTTCATATAGCTCAGAGAATCCGTATAGGTAACAACACATATACATATATAGTCCAATTATGATATTCGTTCGAACTTCCATTTGGTAATTATACAATCTAAACATTCCTTAATATCAGTCACAGATCGATCCGTTAATAGTTTTCTATTGTAGACCATAGATTATATCACAGGGATAGGAAACTTTCACACTTTCATCAACAACAATACATACATCAGTTTTCTTAGCTCTACTCAAGAAACTTCCATACATTTATAAATGCTTAGCACATACATTAGTCGTCCTTGACTCTACTCAATGCATAATTCAACTTTAAAGGCCTAATCAATAATTCATTTCCTTCTACCCAACAAGAAGATGTATTCTATCAGTCATTCATCCATATAACATTTAACCAGATCTAAATAAATACATTCTACCAATTATTAATCAACAAAACGATCAACCAGGGAAGAGTAGAAGAACATATCTGAATAAATTGCTGGGACAACAAATGGAACAACCAAGTTCCACCCAACCATAGAACAAAACAACCAAATTACTTGTTCCGTTCACTCCCTAGCCTGACCATGAATCCATGAGGGCGAACTCCGAACTCCTCTTTCACTACCGTCCTCTTTCAGATCCCAATTCTCCTTGTCTCACACTGAGAAATAGTGCTCATAACAACAAGTCTGTCTTTCTTCAGATAAAAATTTCTCATTGCCTCACACTTAGAATTAGTGCTCGTAACAGCATGTCCATCTTTCCCCCAGCATACTAGGCAACGTCCTCCCTCCTCCCATATGCTATATATGCAAAAGCATCATGTGCCTAGGTCTTTTCCCCTTGGGAATTTTCGCAGCTTTACAAATCCTTGATTTTCAGGGGATGCCAATGGCCAAATTCCAGATTTTCCACTTGTAAAATTCAACCCCGAGGTAATTCAAGCATGTTCCCCACTCATGGAGTGATGGTCAACTGATTTCAGCTTGGTTGTTCCATTTGTCTCTCAACAATAAATATATAAATTATTTATCGCTTACAAGTGTCATAGTCAAAGAGTTAGTTGGGCAAATCAAATCTTTGCCCAACCAGTCACAATAATTAATTACAATTAACTAAATTCCCAATTCGGAATTTCCATAAATGGCAATAATTTTCCAAATTTGAATTTGCTAAAAAATGGAAATAAATTCCTAAGTATTTTCAGTTTTCCAAAATAATTTATTTTTGGGGATATTACATGATTTATCTAGTCTTAAATTTTGGCTCGTGATTAAATTAAGGGGATCATATACCTCCTTGTTCCTCAGAACAATTGCTAGTCTTGAGACCTTATGTGGTCAAAATCAATCGGACGAATCCTGAACTTGAGCGTTGCTTATGTGTATTGGAGGTCCTAACCACACAGGATAAGTTGGGAAGATAGCTTCTTTATGTTATGTTTTTTAATATACGGTTGATTGAATGATAGTGATTGGTGCTTCAAGTTGATTGTGATGAAATTGATTGTGTAGTTATTAATATATTTAAGGACGCATTTTACTTGTCTTAACATTTGATAAAAATAAAAAAATATTTACCTCTTTTGTACATCACTAATTATTGTCATAACGATGGAGACATTATATACAACATAAACTTGATCTATGAATCCGAATAACAGAAAACATTATCTGATATAACATTCTATTGGTGCTATTCTCCTGCACAATCTGTACTTGTTCACCAAGAATTTCAAATAATTCAACTGCTTCTTGAATATATTGCCATTTTCAAATAGCTCCATTCGTCCCTCTCTATTCTCCATCTCCAATTGTAAATAAAAAAAACTAAATGACAAAGAAATTAGTGCTTCATTCTTTGTGTTCTCTGCACTTACATGGATACAATTTGCGTTGAGATGGCGAGCTAATACACATGCATTGTTTTTCTGTTATCATCATTTTGTCTTAAGCATAATGGACAGAACCTTAGGAAATAAAACCCTCGAATTAAACCAAAGATTGATAGGAATGGAGGTTGTCATCCTTTTTATTCCTTAGAGAACATATCGATACTACCTATGAATTGAATGGCCATCATATCGAATGGATCCAATCTTATAACATACCATGATAATATATAAAAAAATTCAACCATGCCCTTTATCATCAATTCCATAGGTAATGTATCTTCAATTAATCTCTTGCCACTTATATTCATATCGTATATACTTTAAATGAGTCAATCCCAACCATTAATCAAATGTAACCTTAATGGTAAGGTTATTTCTTTATTATGAAGAGGGAAGGTATGTAAATGAAGTGGAAATAATATGAGCATGGCAAACATGAGAATATATTCTTCTTTTGATTTGGCATGGGAAAATTGCATCGTCATAACTCCAAAAAAATCAATATTTAAATAATGAAGAGGGTTATGGAAGGTAATTTGAAAAAATGGGCTACTTCCTCATGATATAAACATTTGGGTAATTGGTTGAATTTTCCTTTTTTTATTAAAAGGTCACACGTGATAAAGAGATGCATAGGGTGACATGTGGTGGTGGTAAGGATTTAAGACTTGTGTGGTGTCGAAATGTTAATCATAGATGTAGAATATGACAAGTTTTGAGAATGTAAAGAGAAAGAAATTTAAGTCATATGAGTAATAGTTCGAGGGGCACAATGATTTCACCAAGAACCTTGTGCCAATCTTTAGTGAGAGTGAGAGAAACTTTGCGCAAGTAGCGTGATTTGAGGGTGAGCCTGGCAACACTTTGCCAGCTAAGTACTGTTGACCAAAAATGTAGTCAACATAGGGGACAATGGGAAATATGGAAATTTGGACTCAAAGGATAATTATTGTGGAAGGAAAAACCCTACCAAAATTACAAACTCAATGATTTGTTCTCTCACTATCTTCGTTAATAGATTTTGGGCACCAAAAGTCTCCCAATAAGAGAGGTGTGATCTGAAAATTATCATAAAAAAATGGAATAGATAAGGCATCATAAACATGATTTATTCAAATTCAAGCTCTTCATTTGAATGAGGCCAAGTGCTGATTTAATTAAGAGGAGATATTCCCCATTTATATGGGCCTGACACCCTTGCAAAAAATGAGTACTATTTTGTATCCTAGAAGGAGTAATACCTTTGGTTGTGAGTTGCATATATTTAGAGTAAGGGAACTCACCACCATCCAAATAAGACCAATTCACAACATGTGGGATGAGGGAAAATTATAGTTTTTGAAGAAAATGAGCTTGCACCCTTTTGTTTGAAGTCTAGTATTGATTAATTGAACAAAGTAGGAGTAACAACTATATGGGTAAAGGTATCTCCCATGGTGTATAATAGTTGGTGATGGAGTGTACTACTAAGACACTCTGTTATGTGAGGTCACCGTTTTGAAACATCGACTTACCTTATGTGCCATGTTTGGAGCAACGCAGGCACACCTGGAGGTTATAGTGGTAGCGGTTGGAATCAACCCCATGTTACGCGAGTACGAGCCCGACCTAGTTGGTGATTCCACCATATTAAGAAAAAACTATATGGGTGAGGTAAATCACAACCTTGGGAAGAAGGATATCATAGTAATTAGAATGAAAATATCACATTCTTTTGACAGAAGGAGATAATAGTCACAACAATGAAGTCATTCACATCAATTGGGATGAAAGGAAATTTCATTGGTTGGAACGAATGATAGTCACATTGGTATGGATGAAGCCCTATCTCTTTCAATTTATACAACACAATTACAAGAGGAAGAAACACTCATTGCATATGGCATGATTCACTTGGAACAACGTGATGGGAATGGAAGGAACTCCTTCATGATGAATGATGTGATTGGATGGAATTTTGAATGACCACCAACTATTGTGCAGTGATCAATGGAATATAAAAAATCCACCATTTGGGATTTAAAGGGTTCAAAGGGGAACTCAAAGGGAATTAACCAAGTTGACAAATCATCCATCAAGGTATTGATTAGGGATTCATTTTTGGTGGCTCCAAATATTGAATAAGGTATAGAAGTGTTTCTCAAGTTTTTTCAAGTGCCTTGATTGAGTGTATCGAGACCACAACAACGATATTGCAAAAATTGGAGGAAATCTCATGCTAGATTGGATTACCATAGGGGATTTTAATTTTTGAAGATGATTGTTACAAGTGAAGGTAGAGACAATAAATTATTGTATTTGTTGATTTTCATACACATTAATATGTTTTCAAATTTTGAGCTAGTAATTTGTAAACCTCTTTATTTAAAGATTCAATAAAAGACAAAATGAAGTCATTCCATTGTTGGAGTTTTCCCACCTTGGTTTGTCTAGGGTATATCGATGTTTAAATTGTTTTCTTTGGTTATATGTGTGTCTCATTTATTTATTTTTTTATTCTTTTCTTCAGTTATATAGCATACAACACATTCACTAGATCCTATTAAAAACAATAAATTTAATGTAAGATTTGATGTGATGCACTAGTTAGTAGGATACCTACTACAATTTATGGATCAATCACCTTCACCTTGGATCTCCAATCTTATGTCATCTAAAAAATGGGAAAATAGAAAAAGTTTTATGATGTAACACCTTGGGTCATCACAGGAGGGAGAGTTTCTTGAAAATTAGTTTTCTTTTTCTATAGAAAAAGAAGTATAAGCTTATGGTGAAAACCCTTGGGTGCCACATGATGAAGAATAAGGAAAATAAAATAAAAATGAAGCAACAATAGCTAAAAAACTTGATGACCTACTGCATCCATAATGTTGCAGAATGCTAGTTTGTATAAATTTGCTGCTATTGAAATATGAATATGCTACTAATGAATACCAACGTATTAAAGACTTCCTGCATGTTGGAAACTATTTCATAATTATGTTGTGAATAATGTATGCAAGAATATGACTTATTTTCACTCCAACACTACTCTCCACCAAGTAACTTAGGTACCGACCTTCACTTTCTCCTTGAATTTTGTCAAATTTAATCATTTTGAAGTATCGTTGGTTATACTCTTTTGGTTATATATCTTTTTGTCCCTCATTCATCACACTCTATCCTTTTCACTTCCATTTTCCCTACCTTTTATGCACCCAACCTCCCTTGACCCATATCCTATTGTTTGAGGGTGGCCAAGATATTCAATTGGTGGGAGCGATGTGACACTTCACATCATTAGTGAGACACTTGGTGGGAGCGATGTGACACTTCACATCATTAGTGAGACACATGTTGGTGAAACATTTGTTATATTTTTGCTAGTAATTTTTTTTTATAACAAAATGTGTAGATAACCATTTTTCAACAACAATATTGTTCTTAAGAAGCACTGTCAATATGATTCAACATCAATGTTTTTTTTCTTCAGAAGTGTTATTTTCTAGTAGAATCTTAGCTATGGAATTTTATAGCATTATTTTACAATAGAAAAAATCAACATCATTATTTTCATCACTCTATAACATATATGTATAACTCTACAACACTGCCAAGAACTCTACAACATTGTTTTTAGCAGTATCTAGTGTTGAGATTAATGGAGAATGTCTTAATGGAGTGGTGGTTCAAACTGAACCTTAGATTAGGAGTCTGTTCCTAGGTTCTAGGGTATTGTTTCAACTTCCCTAAATGTGTGTCGATTATATATTGATCATGCAAGTATTGTATCGGGGTGTGAGCGTGCTCTGCACTGGCAGACTCCAGGTGGTGTTCCACACCTGTGAGCTGCCCATATTTGTTTTTTAATAAAGTCTGATTCTATTTTGACATGGTATCAGAGTGACAGGTATAAGGACGTCTGTAAGCCTGAGTGGAGAGAGAGACCGACGTGCTTGAGGCCATCAAGTATCTACTATTGGTGAACCTGACGTGAAGCTTCTAGATCTTGGCCACGATGGATATGGATGATCTGCTGCGTGAGGTGATCGATGGTGTTTTAATTAAATATTTTTGAATCTAGGTGCAATTTTTTAAATTGCTCAGGGTGAAGTTTTTTTTATTCATTCAAGATGAATAACTAGTTGGCAGAAGCTTACTTCAATGAGAACAACAAGCTGGATGGATCCAATTAATTTGGTTGGAAATTCAAGTTGCAGACCCTGCTTGAGGGACACAATGCATGGACGATTGTGAAAGATGAAGAGGTGAAGCCGGACTTGGATGTAGGAGGAACAACCACAACAATCCAAGATTGGGACAAGCGGGAGACCAAGGCGAGAACGCTCCTGAAATTGTCAGTCAAAGATTGTGTTATTCCCCACATCTGTGACTGCAAGACTGCACCAGAGATATGGAATACACTCAAGGATATCTATGAGGTCAAGAACACCAATCGATTGTTGTTATTGAAAAGAAAGATTATCTCCATAAAGATGGAGGAGAATGAGACAGTTGCAACGTTTATTTCGTGGATCAAGGAGCTCAAGAACAAGCTAGGTGATATCGGTGAAGCTGTGTCAGATACAAATTTGGTCACGATTACCATGAATGGTATGATTGATGAATATCAGATGTTCATCACTGGCTTGAATGCAAGAGAAAAATAACTCGTGTTTGAAGAATTGATAGGGATCCTCATGCAAGAGGAGGAAAGGCGACTGATTCATAAACCTTAGAGTTTAGATCTAGCCTTAATGGTGAAGAAGAAGCCCTTAAGAGGGAAGCCAAATGCAACACAGAAGAGTAGCATAGCCCCACAGAGAAAGAAACCCCCACTGTAAGGTACGTCTTTCAATAGAAATGACTCTGCGACCAAATGTTTTTATTGTGGAAAAACCGACCATATAGTTAGATATTGCATGAAGAAGAAGTTTGATGAAGGCCAGAAGAGACATAAACAATACGCAGGTCATTTTGCTGATGGGGACCAGAGTCAGAACCTCAAACTGTTCATATCTGACTCTGTGCTTTCAGCTCAGGATGATGAAGCAGATACCTGGTTTGTGGACTCAGGTGCATCCATCCACATGACAAGGAACAAACAGTGGTTTGAAGACTTCAAAGAGACCAGCAGTGGAGAAAACATCTATCTTGGTGATTATAGAGGGTACCAAATCAAAGGTTATGGTAATATTCCTGTTGTTTTTCCTGATGGAAATATTAGACATATCCATAATATAATGTATGTACCCGGGATAAAAAAAGAATATGATATTTGTTTCTACTATAACTGATCATAATCTCAAGGTAGAGTTTTACAAGTCATATTGTGTCATTAAATATCTGTTGGACTGTATGAAGCCTATTGCATCAGGTGTTCATGTGGGAGGATTGCACAAGCTAAATGTCAAAAGCGCATCGCATCAGGCATTGACATCATCTGCCATGACTACAGTGGACTTATGGCATCAGAGGTTTAGCCATATTAACTTCAATGATTTGCTGCTATTACAGAAAAGAGGTATGGTCGAAGGTCTTCTTGTTTTGAAATCTGTTCATATTGATTGTGATGCATGTGCACTGGGAAAGTTGCATAGAGATGAGTTTCCTGTCCATACTGATAGAAGGAAGAGAGATATACTCGAGCTGGTAGACACAGATCTATGTGGGCCTATGCAAACAAGATCGTTAGGCGGTGCATACTATTTTTTATTGTTCATTGATGATTATACTAGATTCACTTGGGTGTATTTCCTCAGGAAGAAGAGCGACACTTTTGAATATTTCAAGGAGTTCAGAAGTATGGTAGAAAAGCAGACAGGTAAAAGCATCAGGATTGTCTGCTTGGATCAAGGGGGAGAGTACAAGAAAGATTGTGTACTCAAATACTGTAAAGATAATGGGATACAACAACCATTTACAGTACCACACACTCCTCAGCAAAACGAGGTTGCAGAGAGGAAAAACAAAACCCTTATTGAGTGTGCTCGCAGTATGTTGAAAGGTAAGAATCTTTCTAATGGTTTTTGGGCTGAAGCGATTAATACTGTAGTATATATAAAGAATAGGAGTCCAACAAGAAGTTTAGATTTGAAAACTCCTTTTGAAGCTTTATTTGGTTATAAACCTGCAGTTAAGCATTTGAGGGTTTTTGGTAGTAAATCTTTTGCTCATGTCCCAAAAGAAGATAGAAAGAAACTGGATTCAAAGGCCATCAAATGTATTTTTGTTGGGTATTGTACATAATTCAAAGCCTAGGGTTTAGTTCTCAGATTCAATATTGGAAAATCAAGATCTGATATACTCGCCAAAGCATAACACCGCTCTGATAACTCACTTTTCAGGGAAGACCTAAAATCTGATACCACATGTCAAGAAATGAAACAAAATTTCACACTAATCTAATAAGAAGAGAAGAATAATTTAATCAAGAATGCAAATGACAGAAGCAATCACACAGTACACCAAGATTTTACCCTGGAAACCCTTAATCGGGAAAACCAACATTCCTTTGACCGTTCTTCTCTCTTGTTGTCTTATTCAATCATAATAAAAAATTACATGTCTAACCTTGGTCCACACTGTTGGCTTCCTCTTTCACTTCTTGGACTGACCTAGGTTTGGATCTCAACAAGTTTCCAACAAAACCCTCTAAAACTATCGGCCCTCCTGGTAAACCAGAAGGAAACGTTGCGTGCATAGTGAACAATGTAGTCTCACTTGAGATAACTTTTATGGGCGACTGCAATACCCAGGTGTTTTCTTTCTATGAATGAATGGGGATCTGGGAGTGTATTCTATCTTTCTTTATGCATTAAACTTGTTATTGATCAAGTATTTCTAAGATTCATTCATCTTTAGCCTTATGCATGCATGCTAATACATCTAGTAAATCATTCATTCATAAGATAATAATTGACATAAAGTAAAAATTCAAGAAACATCACACATAACACAAGTTTTACCGTGGTTTGCCCCCTCTTGGGGCTACATCCACAATGATTTGGCTTCTCTTCTCTTTTATTTAATCTGCTGCAAAATTTGGCACTGCGCACATTACATCTTCAATCATACAATCATGATGAGGTTTAGGAACCTCTGTGAGGCATACGAGATCACCCTAGGCTCCTTAGTCTGTGACCTAACCCTCAAAATCTAGCTTATTGGACTCTTCTACAACCTTATTACAATCGACAGTCTCTCAACAATCATAATAATCATCATCAACTGACCAACAACCTCTAACCTAGACCTCCTAGGTTCTTATTTATACTATTTTACAGAATTATAACTGTTACAATCCTTATAAAAACCCTAACCCTATCATGGTTAGGATTTCTTGCCTGCGCCATGTTTCTTTTCCTCTTACATGTTGATTTTCCTTCTTTTTCTACATGCTGATTTCTTGCCATCTGTTGCGTGTGCTCCAAAATCAGGTATTCCTTTCCAAAACTAGGTCTTTCCCAAAATAGATCTTTTCTTCAAAAATAGGTCTGTGCCCATAATATCCTTCCATCTCAAAATAGGCCTATGCCCAACATGGCCCCAACACTGATATGTGGCTCCTCCTAAGTCACTCAGGTGGTGCGTGCTCCCTATACTGCCCTGTCCAAACTGTGGAACTTTTCTTCTAGTTACTTTCCTTTTTCCCTCATCTGTGCAACTTTTCCTGTTAGCACCTCTACTATCTGCGTTATTATCTCCTCCTACATTAATGTTGCACTCGTTGTATATGCCTGTGCAATACTTGTCGTCTCTTCCTCCAACTGCACAATCATCTGTGCTTCTTGTTCTTGGAGGGGTTCCAATTTGGCTTGGATTTCTTGCTTATGTGTCTGCGCTATTTTAAACTTTGTCTGTAGAGTCTTCATTTCTGGAGTTCCCTTCAAGCGCTCTGTGATACTCATTGTTTTCTATCATTGCTTTAGCTCCTATATGGAAGCATTGATTCTCTCCTCTTGTTGGTCCCATTGTTGGACCTTTTCATATTCTTCTAGAATAGTCCATATCTGCACGATTATGTCGAACAACTCTTCTACTTCCCTTGCTTCTTTCGCCATATCAACTATATGGAGTGTAGATTGTTGTTCTCCTTGTTCTTGGAACTCTGAAGGAGTCATAGGATTGAGCCTTTCATTGAGTTCCTCAGTTTCTTGCTTGTATCTGTCAATTGTTTGTGAAATCATGTTGATCTTATCCTCTGTACTCTTCTCAGGTGCTTTCACGCTGTCTGGGATGCGGTCATATACCATTGTTAATCCCTGTTCTATTTTATCTATGTGTTCTTTCTCCTCTTTATCTGAGGTCAGTTGGTCACATGCAATTTGTAACATTTCAACGAATCCTCTACCCACCTCCAAGTTGGTTCCATCCACATGGGCCCTGAATTGTACTTCTTACATTATGTTGGCCTGGAGTTCGTATAATGCCTTGGTGGGTATTTGTGCCATGAAAACTTCAAATTGCTCCATGTCCCCCATGGGTTTATGCGCAGCCTCCTGATATATTCTAATCATTTGGCGTGTGACTGTAAATGTATTCCTGCATTGTACTACGATTTTTACTATATCCTCTCCTTCTTTCTATGCAGGGGGTCGCTGTGTCTTTTCCTATTGCTGCATTGTGGCCTGTGGTACTGCTTGGCTCCATACTTGTTGTAGAGTTTCATGGACTTCGATGAGCTTGGATATGATATCTTCCCTTTGTTCCTGTGCAATAAAAACCACTTCTTCCCCCTTGTCTTGGACCTTGTTTGCGACTAACTCCGCATCATCCTCTGTTAGGGTGATGACTAGGTATTCCATGATGTACTTTCTCTTTTTGCATGCCTCTTTTTCTTGTGCTAGATTCCTTATTGTCTGTGAGGGTTGCGCCTCAATTATTGTACCATGGACACTTTCTTTCCTAGCCTGTGAAGTATCCCCCTTTTCGGTTTGTCGCTGTCTTCCTGTCCTTTTCGATGTTGCTGTCCTCCTTGGTCTTTTCAGTATTGCACTGATTCCACATTGTAGCCTTTCTAGTATTATCGACTGAGATGATTGTTCTCATTGAGGAACTTGGTTCAACCTTGTAATTGGGCTTGGAGGTTTGTGTCATGACTGGCCTTGTTTCTATTTTTGTTATTGGAAGCTGCGACTGCGCAGGCCAATCTTTGACTATCCGGTCAACTTCTTCCTTGGTGACACAATATTGCATTTCTAGCCACACCATCTTTAGATCCCTTGCGGGTTGGATCCATATGTGGTGCATGAATGCTTGAAATTGGCTATCCCTTCTGTCTCTAGGGTTACCTCCACAGGTATGGGCCACACATTAGTTGTGCATTGTTGTATCTCTTCCAACAAGATTGCAAAAATTGTGTTGTTTTCTTGTTGAGTTTTGTTATCCTTGGCCTGCGAGAGGGACTCATATCTGGCTGCATAACATTTCCCTTTCCTATCTAGGAAAGCTGAGAAATTTGGCTCCTACCACCCTACCAAAGCTATAAGAATGATCAACTAGGAGTAATTGAACTTGGTTCCATTATCCTGCGCATCTCTACAATCTACCAAAAACTGTTTTAGCAGGTATGGTGCCCAGCTGAACATTACTCCTTTCACGCACTGCGCGACTACTACAATAACTCATGCCAACTCTTCTTCTTTTCAGAATTTCCTCAATAGTTTGCAATCCATAAGATTGTTGGAAAACCTTTTCGCATTGTCGTTAATATCCTTGAGCACAATGCGCCTATTACCCCAACTGGTGCCAAAATGTGCTTTGACCAGCTCTGTGATTTCTTTCTCGCATGCCTTGTTATCCAAGTATTTCTCTGGCCGTGCACCAAAAGTAGGTAGTTATATGATCTTGGTAATCAGTGCCACATCTAGATATACTAACCTATCCATCGACATGATGCCTATGTGTATGCGGACGACTAGTTGTTTGACATAGAGCCCAAATGTTTTCACAATGCCCGAAGTGTGGTATATCCAACAACTTCATGATGCCAGAGTTGTACAAATTCATTATCCATTGCGTGGGCTGCATTATTGGTTTACCTAGGGGTCCAATTTCCCATATGTTTGATAAATAAGACTCTTCGGCCAAATATGGGAATTTGGTCACATTGTGCACATTGTGGTCTAAGTATCTAAGTTTGGGTACCTTTCCCAGCATATCATCTATAGTGACCACTGTTTCTGGGAGATATGGGAGTGCGATATCCATGGCATTCTGCACCTTTACTTTTTGTCCCACAGTAGATGGGTCTACCTCTGTTGCGTCTGTGTCCTCTTATTCCCTCTCAGAATCCGGCTGGTCGGTGATATCCTCGACCAACAAATCCTCTCCTTTGTGGGTTTGTCACGATCCTATTTTATCATCATGCTTCGCAGTTGTCTCAGGGTTATGGTTCAAAATACCATTCCGGGCCCCATAAATCTATCCTATATCGCCTTGCGGCAGTGTCCGACATGGTGACATCTTCCAGCTCGACCACGTTTTCAGGCTGTCTCATTCTTTCCTTACACCTTTGGCGCTGCTGAGTAACCCGTGCATATTGGCTTGGAGTGCCAAACTTTGATGGGGTCATAGTCTCTCCAATTCACACACTCGCTTTCTTCTTCATAAAATTCTAGCTAGGGCACGCTCTTTGTATCTCACTTTGTGCTAAAAAATCACTAAGTGTTGAATAAACGTGTGATTTCCACCTTTAATAGACCCGATCGTATTTGTTTTTCACTTTTTGCATGCATTTGCACCGAGTGTAATTTTTCCTATGTGTTGTCTTCCGATATTGTCGCAGTAATTGATGTACGTGGTTTTTTTCACACATTATTACGGTGCAGTCAACTTTTGCATCTTTTTGTTTTTTTCTTCCTTTTTCTATTTTTGTATTCCTTTTTTCTCCTTTTTCCCCTTTTTATTTCTTTTTTATTATTTTTATGTCCTAATCTCTGATATAGTACACTATATACATGCCTTTCTCACTACGTTGTAACTTTTAAAGGTTAGTAGGTTGACTATACATGTACAGTTTCAGTCGACTACCGTTGATCATTCCTTTTAGTTATGTTCCTCCCAAGTATTCTAGTTGTACAAATCCCCCATCTATGACAATATTTACTTCATATGGCCCTAGGCTATGCATTCTAAACTTACCAGGGTGTTGGAAAAATTTGTTGTCATAGAGCAAGACTAGGTCTCTCTCCTTAAAAATATTCTTTTTAATATGTCTGTTGTGCTAGGATTTGTCTCTTGCTTTCTGTACTTCCTTGTGAAATCCTGCCAAAATCTTGTCCTTTTCCATTTCCATTAGTTGAATTAACCTTTCATGTAATATGCCTCTTTCTATCATGCCGGTAATTTCTCCTACCCGCAGACTGGGTACCAAAAATTCTGATGGCACCACTGCTTCCTGACCATACACCAATCTGAATGGTGTTTGTCCTATCAAATTTTTACATGTGTTTCTATATGCCCACCGTAATGTTGGTATTTTCAAGTCCCATTCATCCCTGTTGACATTGCAGATCTTAGTCAAAGCATTTTTCAAAATCCTATTGAAAGCCTCTAATGTTCAATTTTCCTGAGGATGGTATGGTGTACTCTTCTGGTGATAGAATTCAAACTCCTCAGTCATAGCCCTGATGCTATTATTGATAAAATGAGTGCCTTGGTCACTCATCAAAATCCTAGGACATTCAAATATGGTGATCACTTGTTCAAATAAGAAGTGTGATGTTGTCTCTACGCTAGAGTCTTTGATTGATGTTTCTTTTTCCCATCTTGTTAAGTATTCAGTCACAATAATGATATATCTAGCTCCTGAACTTTTTGCTGGTGGATTAATAGGTCCCACAAATTCTATAGCCCATTTTTCAAATAGTTTCATAGCCACTTGTGGTCTTAGAGGCATCTCATCCCTTATGTTGGGTTTTCCAACCCTCTAACAGACATCACATTTCTAGCAATATTCCTTGGCATCTTTATGGACTGTTGGCCACCATAATCCTATGCACAACACATTTTGTGTGTTATATTTACCCGCATAGTGTCCTCCAACTATACCTTCATCATATTCTAGTAAAATTATGTGCCTTTCATGTTCCAATACACACCTTCTCAAAATGTTATCTGCGCCCATTTTGTATAAATGTTCTGCAATAAGTTGATAGTCTGCAACTCCGACTACCAGATTTTTCTTCCGCACAATGATATACTCCTATGGTGCAAACCATGTAATTAAGTATTCAATAATATCAAGGAAGTATTCATTAGATACCTGTACTGAAAATAGCTGTGCATCAGGGAAGTTGTCTTTTAAGTTAGCAGGTTCTTCTCCATTAGTTACCCTTGACAGGTGATCAGGTCCTGCATTTAGCTTCCCTTGTTTGAATATCACTTCAAAATAAAATTCTTGGAACAATAATAGCTATCTACATATCCCCCACCGCCCCCAACACTGGATTTTTGACTAGATATTTGAGGGTAGAATGGTTTATGAACATTTTAAAGTGTTTACCTAGTAAATAATGCTTGAATTTCTGAAGTGCATATACCATGGCTAGGCCTTCTATTTCTGTGGTGTTGTAGATCTTCTCTAATTCTGACAACTTTATGCTTGCAAAGGATATAGTATGGTCTATGTAACCTGCTCCTAGTTGTGCCATAATTTCTCCAAGTGCTATGGATGATGCATCTACATGCACATGAAATGTCTTTTCCCAATCTGGAAATACTAGTATAGGTGATGTTACCATCTTTTGTTTTAAAGTGTCCAATCCTTATTGACAATCCTCATTCCACTGAAATCCGTTGTCCTTCTTTAACATTTTTTTCCATTGGTGCAGTAATCTGTGCATACCCCTTTATAAACTTTCTATTATAGCTTGTATGTCCCAATGTTTCTCTTAATTGGTGCACTGACTTTGGTGGAGGTAAATTTACAATGACTGCAATCTTAACATGGTCCACTAGTAAACCTTGTGTACACACTATATGTCCCAACAATATTCCAAAAGGTGTATCAAAACTGCATTTCTTGATGTTTAATGATATTTGACTTTGCCTGAATCTTTCCAACATTAATCTTAACACTTATACATGGTCCTTTAAGAGACTATATACAATCTAGTCATCCAGATATACTTCTAGAAACTGATGTATGAATTCCTTAAAAGCAACTATGACTACTCTTTAAAATATGGCTGGTGCATTCTTCAACCCAAATGACATCACTGTGTATAGGTAGGATCCCCATTCTATAGCAAAAGTAGTCTTATACATGTCTTTTGGAGCTATTTTGATCTAATGGTAACCTGAGAATCCATCTGTGAATGAATATGCTTCTTGGCCTCCCACATTCTCTAAGACCTCATCTGTGAAAGTGGTAGGGAAAGGGTCATGTAAGAAAACATCATTAAGTTTCCTCATATCTACAAAAATCCTTATCACCTCTGTTTATTTTCTTGGACTAACATAAGACTGATCCATTCAAATTCCTCTATTGGTTCTATCATACCAGCTTCCAACATTCTGTCAATTTTTTCTTTCACTTTCTACTTATACACTGGATTCAATCTGTAGGGTGTTTTCTTGACAATTCTAGCCTCATGTTTGAGGGGTATCTTCATCTCACCTAGCTCCCCTACTATGCCTTTCATCTCTATAAAGGTTGTTGGAAATAGGTCACTGTATTCACGTAGTAACTCTGTTATTCTTTCTACTGTTTTCTCATCCCAATAGTCTCCAATACTTGCCATTTTAGCATTGTCATTCATTCCAATGTTGACTTTATTAACTTTTATTGGTGCAACAAATATTCTTGGTTCCAGAGATGGACCTTCCAACTATCTTTCTCCTTCAATATTTGTAATCATAATGTTGCGCAAATCATCTTCATATGGTGCTTCCTCTTCAACATGATAGCATGAGAGTAACTCTTTGACTGTCTGTCTGTCCTGTTGTTGATATTCCGTCATGATTTCAACTTCTGGTTCATTAATAAATATCATTCCCTATATCAACTTCAGTGCTGAATCAATATTATGGTTCTCATGTTCAAATGAGAAGGTTACTACAAAATTCTGTTGTAATCTTGTCCATTCTGTAGTGCCTATGCGCATCTCCTGGTCTAGATACCAGTTCCCTGGGATTCCTTCCAATATATGGATAAAGTGATGAGTCCATTCCTTTGGTGGTGTCATCCTCCATTATGCCTTGCACTTCTACAATTGTTCCACTGGTGTTCCCTGTCGATCATACCTCCGCATTTTATTGCTCCCCTGCTCTGCACCAAATCTAATGTGCAGTAGTCGTTTACACTGATACCAGTCTTGAATCGTTTCTTTGTGCACACTGCATACCTCACCATCTTTCAGGTGTGGCATTGAGTGAAATATCTAGGGATAATAGCCTCTAATTTTCTTGTACTTCCTCTTAATATTTTGTCAAAAATTCCTCTAAGTCATTTAACCAATGAAAACTGGGAGGTTCTCTTATCTCTGTACCAACCCATATTATTGCACGATCTATTCTTGCGCAGCTCCTTGTGGAAACTTCATGTAATCGTTGTTGCCAATTATCCAAACCTGTGTTTGAGTCAGAAGAACATGATGTAATTATTCTCCAGCTGAGTACCCCATTTTCAATTGAGTTAACATAATCCTCTTCTCGTGCGGTGGTTTTGTACAACTGGTTTATTTCCTCCAGATCCAAACATGTGGGCTCTAAAAACCTTTCTCCTTCTAAAGGATCTAATGGTGCAATGACTCTATATTCGCTTGATTCAAAAGTCTTTTTTCTTGTCTTCAGGTTGATTATAGATTGGTTATCAAATGTCCAATCCAATCCAAGCAATGATGGGTAAGGTTTTGTGCCATCTACTATCTATATTACTTCAAAATCTGCCATAGGGCGCACTCCATCCAAATCTACTATCACACCTTTAAGCCTTCCGATTGGTAACAATTTGTGTTGATTTGTTAATTTCAACTGGACAAGTGAATAGCCTAGTGTGGGTTCTCCCATACATTGCCATGTATTCTTAGGTAAGACATTTACTTTAGAGCCTAAGTCTAGTATACTATCTCCCATATTGAAATCCCCAATATTAGCATTTAGTTTGAATTCTTTGCTTGTCTTTCTTCTTGTATGGAGATGATTGACCATTTTCTACTCTAATTTCCCTTCTACCTTTGTGTTACATATTTCTAGAAGATTTTGTAATATCTTAACAGATGATGGATCCTTCAATAACTTATCACAAGATTGCAGAAAAGTTTTTATGGTACTTTCTCTAAAGGTTGTGCTTTAATGGTATGGTCCATTGAGGAGGGCATCTCAAACATTGGTGAGTTATGAGTTTGTTGCGTGATTGATGTAAATGCCACATTTTTCTTGATAAATTCCTGTTTGGCCTCCTTAAATGTTTCCTTTTCTTTTCCTGCATCAAACTGCTTATGTGGTCCAATATTCTTCTTAATCCATTGGTGTTGCGCTGGATCTTGTTTTACTACATCAATTCCTGTCTTGGCTCCTCCTTGAGTGACTATATTGACGTTTCTCCCATCGTCCCTGGCTTCTGTAGAGATCCATTGGACATTCTGGTTGTTCTGGTTCCCTTTTTCTTCGATCTTTTCAAAGAGTGTTGGACAATCTTCTGTGTTATGGTCTACTGCACGTCAATACATACATGTTGCTGGTGGAAGTGGACAATCCCTTGCATAATGTCCTAGTTGTTGGAAGTTGTGGCATACTACTAGTCCTATGCCTCATCCAAATCCTCCTCTACCTCGTCCTCCACCTATTTATCCACCTTGATCTCTTCACGGTGCATTGTAATGAGGTGCCTGGTTATACTTCGCAGGGTTATACTATGGTTGTCCATTATTCTATTGCAGTTGCGCACTATTGTACTGCTGCTACGCATTATTGTATGGTGGCGGTACCTAGTTGAACTGAGGTGAAACTTGTCCTGTCATCATTTCTGCTTGCACCCTATAAGTATATGAAGTTGTTTCTCTCATCAACTCCATCGTCCTACAATCCTTATCATCACGACCCAATGACCTGCAAAAATTGCAATATGAACTTTTGGGTATACTTTTGCATCATTGGAAAATGATATGAATCATGCCCATGCATTTTACAAATCTTGCACCATGCTCCTCCTGTTGGAAAAGGGTTTGGTACTCCTGTTTCCATATACTGCACAAAAGTTGGACATTCGTTTTTATGGTGTCCTTTTGTCTTGCATAGGGTACACCAAACAACTTCTCTTTTCTCTTTGCCCTTATTCTGGTTAAGTTGAAATGTTATATGCTTCAGATCCTTCAAATCCTCTATTGTTAGATCTGTCTTCTGATATTGGTTTTCTTCTAGTTGTAAGGATGCATGTAGATCCTCTTCTTGGGTTTGTAACTTATGTTGTCTTAATAGGTATTTCAAGTGTGGTAACAATGAGTTCACAAATAAGTTCCTATGTTTCATGTCAGTAATTGCATACTTCAAATTACCTTTCAGATGTTTAAACCTCAGATCAATATCCCAAACAGACTCACCTAGTTTTTTCCTGATTTCAATCATTTGATTCATATACCGATCCTGTGAGTTGGGCTTCCAAAATTCATTTATCAATAGTTTTTTCACGTCTGCAATAGTCCTTGTTACTCCTGGTGGACTGTTTACATCTAGGCTCATGTACCAGTCCAGTGCGTGGTCTCTTAGTGTGATATATAACCACACGATTTTTGTATCCTCATCTATGATCTGCTTTACTTTGCAGATCTTCTCACAGATGAATAAGTGCTTTTTGGGGTCCTCAGATGCCTCTCCCTGAAATTCTGGTAATCTGATCGTGGGATCATGTCCTACCATTTTGAACTTTTTTGAAATACTACCTCCGCACAGTGTAGATAATTGACCGTTACTTCCTAAAATGGCTCCCCCAGTTGATGCTCCTTGATTGGATGTGTGTCCTGTTGTTTTTCTTCCACTAAAATGTTGTTGTCTAAAATGGGGTTGTAGGTTCAACACTGGCGGTGATCTAGATTGGAATTTTGCCTTCTGTCCCTGACCCTGGACCTCCTGTTTACCTTTCATACGTTGCGTGCATGATTTCCTCAATCTTCTCCACAACCTGAAGATCCTCTACATCTTCTGCATCGCTTGCCAAGCCCTCTCTATCAGTTATGGCTCTCTTCTTGTTACTCATTTTATATTGGTAGGGTAGTCCACTATGCTTCTTTCCAACTTCTACCATTATCTACTTTATCTGGTCTTCTTCCATCATGATTTGGTCCATGGCCTCCTTCTTCTTTCCTTTATCCATCTCTTCCTCCATTTCTCAACCTCCTATCAATGCTTCCCCTTTTCCCCCATGCATGCAGGAAAGTATATCTGTCTGATTCCATAATAACCACATTGTTGTCATACAATAAAATCTTGATTGAAGTATACAGTGATTTGATGTACCTACCCTTGAGTCCTTTTATAAAATTCTGCTTTGTTGTGGTGTAAGACTTCGCGGTATCTACTACAAATTTGGTGATAAATCTCACGACAATATTATCTAACCAAAAATTTACTACACGCACAAATTTGTTATTAACTTGCTGTAACTGCGTGTTCTCCACAAGATTCCAATCAAGTTGTTTGATTCAATTTGTAGAGTGGTTGTCTTTTAACCTCAATAACCACTTCTGCAACAAATGAGGGAAATCACAGAAAAATACTTCATGCAAGTTTCTAAACACGTATATGTCGAGATATTTGTGTAGTTTTAACTTAGGGTTTTTGTTATGCTTCTGTGAAAACTCAAGTTACTTTGTTTCCAACCATCTCTCAATTTCCACCTTCATTGATTTCCATGGCCTGAACATTCCCTTTTATACTTTAATTCTCCACGTGTTTCTTCCATGGATCATGTCCACTCAATCATATGTAGTTCCAACTAGCAATGAAACCACTTGTTGGCTTTGTCTTTCACTTCTTGGACTAACCTAGGTTCAGATCTCAATAGGTTTCCAACAAAACCCTCCAAAACTATCGACCCTCCTGGTAAACTAGAATGAAACATTTCGTGCAAAGTGCACAACACAGTATCACCCGAGATAACTTTTATGGGTGACTGCAATACCCAGGTGTTTGCAGTCTAGGATTGTGTGGGGATCTGGTAGTGCATTCTATCTTTCTTTATGCATTAAAATTGCTATTGATTCAACTATTTCTAAGATTCATTCATCTTTATCCTTATGAATGCATGCTAATACATCGAGTTAATCATTCATTCATAATATAATCATTGAATAAAAGTAAAAATTCAAGAAACATCACACAAAACACAAGTTTTACCATGGTTCACCCCCTCTTGGGGCTACATCCACAACAATTTGGATTCTCTTCTCTTTTATTTAATATGCTGCAAAATCTAGTGCTGCGGGCATTATGTCTTCAATCATACAATCATGATGAGGTTAAGGACCTCTGTGAGGCATACAAGATCACCCTAGGCTCCTAAAACTGTGACCTAACCCTCAAAATCTATCTTATTTGATTCTTCTACAACATTATTACAATCGATAATATTTCAACAATCATAATAATTGTCATCAACTCACCAATGACCTCTAACCTAGGCCTCCTAGGTTCTTATTTATACTATTTTACAAGCTTATAACCGTTACAATCCTTATCAAAACCCCTACCCCTATCATGGTTAGGCTTGCTTGCCTATGCTCCACGTTAGTTTTCCTATTGCATGCTGTTGTTAAGTACCAAATACTTGCATACATAAACACCACAAAGATTTAGAGAACAATATAGAAGAACCACACTTTATTATATCAAAACCCTTGGGGTAGGGCAATACCATACAATGGATCCTATTATGGAAGGGATCCTCTCCTGTTCACTTGCCTCTTTGAGGGGGCAACATCCTAATGAGCTTCAAATCCAAATACAATATTTCTCTTCATGTCCTATTACATTTCTTGAACCCCTTTATATAGTGCTACCATCACCTAAGAACATTATAGAGGAGGAATCTTCTAGAAGTAGAACCTTCTAAGAAGTCCTCTTACATTTATTATATCTAACTACCCATTTATTATATCTAACTACCATGGTGGTCCTTATTTAATAATACAGTGGACCTAGTCCACCTTACATTGAATGGCCTCCACTATTATCACTATGGTCCCTCCCCCACCCCCCCCACTACCTCTCTAGCTACCTAACACTCCATCCCCCTTAAGAACGCGTTTTCCTCAATGCTCGATGTACAACCATATACTAGGGTGCCATGGATAAGTGTGGACCATAGTGACGAAGTAGACTAGAGAACCAAGGTCCCATTGAGAAATGGAAGCCACCATGTTGAAGTAGACTAAATTCCATTGTAAACCTGGGTCCCATGTCCAATTTCTCATGTGAACCCCACACGGAAGATATCGACACCCAATAACCAACTGAAAAATGATGCTCCCAATACTAACACTTATCATGTGGATCCAAATAAGAATATCCATCCACATAGTGGGAGAGGATCAAAGCTGAATCTGGAAGGAACAATATCATTATAGAATATGCAGGCTAACGCTGGTAATTATAACTAGCTCATGATGTGGGACATTGATGTTCTCTACAGAAGATGGAGTAGATTCATCAAATAAAATATGGAAGTGGTTGTCATCCAAGAAATGACAACTATCCATATATTAATCATCACAATCGGCCTCAAAATCATACCAAACATATATTTCTTGATTATATTCATCCCCGATGTCCACCATAAGAAATATCTCCAGCATGATATCCAATGAATCTTTAATACTATGAAAACTATCATTGAGATCATATGTGAGGCCATCTACAAAGTCATGCAATGTGTCATACAATTGGGCTTTGAATGCTTCAGTCATATGTATAATTTCTTCAAGGGTTTGAGAGGAAATAACCATTGGAAACACCACATGAAATATACCAAAAGAAATATGTTAAAATAATTTATTCAATGGAATTGATCTGGTAACAATTTGAACACCCTATGAAAAGTTATGAACTCTGCAGTCCTGCCACCGTCACGAAAAACCCAAAAAAATAACTGATTTTAAATCAACAATATCTTCACTACCAAAGCTCTGATTTGGACGATTTTGTTTTTCAAAATTGGGTGAAATTGTGAGAGGAACTCAAATATGCAATTTGTTTCAAAAGATTTAGCCTCATATGCTACAAAAATCAGAAAAATCACATAGTCGTCCGCGGAAAAAAAAAACCCTGAAAATTGCATATTTTAAAATGCAAATAACTTGACTTCCCAGACTCCGTTTCAGACGATTTGTTTTTTTAACTTGGGTTTTTTCTGAGAGGAACTCAGATATACAACCAGTTTTTGCAATTTTTTCACCAAAACTAATGTCGCGATCCTCTTTTTTTTTCTTTTTTCGAAAAAATAAATCTGCAAAAAAAATATTTGTCCACACTTCCTGCCAAGGAAAGTTCTCTGATACCACTTGTTAAGTACAAAATAATTGCATACAGAAACACCACAAAGATTCAAAGAACAATATATAAGAACCACACTTTATTATATCAAAACCCTTGGGGTAGGGCAACACCATACAATGGATCCTATTATGGAAGGGATCCTCTCCTGTTCACTTGCCTCTTCGAGGGGGCATCCTTCTATTGAGCTACTGGTCCAAATACAATATTTCTCTTCATGTACCATTACATTGATTGAACCCCTTTATATAGTGCTACCATCACCTAATAACATTCTAGAGGATGAATCTTCTATAATTAGAACCTTCTAAGAAGTCCTCTTACATTTATTATATCTAACTACGATCGTGGACCTTATTTAATAATACAGTGGACCTAGTCCACCTTACATTGAATGACCTCCACTATTATCACTATTATCACTATGGGCCCTCTTNCCCCCCCCCCCCCCCCACTACCTCTCTATCTACCTAACAACTTATTTTCCTTCTTTCTTTGCATGTTGCTTTCTTTCCATCTGTTGCGTACACTCTAAAATTAGGTCTTCCTTTCCAAAATCAAATCTTTCCAAAAATAGATCTTTTCTCCAAAAATAGGTTTGTTCCCATAATAGTCTCCCTTATCGAAATAGGCATGCGCCCAACACACACCTAAGACATAATCGACATCATACCCTCTTGTCTGTGCAAGAACAACCTTGTAGCCAATTCGACTTACATATGCATGACCGACAACCTACACTTACACATGCGTTAACCTGCAAAAGTGCATTCTACAATCACCTCACAACAACATTTAAAACCTTACAACATGCCTCTTTATAGGATTTACAATAGGAAAACCCTAAATATTTGCGCCAAAAAACAATTACAGATACATGCATATCACTGGCTACAAATTTTGCAAATCCCAGGATTCTGTTACAGTCGACTCCAAGTCGGGTTTACTAGTCGACTATCAGTCGACCTTCATTTGGTCTCTAGTTTCTCGTCTCATGCTCGCACTTCGACCTCTGGTTGGTTGAATTATCGTCGATATATTCAACTTAGAATTTACCCAGTTGACTCCCTCGACCTTTGACTTGTTGTCGATCCACCTCAACTTCGACCTTCAACTGTGAGTCGATTCACCTTGACTAGACTTTCACTACAAAGAATATAGAAACCCAACAATTTCCCCTTGGTTTATTTTATGAGTGTGGAGCATTTTTAATTTGATTTTAGAAAGCATGCATTTTACATTTGGTATCAGAGCAAACTTAAATTTAAAATTAGGCCTTTTGCCTGTTTTCTTAAATTCTTTTAAAGAATTATATGTGGTGCATTCTTGTTGTTTAGATCTCCTTGACCTATGAGGTTCATGTCTATTATTAATAGGTCACACTATGATCAGTGCATCCCATCAAATAGAGTGCACCATTCATGAAGACAAATAATAAAAAAAATCTCATGATTTTTTTTTGCTTTATATAATGTTCAGAGGTGTTATCCCGATTTTGTGGAAAACTAAGGATATGATGTCTCATGGCCCTCAGGTTGTATATATGGAGTGCTGAGAGACTACATGACCAACAATACCCTTTGCAAAGATGGAAAACCCACTCACCTCTACAGATGGTCATAGGTTTACAAATGGCATCCACCACACCAGTTGGCTTCTAGAAAGCAGTGGGACTTGCTTCGTGAGGTACAAGTCAGTATTATGGTGAGAATTATTTCAATACCCAATCCATTTGATTATGTTGTATCTTAAATTTCTCTAGATTTCATGATATGTGCTTGGATATTCTACCTTTTTCCCTGCTTCCCCTTGGTGGTTGACATTGTGCCCTAGTAAGTGGTCTTCTCTGGGAATGGGTTTGCTATTGGGAAATCCATTAATAAGACATTGTACCGTTCCCGACCATACTTACCAATTCCATCATTATTCCCCTCCATTTCCTTATCTCTTGGTATTTTAGGGTGTATTGACCCAAGAAGGGGTTGTCCCTCATTCTATGGGAAGAAGGGGCTAAAGGCCCAGAGGGGTTGGTGTTGGGTAAAATATAAAAGCCATATATGAACCTTCCAGATGCTTCGCCCAAGGATCACTCAAGAAAGAAATAAAACACTTATATTTGAATAAAAGGGGACCCATAATATAACAAAGAAATGCTTGGAGGGTAGATTGAAGGATAATAGGTCTCATCACAAGCCGACCTATCACGTCCATGGATATCTAGTGGTATGACATTGTCATTATCTGGTCACCAAACCAGGGAAGCGACTCTTAGTTGCATGGATGAGAGAAAGGGGGTCTCATCAAGAGCCAACCTTATCATTTCCATTAGTCATTTGTGGGTGACATTTCCACCATATGGTCACCACGCCAGGGAAGTGACCTTCAACCTCTCCTTTTTCTAAATAAAATATAAAGAAAGAAAGATATAAGGAAACTGATGGGCTTGGAAAAAGTGCAATGCGGACGAAGGCACCAAACACCCTCTTCAAAGGCACCCATGAATGAGACACTACAGACCCTAGTATATCATGATCCCTATGCCCATTGAGTCTTGACCCCATCCACCCCATCCACTCTACATGGCTTAGAGAGATACCTCTTGGAGGCTCTCCTTGACCTAGGGCAAGATCTACCCAATAGGACACCTCGTCAACCCTCCCATACTTAAGCTTGACAAGTCACATAGTGTCTTTGAGTTGTTAATTGTTTGATATAGTAATTTTTAATGCACATGATTAGATGGCTTATTCATTGACTGGATCCACTTATCATGATGTTATGACTTGAGATCCTTGGAGGGCATGTTCATTTGTCTTTGCAGAACCTAGCTCGTGGACAATTTTGGGAGAACAAGCCTAGCTTGCGCTTCCATGGGGATATAAGCCCACAGGTTGGATGCTAGGGGCTCGATTTCCAGATGAGAGAAAGATAACTTGGATGGACTTGATGATGACTTGGACGACCTAGTACACCCATTGCTTGCCAAACAATTTTCCCAGGAGCAAAAAAACGTTCCATTTTTTTAGCATGATGTCATGACTATGGGAGCTATGGCTTGGTGGTGAGGTGCCACTCATTTGCACTTGAAAGTTTTGAGGAGAAGAGGGTATTCAAAATGGTGAGATCACATAGATGCTTGCCACATGGACTTGGGAGGCCCTTCCATACTTGTCCAACACCAACAACCCCCTCAAAGTGGCAAAACGTCCCCTAAAGGGGTGACATCATCCTAGATTAATGTTTAATTTGTGCAAAAGATGAAATTTTAAGTGATTTGTTTGATATTATTGTTTTAATGAGGAAATATTAGTGTTTTTGACCCCTAATCTCATGGTTTACTCCTTATTTTATGGACAAGCCATGTTGGATAATTTTTGTATAAATAGAGATCACAAGATCTCATTTCAAATCATAACCCTCCACTTGTGAGAGGATTTAGTCTGAAATTTTCGGCCTCCTTAGATATTTTAGCTCTTGTGCACTTGTTTTGTGGCTATTTTTATGAATGGTTGATGGAGGAAGGCCTAGTGCTAACTTTGGATGATACTTTCTAGCTCTTGTGGTGAATTGTCTTAGCATTTCACTTGATATTGGTATGGTTTTTACTCTCTTGATATCATTTATTTATAGTCAAGTTGTGTTATGCTAGGAGCTAGGTGGGAAGTATAAGGGCATACACCCCCATCATAGTCTTAACCATTTTTGCTTGCTTCATCTCATTGACTAAGGCTTTGCTAAGAAAAGTATAAGGAAATGCACCCTCTTAGCTTAAAGCCTAGCTTAGAGAAACTTGCCTTGGGAAGTAAAAGGGATTATAGCCCCAAGGAGGTAGCTTCTCTAATCTCCTTGTGACTCCATTAACCCAATAGTAAAGGCTTCTTGCTAAGTGGATTGTTTTCCTTGTGACTTGGGAACCTCACAACCACTAGGGCATCCTCATCTAAGGGCTACTTATTGCTTCTGTAACAAATTTGCATCTTCATCCATTAGGGCTTCAGAAAGCCTAACTTACTTGCTTAAATAACTCTTTATTCAACCATTGGCCTTTGCTCAAAGTTTGCACACTTACTCTACTTGTCCTAGTGCACTTTTGGGAAACTTTTGAGAGGATTCCAGTGGCTAATTTTCTTGCTGTAATACATTGAATGTTACAGCCATAAGGATGATATAATTTTCTGCAGACAAGTGTTTACAACAACCTTATCTTTGTGCTAAGAGTTTTTGTTCTTTATCTTGAGTTTAACTAGCCAATTGCTAGTCTTTCTCTTGCATTTTTTATTTGATATTGAGCACATATTGAGAAACTTGTAGTATATTTTTCTTGCTGATATATACTGTCATATATTGCTGCAAATTAAGGACATAAATCTTAACTTTTTGATCTAACTAACATATACTATTGCAAGGTGTGTTTTCTTGTGTCTCAGGCATGTACAATCATCCAAAAAATCACTATACTTGTGGGGCATCCTTTACTTGACTTACAAGGAATCTATCCCTACCCTTCATTCTATCTAGAATCAAACTATAGGGGATTCACTTCCATCCATCTCCATATCCATCTCAATCCCCCTAGGGTCACCAGGATCGCCTCCCTAGAGTGACCTAGTCACCCTTGAAGTGCGTGACCTACATCGAGGTGACATTGGGTGTATGATTCCCAAAGTTATAGCACTTGTTCCTTAGTTGGGTCGGGATTTTCCCAACCTACAACTTGTGCCATAAAATTTTGGTGCCGTTTCCTAGGAAGATTTTGAATCTTCTTCGTACCCTAATGACACTTTGGTAAGCTATCCCAAAGCCTTTCCCTTAGCATACCTAGCGAGTCCACCCAATGGACGTTCCTTTTTCACCCTCCTTGATGAGATCATCTTGAAGCTCATCTTGCGACTGCACCTTCCCACAACCCGCTTTTCCTTTGTTTTCCCCTTTTCATCCTTTGATAAGCCTTGAGCTCATTTGGCGAGTCCATTGAGGTGCTACCCAAAGTAATGGAAACATGTCCCTGTGGTGCTTTCATGAAGCATACAAAGAGTTAGATCTCGAAGATATTGATATATATCCAAATAAGTTCCCAATTAACCAATTTGACCTTCTCCCAAACTTTGATGGTAATCCATTGTCATCCATACCATATGTTGTTCAGTTTGTTAGAGCCATCTCATTTTTGAGTGCACAACATGAGGTTTTGTGCTTGCGGTTTTTTTCTGCTATTCTTGGGAAAGGAACATAGAGGTTGGATTAGACATTCTTATAAGCCAAGAAGCATATATTCTTTGATGATCCTCCTTAGAGAGTTCCTTAAGCATTGGGTACTAGAAGCTCAAAGTCTTGAAGATACAGTTTAGGACCTAGAAAATTCATGTTCAGGACTTAGAAGATTCATGTTCAGGAGAAGGTTTTGACCTTGATCCTATTGAATGCTTAAGTGGAATGCTTCTTCTAGAGTTTTTTGAAATGACAATTGAAAAACAAGAAGTTGACAAGACCAATGAGGAAAATTTTGAACGTCTCAAGAGAAGCAAAGATGAAGATTCCAAGTTTTGTAAACAACTAATGAGAATTTTCCCTGATAAGGATTTTTTGGTTAAGTTTTGTCAGCAAAGAAAAGAGGAGCTTGACGCCATCATAGAATATTATAAGAAAATTCCTACACAAAATTAAGCTTGCGAAGTGATCATTTCATATTCCAGAACAAATTCATTATACGATGCTCTAACCGAGGAGTATGGATACCAAAAAGTATTCCCAAGTAATGATGAACAACTCTTCATGCCCAAGGAACTCTATGAATTCATCTTAGATCAAGATAGAGATGGTGAGTTCTTTGAACTTTTTGAGGATGATGAAGACCCGGATGAAATACAACACCCAAATGAAGAGACATTGGTGTCCTTGCTCCCGCTTGACGAAGATGATATCATTCAGGCTTGTTCTCCTTGTGCATTTGAATAAGAAGTATCTTCCCTTCCACTTGATGAGGACGTCCAGACATCTAATCCTCCTTCACATAGAGAAGAGAAAATGATGATTTATAATCCTTTTGATAAATTTGATGATCATTTGTTCCATGACTGCAGAAATGAAGAAAACTGCCAAAAGGATCTTGATGAAGTTTTTCTTGTAGAAGGCCTGAACTAGACATTGTCCTCTATTGTCCAATTTTGTGAAGAAGTAATAAGGTTCTATGATGTAGATTAAATCATGGAACAACCCCCAGATACAATTGATGATCACATTGATTATTTCATTCAGATTGGGAGACGCAGATGGATTTGGGTTGTTTCAGTTTTTACGGAGATCCTATCTACGACATTGAAGTCACATCTCAGATAAATAATACATAAAGCATTTCTTCAAAGAAATTATTTTTATAGCCAGACAGTCCATATATGTGTCAACCCGATGATATGGTTACATATTTGTTCCATCCATTCGAAGATGACCTAATGCAATGTTTTCAGGATGATTTTCAACCACCATACTCAGATTTTGATAGACACAAGGGCATGGCCCACCCAAAGAAATCTGAGGTCCATACTACCAAACAAAAGTACTTTCATGTTGAGACTTTGGGTAGGGATTTGTAGACAAAGAAGAGATGTTTCCTGAGTCCATTGGAGGAGTTTTTCTCTAAGGTTGTGGCTTACCCTGTTTCCTCTTGTTTGGGAAATCATAGGGTTTTCTTTGGATCTCTTGTCCTTTCTCAAAATTCAGGGAACAATGATCTTCTATGTGAATATGAAGACGAGTCATCGTCTATGTATGGTATCCCTTTTCAGAGATGGATTGATCAGTCTTATGGATACACTTTCAGGCAGGATGATAGGGATGATGGTTTCTTTTTCCAATAGGATTCCCCCCCCATCTTCATGAGTTTTATTTCATGATCGATTATATGTTTTTTTATACTCATGATTATTATGTGTTTGACTTATCTTTGTTGTACTATATGATTAAGCATAGGGGGAGATACTTTGATGAGATGATCAAATGGTTTCACTTGTTGTATGACTTCACCTGACATCATCCAACACGTGATCATCAAGGCCCCAGGTAAGTAGGTAAGTCATTTTGATTCCCTGCATTTGCATATTGATTGCTAATACTAGTTTAGATGCATTTGATTTTCATTCTAATCTACTTGCATATCGATTTCATGCTTAGCTTAGAATTTATTCAAAAAATGTCAAAATTTTCTTTTCTAGCTTAGTGGGTTTTGATATGATCATATGAGAATAAGGATGAGTAGGCCATCCCACACTTGAAAATTTGATGTTTACTTGCAGGCACAGGTCTACCAGGAGATGTTGTGTTTCTCATGCACTCTACGACGAGCACATGTCCCCAAGTAGGAGCCATATGTTATCCCCATTTTGTGGATAAGTAAGGAGATGATGTCTCGAGGCCCTCAGGTTGCAGATATGGAGTGTCGAGAGACTACATGAGAAACAATACCATTTTCACAGATGGAAAACCCACTCACCACCACAGATGGTTACAGGTTTACAGATGGCATCCACCACACCAATTGGCTTCCGGAAGGCAGTGGGCCTTGCTCCACGAGGTACAAATCAATATTACGGTGAGAATCATTTCAATACCTAAGGCAATTGATTATGTTGTATTTTATATTGATCTATATTTCATGATATGTGATTGGACATTATGCCTTTTTCCCTGCTTCACCTTGGTGGTTGAAATTGTGCACTAGTAAGTGGTCTTATTTCGGAATGGGTTTGCTACTAGGAAATCCCTTAATAAGCCATCGTATCATTCTTGACCATACTTACCATTTTCCATCATTATTCCCCTTTGTTTCCTTATCTCTTGGGATTTTAGGGTGTAATTGATCAGGATTTTATGAGCAAAACAAAATGAATACATATTGTTAATAGATGCTTAACATAAAATAACAGAGATACAATAAAATTGGTTTTCTATTCAATAAGGAAATAAGCTGAAACTGTAAAATGCAGAGGAAAACAAGCTTGTTGGAATGGTGGCAGCTTATCTCTGAGGAGAGATGTGATGACTGTACTCATTCGCAAGAAGATAATTACAATGAGGATCGAAAGGCCTTTTTACAATAAACAGGAGTTTCAAAAACCCTAGACATCCAAAAAACTAACCCTAGGAGATGAAGCGCCAAAACTCATGTGGGCCCCATTTGGGTAAGTCAGTACATCAAATTCCCAGGGTCGTAAATTTTGCATACGATCTCTGTTTTAGGTGTACGATAGCCCATTGGAAAGATCTATTTGAGGACTACAACAGCCGCCAAAAATTTCCTAATGAAAATTTTTGACTGCAACATACCCAAAAAAATGTTGTTTAGGGCCTCAAAATGATTCCGGAAGTTCAGGACCCAAAAAACTGCTAAAAATAGTAAATTACGAAAATGATCAGAAAGCTATTTTGAGCCAGCTGGAAAAGGTGGGTGGCCACCGATATCCATATGGATAATTATTGACCCAAGATGGGGTTGTCCCTCATTCTATGGGAAGAATGGGCTAAAGGCCCATAGGGGTTGGTGTTGGGTAAAAGATAAAATCCATATATGAACCTTCCAGATGCTTCACCCATGGATCACCCAAGAAAGCAATAAAACACTTATCTTTGAATAAATGGGGACCCATAATATAAAAAAGAAATGCCTGAAAGGTATATTGAAGGATAGGAGGTCTCATCACGAGTCGACCTATCACGTCCATGGATATCTAGTGGTATGACACTGTCATTATCTGGTAACCAAACCAGGGCAGTGGCTCTTAGTTGCATGGATGAGAGAAAGGGGGTCTCATCATGAGACAACCTTCTCATTTCCATTAGACATTTGTGGGTGACATTACCACCATCTGGTCACCACACCAGGGCACTAAACTTAAACCTCTCTATATGCTAAACAAAATATAAATAAATGAAGATAAAAGGAAAATGACGGGCTTGGAAAAAGTGCATTGCAAACAAAGGTACCACACACCCTCTACCAAGGCACCCATGAATGAGGCACTACGATCCCTAGTATGTCATGAACCCTATGCCCATTGATTCTTTCCCCCATCCACCTCATACACTCTACATGGCTTAGAGAGGGACCTCTTGGAGGCTCTCCTTGACCTAGGGCAAGATATACCCAACATGACACCTCTTCAACCCTCCCATACTTAAGCTTGACAAGTCACATAATCTCTTTGAGTTGTTAATTGTTTGATATAGTAATTTTTTATGCACATGCTTAGATGACTTATTTATTAACTGGATCCACTTATCATGATGTTATGACTTGATATCCTTGGAGGGCGTGTTCATTTTTCTTTGCAGGACCTAGCCAGTGGATAGTTATGGGAGAACAAGCCTAGCTTGGGCTTCCATGGGGCTACAAGCCCACAGGTTGGATGCCAGGGGCCCGCATGCTAGATGAGAGAAAGATAACTTGGATGGCCTTGATGATGACTTGGATGACCTAGTCCACCCATTTCTTTCCAAATGATTTTCCCAGGAGGGGAAAAACGTCCCATTTTTTAGCATGACGTCATGATTATGGGGGATAGGTCTTGGTGGAGAGGTGCCACTCATTTTCACTTGAACGTTTTGAGGAGAATAGGGTCTTCACGATGATGATATCACCTATATGCTTGAAACATGGCCTTGGGAGGCCCTTCCATACTTATCTAACACCAACGACCTCCTCAAAGTGGCAAAACGTCCCCTAAAGGGGTGACGTCATCCTAGATTAGGGTTTAATTTGTGAAAACGATGAAATTTTAAGTGAATTGTTTAATATTATTGTTTTAAGGGGGAAATATTAGGTTTGTTGACCCCTAATATTTTGTTTTACTCCTTATTTTATGGACAATCCATGTTGGCTAATTTTTGTATAAATAGAGATCACGAGATCTCATTGCAAATCATAAATCTCCACTTGTGAGAGGCTTTAGTCTAAAAATTTCGGCCTCCTTAGCTCTTTTATCTCTTGTGCACTTGTTTTGTGGCTATTTTTATGAATGGTTGATGAAGGAAGGCCTAGTGCTAGCTTTGGATGATGCTTTCTAGACCTTGTGGTGAATTGTCTTAGCATTTCACTTGATATTGGTATGGTTTTTACTCTATTGCTATCATTTATTTCAATTCAAGTTGTGTTATGCTAGGAGCTAGGTGGTAAGTATAAGGGAATACACCCCCACCATAGTCTTCACTATTTTTTCTTGATTCATCTCATTGGTTAAGGGTTTTCTAAGGGAAGTATAAGGGCATACACCCTCTTAGCTTAAATCCTAGCTTAGAGATACTTGCCTTGGGAAGTAAAAGAGATTACACCCCCAATGAGGTAGATTATCTATGCTCCTTGTGACTCCATTAAACCCATAGTAAAGGCACTAGTCATTGATTTGTTGCATTGGAGATATAAAATTATTGCATTGGGAAACATGAAATTCAGTCATTTTTGCTTCTTGCTAAGTGGTTTGTTTTCCTTGTGCCTTGGGAACCTCACAACCACTAGGGTGTCCTTATATAAGGGATACTTATTGCTGTTGTAAAAAATTTGCATCTTCATCCATTAGGGCTGCAAAAAGCCTAACTTACTTGCTTAAATAACTCTTTATTCAACCATTGGTCTTTGCTCAAAGTTTTCACACTTACTCTACTTGTCCTAGTGCACTTTTGGGCAACTTTTGAGAGGATTCCAGTGGCTGATTTTATTGCTGTAATACATTGAATGTTACGGCCATAAGGATGATATAATTTGCTGCAGACAAGTGTTTACAACAACCTTATATTTGTGCTAAGAGTTTTGGTTCTTCATCTTGAGTTTAGCTAGTCAATTGCTAGTCTTTCTCTTGCGTTTTCTATTTGATCTTAAGCACATATTGAACAACTTATAATATCTTTTTCCTGCTGATATATAATATCATCTATTGCTGAAAATTAGGGACAACAAGCTTAACTTGTTGATCCAACTAACATATACTGTTGCAAGGTGTGCTTTCTTGTGTCTTGGGCAGGTACAATCATCCGAAAAAGTACTATACTTGTGGGGAAGACTTTACTTGAATTATAAATCATCTCTCCCTAACCTTCATTCCATCTATCCTCGACCTATAGGGGATTCAATTCCATCCATCTCCATCTCCATATCAATCCCTCCAGGGTCATCGAGATCGCCTTCCTACAATGACCTAGTCACCCTTGAAGTGCGAGACCTACATCGAGGTGACATTGGGTGTAGGATTCCCAAAGTTGTAGCACTTGTTTCTTTTTTGGGTCGGGATTTTCCCAACCTACAACTTGTGCCATAATAGGAGGCACCATTAGCGATGTTACATTATATTTCAAGTGTGTTGTTGAGTGCACCTTTATTGATATTCCTCCATTGACATGCTTCTATACATTCCAAGTGCGTCGTAAAGTTAAATTTAATAAAAACACTTTTCCCCATTTATCAGTGCACTCGAAAAATGATCTGGATTGGATTATTTTATTATTTTTCATATGTCTCGATGATTTATGGGTGAAAAAATTGAGGAATCAACTTGAAGAACCATTTTAGCGACCCGTCCCAATTTGTAAATTTGGGTCCAAAAAATCGTATGAAATATTTTGAAGACATTTTGAGGCATCAAACGACACTTTTTTTTATGTTCCAAACCTTTCTATGAACCATGCAAATATATTCTACACACCAAGACCTTTCCAATGGTGAAATAATTTCCTCAATCAAAGTTCGTATGCTAAAGTTATGCTTCCCGCAAGGTGCCCGCAAGTTGACTTATCGTATTGATCACCAGGGTGCGAGTGGATTCCACATCAACCCCCATTACTTAAACATGTGGGGATAGCCACATGGTGGTTTTTCTAGAACATGTCCAAAACTGATCACTAATTGAGGGTTGAGGAAGTCAATACCTTGACCCTATACGACTATCAAGCTATGTTAAATATCAGACCACTAGGAGGAGAAGGGGTTCCATTATTTTTCATTGTATCTTGTTATATAGCCGAGAAAAACATTCGAGAGTGGTATTCTATGAGCATAATAGAGGAGAGATTCTATAGCAACCATACATGCCACAGTGTCAAAGGCAATTCCATAGAGCATGCCTCTTTCTTTGTACTTGCATTTGAAGAAAAGAGAGCATAGCGACCTCACCTTCTAGCTGGGTTTTCTCTTGTATTTGGTTTCCCAGGTTATATCTCATTTTTATTTGTGGATGGTTTGTGAGTACTTATTTATGTTCTCTATTTTTCACATTTAAGCTATTTCATAAATTTTAAGTAGAAAACCAGTGATTAATGAATCCAATATTTAAAGGAAATTAACCTTCATAGTAAAGATTTTAATATTTGATTAGATCTCTTGTGATGAACTGTCCAGTGGAATATCCACGATAGTTTATAGATAAAAAAAGTAAGAGGAAACGATAACCACTATTTTCTTACATCATAAATGGATTGAGTAATCGAATTGAATTAATTATTTTTTTCCAAACTTGGTAGTGCACTTGAAATTATACATATGTACGATGCTCAATGGGTCTAGTAAAATAGAGCACACCGTTGAAGCCAATGAATAAAATTTTTTTCCCATGCTTTTGCAATGCTCTATATAATGTTAGGAGGCATTGTTACTAGGGCTACTATATATTTTAAGCACACCGTTGAGTGCACTTGTATTGATTTAAATTTATCTCCATGTCGATGCTCTAGGAAATATATGGAGGCATTGGTGGTGATGCTTTAATACATACCAAGCACATAGTAAAGTTAAATTCAATAAATATATTTTCTTGTGGTTATTGGTGCATTCTGAAATGTAAGAAAGAACAACACAATAACTGGTGCTTTCTTACATATAAAGCACACCAATAATCATATTAAATAAATTAAAAAAATTCCAGTCTTTCCAATGCACTTCAAAATGTAAAAACATGGTGTTGGTGGTGCTTTAGTGCATACAATGTGCATCGAAGCAATGCTAGTGCCCCTTTACATATGGTGTACCACTTACCAATAATAATAATAAAATCTCAATGACTTTATTGATGCATTAATATTTAATCAAAATAAATGATATTGGTACGATGATCATTCAACCACACCATTGCCGATGTGTATATATAAATAAGGTGCATTGGGGAGTTCTACATAATTTTTTTGAAAAGAAAATAATTTCAATATTTAATGAATATTACAACTGGTAATCTAGTTTAAATTGTTTTTTTTTTGTGTATGCCTAATGAAATTTATATGCAAATAAGAGACAACAATGATAATAGTATCAACAATAGCAGGTCCACACATACAACTTCATATGCAAGTGGGAGGCTTGGGGAAGGGATATTGATATGTATCCTCATCCTATTACAATGTAAACTTGTCTACTTTTGAGGAATTTTGGCCTCGAATTTTATGAGGAGACATCCCTTAAGGGAAACACATGTTTATTGATGCACATGATCCATCATTGGGATTATTTTAAGGAAGCATTTAGGGTTGGTCCTGATATGTGGTACTAGCCCACAAAGGAGGATATTTATTTCATCACCAAGTTGTCTAGGAAGGGGGAAGTTTTTTTCCCATTTCCTTGATTTTCCACCTAACATTATGAGAGAGTCAATTGGTATAAGTGTAGATATGTGTTAGTGCAACAATCACTAACCCTAGTCACTTTTTGGTTGTTGAGGGCCATTTACATTTACATTCATTCGATACATATGAGGTTAGGTGCTTGTCCCTTATGGCCACAACATTGACACACTACACCTCTAATAGGAAACACATTAGTTGCCCCTCTGATGCACTATGTAGATATTTTATTTCAAAGGCCCATACTGATCATGTGGTTTTCCATTTTTTTTTGACAATTTTGTTTTTCTCTAGATCATTATCATGTTGTGGTTGATGGTAGGAATGTCTTCTCCTTTGCTTAGATATATTTAATTTATTTTTTAACAAGTTTACAATGACTTGATCAACATTTGACCACCTCCCTCCTAGGCTAATGAATGATGTGTGTATGTGCATGTGGGGGAAGATGTTTACCAAGAGGGGCCAACCAGAGTGGCCACTATAGGCTAGTGAGTTCAAAGGCATTATATTTGTTAGCTAGTGAGGGTGATCACATATTCAACCTTGTACAATACCTATATGTAGGGATGGATTTGCAAGGATTAATAAACATCATATTTAATAAGGATGAGCCACTAGATGTAAGAGATAATATTTTCATTATATTTTGATTAATCTAGTTGAATTTGTTTGTCTTATTTAATGCACATGCAATTGATTGTAGGATGTTATTTATTTAATTGTTGTTGTCTACTATTTTTCAAATGTTGGCATATATGTTGGGGAGGTGCCTCCCTAGCATGATGAGTAGATGGTTGAGGTCGATGAACTACCTCAATTACAAAGACCTAGCATTCCACATAAGCTAGATACCATACTCCATCTATAGGTGATGGATCAGATATGTGCACTGATGGCTCACCATAGAATGATGCATGTACAAGTTAGAGAGATTGTGTATGACCCTAAGAGTACATGGGAACCTCAACATATGTTGGTAATACTTGTTCCTACACATACTCAAGAAAATATATTAGAGTATTGATGGGTGGATTTATTAGCCTTTTGTTCACATAATTAAAACTTCAAAATTTCAACTAGTCCTTAAAAAGAAAATTTTGCATTTTTTTCGAAAACTTCTAACTAACATGTCACATGATTCAAGAAAATGTACCACAAAAAATATGTATAAATGCAAATAAATCAACATGTAAAACAAAACATGAAAGTAAATGAAACTACACTATGATGAACACCCAAATGCAAATGCAAGGAAGAAAATGACCTACTACTTACCTGGGGTCTGAGGCTCATAGAAATCAGGTACCAGGTGATGTAAGGTGAAATCGTACAACCAATGAAACCACCTGCTCACATCTCACCCAAGTGCTTCCCCATGTGCTTAATTATAAAATATATCAAGGACAATAAAAGAACATAATAATCATGAATATGAATAAGTATATAATCAATCATAGGACACAACTCATGGAGGCAGGTGGGAGGGAGACAATATTGCTTGAAAAAATGGCCACAATCTTGATCTACCCATCTATGAATAATGCTACCATATATAGATGATGTCTCATCTTCTTCCTCACTCACATGGTCACTACTTCATGAACACTAAGAAGAGATGAGAGATTGGAAGAAAACTTCATGGCTTCCTAGAGAAGAAGATAAGAGGTAAGGGACAACCTCATATCCAGAGAAATAAATCTTCCCACTACTGAAAAATTGTTGCCTCTTCATCTGCAAATCTTCGCAAAAAACTGTAGGACAAAAACATTGTTTCTCTGTAGTATGAGTTTCCGATTTTTATGGGCTGACCAAGGTCTCATGTCCATGAAAATTTGAATGTAAGGATGGTGGAAGATCTTCATCAAATAACCAATATGAATGCTCAAAAGTATATGCATAAAAAATCCCAAGTTATGACTAAAAATCATGAGTATACTACGACAAGTCATCCCAGGATGGATGAGACCCATCTTTATTCATATCATCACTAGGCTACCAAATATTTGAGTCATCCAAGTATGAAGACTAGTTCTTTGAAGAAGACAACTCAACACTCTTCATTTGAAAACTACCCTTGATGTCACAAATGGGATCTCCATAAAAAATAAATCAACCCATGTCCCATCTACACCTTCCAAAACATATTGAATCATCAATGTGTTGATCAAATCTATTTGAGGGTTTCTCCATGAATTCACCTGTATCAATGGAACTGATTATTTCTTCACAAGGCTGGACAACTTCATCTTCCTTAGTAGACATTAATGTCTTGTCTCAATCTTCAACATAAGGAAATTCATTGGGGTCTTCTTGGTAACTTTCTTCACATATCTATTCTTCAAGCATCTCTTCATGTGCAGGGGGTTTCTCTTTAGCAAGAGGTGCTTCATCAAGTTTTTCTTCAGTAGATTCTTAGGACAATTCCCATATAAGATTCAACATATGCTTAACAACTTCATCAACAATTTTTTTCTCTTCCATTCGCAAAAATGTCTTCATGACACGATAAGTTCTAGGAAAGGGTTCATCCCGCGGTGCCATAATTCCATTGTCTTAAATGAAACTTTAATGGAGTTTCTAGATGAGATCAAGGCTCATCGAAAAAGGAGAGGGTATCTTCCTCAATGGAGTCGTTAGATAAACTTGTATGAAGTGAATCAAAAGTGAAAAGGGAACTTCCATCAAATGGAGTTTCCATGAAAGCTATGGCTAAAGGATTTGGGATAGACTTTCCAAGTGTTGTTATGGGATAAAAAAGGATTCAAAATCCTCCTCGAAAATGATGCCAAAAATATTATCGCACAATTTGTAGCTTGGGAAAATCCAAACCCAAACACCAAGTGTGTGACACAACTAGGGACACCTATCACTGTCACCTCAATAAATGTCTCCCTCGTTTTAGTGAAGGACAAGTCTAGCACAAGGGAGGATTCCCAGGTGACCCTAGGGGGATTGTGATGGGATAAACAAAGATATTGGAGAGTTCTCCTATAGGTCAAGGTCAAGGATGGAAATGAGGCTTCAGATAAAGTATCGTGAGTTGGTAAATGGTTGCCAAGGTTGTGTACCTGCAAAACAATGTTAGAACTGCCTGAAACAAGACAATATATGATGATTAAAACCTCAAAACGAATGAGAAGCAACACAAAAACTTGTTGTCCCAAAATTGCAGTAGTATGGAAATATATATCTATAGTAAATGAGTTATGACAACTGTAAATTAAACCATCAAAATGAAGTCTTGGTTTAATTATTGGAAAATTGTCTACATGCTACTAGCTTTATTTTCCAATGACATACACTTGATTTTGATGGTTTAATTTGCAGTTTTTATAACTTATTTATTGATGATATATATTTCCATATTGCTACAATTTTGGGACAACAAGGTTTCTTGTTGTTTCCCCATTGGTTTTGAGGCTTTAATCATCATATATTGTCTTGTTCTAAGCAGGTTTAACATTGTTTTGCAGGTACACAACCTTGGAAACCATTTACCAGTGAATACAACTTTATTTCAAGCCTCATTTCCATCCTTGACCTATAGGGGCACTCTCCATTCTCTTTGCTTATCCCATCACAATCCCTCTAGGGTCACCCAAGAATCCTCCCTTGTGTTGGACTTATCCTTCACTAAAACGAGGGTGGAATCTATTGAGGTGACAGTAATAGGTGTTCCTAGTTGTGTCACACACTTGATGTTTTGGTTGGGATTTTCCCAAACTACAAACTATGCGATAACACATATCACTCTTTGTTGTTATCACCTTGATTATATTCCTTTATTGGCATGATAAGTTTTTATCTCAAATTGTGTCTTAGTACAAACCACCAACCCCTATCCATCACATCTAGGTGAAAAAAAATTGGTTGTAGTTTTTTGGAAAAACACATGGCTCCTTTTTGTCCCACATCTTTTTAGAGTTGACACATATTAACACACTATCAAAATATTCCTTTACATTACTATGGTCGATGATATCCCACAACTTGCACCTAAAAGTAATACATTGGACAAATGAGATGTCTAGTTGCATGATCTTTTGTATATTTCTGACATAACCTAACTTCCCCTCTAATAGGTTTTGATCATGGTGGCTAGCACAACTAGTTTGGTTGAACTTGGCCTCCACTTCATATTCAAGTGTGACATGTTGATCATTGACATCCTCAGAATGAAAATGGTGTCCATATTCCCACATAAATTGGAACACACACACACACACACACACACACACACACATGTTATGGAATACATAGTGTCTCAGTAGGAGGGTCTCCTTCCTTATTGATCATCTGCATATCTGAATTCTGTAGTATACGAGTCAAGAATTCTTCTTTTGACAGAGGTTTGTTGTAAACTCGTAACCGATGAACATTCAAAAGTAGTGGTGTCTGTTGTTCATCAATTGTCTTTATCCTGATTGAGCCATTATCGTAGACAGTGTCAATTTTGTAAAGTCCCATCCAACGGGTGGTTAACTTACCTTTGAAGTTCTTGAATCTGTTGTCATACAATAGGGCCCAATCTCCTTGTTGAAATTTTTTCTTTTTGAGATACTTGTCATGCCATTTTGTTCTCTGTTATTGAATGAGGGTAGTTCTTTGAAGTGCTTCCTGCCTGGTTTCATCCAATTCATTAAGATGCAAGAGTCTTTGCTGTTGGGGTTCATCCAAGTTCATGCCAACTTGTACTGCAATCCTGAAGGTTTGATCTGGAATTCTATGGGAAGAAGCACCTGCTTCCCATACACCAACTCATAGGGTGTATGTCATGTTGTATTCCTCCAGGTGATTCTATAAGCCCATAAGGCTTCTAATAATTTGTCATCCCAATCCTTATGGTGCAACTGTACTATTTTGGTAAGAATGGACTCAATAACTTTGTTGGTAGTTTCTACTTGTCCATTTTCCTGTGGATGGTAGGGTGTAGATTTCCTGTGTTTGATTTGGTATTGTTCTGTAACAACTTTGACTAGATGAGAGGAAAATTGAGTTCTCTGATCAGTCACAATTTATCGAGGTACACCAAATCTAGTAAAGATATCATTAAAAAGGAAATCTATCACTGATTGTTCACTTACAGCTGGTAAAGCTTTTGCTTCAACCCATTTAGTCACGTAGTTAGTGCATACAAGTATATACTTTTTCTTTTTAGATGCAGGGTTAATGGGCCCTACAAAATCTAATGCCCATTTCTCGAATGGTTCAATGACTACTTGGGCTTGAAGTGGCATTTGGTCTCGTGCAGTAGGCTTACCCATTCGTTGGCATTCATCACAATTGGATACACAGGGTTTAGCATCTCTGAAAATATGGGGACAGTAGTAACCAGATTGCAGAACTTTGTAAGCGGTCCACTTCTGCGAAGTGTCCTCCACAAGGACCATCATGGTAGGCTTACAAAATATCATGAATTTCATCTTCCCTTACACATCTCCTAATCACCAAATCTGGTCGTGTTTTGAGGAGGCAATCATTGTGCCACATGTAATTTGCACTTAGTTGAATTACTTTCTGTTTTTCTCTAGGAGACAATTTCTGAGGCATCTTCCCTGTCACAAGATAATTAGCGACATTTGCATACTGTTGGGTCGCCAAAGTACCATGTTTTTACCAACCTTTCACTTCACTTTCACTTCACTTTTTACCATATTCCGCTTTCCCATACCCTTACATTAAACCATTTTCATGATTACATGGGTTTTAGACATTATTTTCCAATGCATCTATTTTAGTGTTTTGAGTGAATTTATGATTAAATATTGGAAAAATGACATGTTTACACTTATATATGAAAGTGGGATGAGTTTCATGATGTTTACAGGTGTATTTGAAGACTCCAACCAAGTCAA
>ML777295.1:976663-1005840 GCA_009831015.1 Picea engelmannii | reverse complement strand
TGCCCATTTCTCGAATGGTTCAATGACTACTTGGGCTTGAAGTGGCATTTGGTCTCATGCAGTAGGCTTACCCATTCGTTGGCATTCATCACAATTGGATACATAGGTTTTAGCATCTCTGAAAATATGGGGCCAGTAGTAACCAGATTGTAGAACTTTGTAAGCGGTCCTCTTGTCTATGAAGTGTCCTCCATAAGGACCATCATGGCAGGCTTGCAAAATATCATGAATTTCATCTTCCCTTACACATCTCCTGATCACCAAATCTGGTCCTGTTTTGTAGAGGATATCATCGTGCCACATGTAATTTGCACTTAGTTGAATTACTTTCTGTTTTTCTCTAGGAGACAATTTCTGAGGCATCTTCCCTGTCAAAATATAATTAGCGACATCTGCATACCGTGGAGTGAATGTAGAAATAGAAAATCAATTTTCATCAGGAAAGTTATCTTCTACTAGTGCATTATCTCCCAGATGAATCATTCTAGATAAGAAATCACCCATAAGATTATCATTACCAGGTCTATCAATAATGTTGATATTAAACTCTTGTAATAATAAGGGCCATCGTGTAACTCTAGGATTTGTTACAAGCTTGTTCATTAAAAATTTGATGGCTGAATGATCAGTGTGTACAAAAGCTTGATATCCTGTAATATAGTGTCTAAATTTATTGATAGCATGGACTACAACTAGCAATTATTTTTCTGTGACCGTATAATTAACTTCAGCTGGAGACAAATTCTTACTGACAAAGTAAATAACATAGGGCATTTGATTTTCTCTTTGTCCAAGGACTGCCCCAAGGGATGTGTCTGAGGCATCGGTACATATATGAAAAGGTAGGGACCAATTTGGTCCTCTTAATACAGGGGTAGTTGACAATTTATGTTTTAGAATTTTGAAAGATATTTGGCATTCATCATCCCACTTAAATTCAGCTTCTTTAGATAAGAATTTGAATAAAGGGGTAGCTAGGCGTGTAAAATTCGGAATGAATCTTCTATAGTAGCCAGCATGTCCTAAAAAGATACGGACTTCCTTTTGTGAGGAAGGTATTCTGATTTGTGTGATGATATAAATCTTTTCCGGATCAACTCTCATTCCAGAACTGGAAATGTGATGTCCCAAAACAATACCTTCAGTGAGCATCATTTTTGATTTTTCATTACTTAAGGAAAGGTTTGTTTTCCTACACCTAATCAAGACTTTTTCTAGACTGGTCAATGCTTCCTGGAAGTCTTGTCCATGGACTGTAAAGTCATCCATGTAGACTTCCACACAATCATTGGTTAAGTCAGAGAAAATGGCTAAGACAACTCTCTGAAAAGTGGTTGGGGCATTGCAAAGTCTGAAAGGGAGCACCCTATAAGAATATGTGCCCCAAGGGCAGGTGAAAGTGGTCTTCTCCTGGTCTTCGGGTGCTATTTGTATTTGGTTGTAACCACTAAACCCATCCAAGAACAAAAAATACTTCTTTTCGGATAGGGTATCTAGCACCTGATCGATAAATGGTAAGGGAAAATAATCCCTATGGGTGGATTTGTTTAACTCTTGGAATTATACACATATCCTCTGCTTACCATTTTTCTTGGGAACTATGACAAGTGGAGATACCCATTGACTATCTGAAATGGGGTATATGACATTGGCTCGAAGGAGTTTTTGCAATTCTTCTTTTACAATATCTTTAAGGGCTAGATTCATCCTTCGCTGAGGCTATCTAACTTGTCTGATTTGTTCATTAGTGTAGATATGATGTGTGCATGTGTAAGGGTGAATGCCTTTCATGTCTGCATAATCCCATCCAAAGGCATCAAATTGTCTTTGGAGCATTTCAATCACTTGTGTCTTTTGTTCTGGTTCCAAACTAGAGTTGATGTACAACGGTTTTCCTGGGCTAATATCAACAAGTTCAGTAGTTTCTTCCTTATTTGAGGAGGCTGGTGATAAAGTATATAATTGAGTTATATCAAGGTGCCAAGTTTGTTGAAATTCGGAACTAAAAATATGTGACAATTCTGCAAAAGATCTTGGGTATTCAATGTAATTTGTGTCAGCCAAAAATAATCTTAAGACTTGTTCATCTGATTGTTCTTGTATTCCTCTTACTTGTTCAAGTGTTAACAGAGGTTTGATGCAATATTCCTCTCCATAAGGGTTTTCTAACCAAATAGGTATTTCCCATGCCGGTTGGGCAGGAGGGAAGAGGACAAGTTTTTGGCTATGTGTGCCATTGGATATAGTCATCTCACCAGACCGATAACTGATAAAGTCATATATTGTGGCCAGCCAAGGGCGACCAAGAACCACAGGGTGTCCTGGTTTGGAGGATGATTTAGAATAGATAACTAAAAAGTCCACTGGATATTCCCAAGAAGCTAGAGTGACTGTGACATCATCTAGACTTCCTGCAGGGCTAATGACTGACTTATCTGCCAACTCGATCATGGTTTGGGTTGGTCTTAACTGGTTGATTTGGAGATTTTTCATAGTGTCAAAAGGCATTACATTAATAGCTTCACCCAAATCAATGAGTGTGTTTGGTAGAGAAATGCCATTAATTTCGACAGTGACTACTGGATTTCCAGGGTCATTATATTTGTATGACATTTCAAAAATAAATTCAGATAATTGTCCCACTACCTGAACAAGGGGAGGTTCCTTCTTCTTCCTTCTTGGTTTCTTAATGCAAAGATCCCTTATGATTTTGGCGTATATAGGAATATCCTTAATGGATTGCAGCAGAGGTATTTTTATGCACACATTTCGTAATTCATCTTCTATATCTCTGTGCAAGGGTGGGTCAGGTTTCGTTACTAATAGTCTTTCGGGGTAAGGTGGGAGATTAATTTGTTGGGGTACTCGTACAGACTGAGAAGTGATTGGAATAGGAGGAGAGGCCTCTTCTTCCGCATGGGTGGTTTGAGTGTTTTCTTCCTCAGAATGATTATCATTTTCTTCCTGAATTATTACTGCAGGATATGATTGGTTTATAACTTTCCCCGATCGTAGTTGAATTTCATAGGTGGGGAAGGTTTGGACTTCTGTATTCTGCATAGGGTGGGTGGGTCGATTATTGGGGTTAGGGATTGGCTGGGCAAGGATTGTTGTTGGTCTTGGAGGATTGTGGGCAACTTGGTTTTGTGGTTGTTGATTGGCATTTATATATACTTGCTGCTGCTGATTAGGGTTCAAGGGGGTTGTAAATTGTTGTTGTATAGGAGGTGGGAGTAAGGCTTGCATCTGTGGTGGGTTGAATCCAGGTAGTAATTGGGAAATGTTTTCAGGGTACTGTCGATATGTAGGGTAAGAGGGATTTCCATACATAGGTCCCCTCCAACCTTATTGCCAAGGTTGAGTTTGCTGAGGTGTCCATTGTGGATAGGTCACTGGGGAAGGACTCCATTGTTGTTGTTGATATTGTGTATTAGGATCATAAAATGTATTGGGATTTTGGGCTCTCCAAGGTCTTCTAATAGGGTATGGTTGTTCTTGTGAGACTCCTCCTCCCCTATACATGGCTTGTAGTTCAAGCAAGGTTGGACACTCAGATGTGGGGTGTTCTAGTGTACACAGATTGCATATTTCTATGACATTTAATGGGCATTCTTTCTCGTTGTTTTGCTTCTTTCATCATCTATGACAAAATATTGCTAAAGTGACTTCTTCTTCTTGTTTCTTTTTCAGTTTCAGAGTATCTAACTGGTTACTTATTGTGCTCAAGATGTCTATTTTAAATTTCTCCAATAAGTTTCCTAACTCAGTTCTGGTGACAGTCCCTGAGATTTTTTTTGTGTTTCTGCTAAAAGGATCTCTTGGTCCTTTGCCTATTTTAGCTTGTCCTCTTGAGTATCTCCTACAATAATCTGCAATTTTTGAAAAAGGTTTTTGGTGTACATCTCCTGAACTGAACAAGTTTAAAACTTCTATGAAATCATCTCTGAGACCTTTCAAGAATATAGTTCTTACTATAGCTGGGTCTGTGGTGAATAGTTTTGACTTTTGATAATTGTATAAGAACCTTTCTAAGTAGTCTTCAGGGCTTTCATCTTCTGTTTGCTGCGTTTTGAAAATGTCATTTTTAACATTATCCTTACAATAGTCTTGGTATTTTTGTAAAAATGTGTCTTTCATTTGATCCCAAGAAAGGATTGTATTTTCTCCTAAGCTCATGAACCATCTTAAGGCTAAATATTTCATTGTAGCAGGAAAAAGATTAATTTTTTGGGCATCGTCTGAGTAGTTATAGCTTCTACATAATATGCCAAACTTGAATAAAAATAAATCCGGGTCTTCGGTTGACATACCTTTGAAAGTGGGTAATGATGATAGTGGGATATTCTTCATGCTGATGTTTATGGAAATATCCAAGATTGGAAACCCAAAAGTCTCAGTCTCTGTGGCTGCATTTCCTTCTTCTTCTGCCATTCTACTGATGGATGGTTCAGAAATTGGATTTTCTGTGTCTCGTAAATGTTCATCAGACTCACGTTCTGCCTGTCCCAATACTGATTCTTCCGTTTTAGGTTCTCCTTCTAGAGCCTCGCTGGCTCCCCTTGTATTTTCTGTTGGTGGAATGTTTCCTGCACCAGTGTCAGTTGGATTAGTGGGGGGGGGTTGTTTTTGAATCTTTGGAGCTTACAAATCTACCCTTGTTATCTCTATATCTATGCATAAAATGAAAATTTGATTTTTTAATTGAATTGAAATCCTAATTGTGTCTGGAAGGTAAGAAGGCAACCTGGCTTTGGAGAACCCCACTCTAGTGGCCGCGTGGCTCTTCACTCATGTCTTATATGTTTTATCCTCCTCCCTCAAGAAACCTTAAAAAAATTATACACATAATCTAAGATAAAAATTGCTTCCTATCGTTTGCAACTCCCCGACAACGACGCCAAAATGTTGTGCTGCTTATATGTTTAGTATAATGCACTCATTAATTATCAATTCAGGATTTGTAATCAACAGAGTTACAAGACACCAGTAAGAAAGGTAATTTCTAATGTCACAAGTATAGAATTAAACTAGATTATGCATGCTGGAAACAAATCAAATTAGCAAACTACAATGAACTTTGGTTTTCTTTCACAGAGAGGCTATCCACTCCATTATGGAACATGCAAGTATGAGATGGAGTTGGTTTACAGATCAACTCTGCTATCTGACATAGAAAATTAACTATGCAATCCACACTTCTAAAAGGGAAATCACACATCAATCATCAAGACATAGCATGGGTAGTTCAATATTCAATATACTGAGTATGTTGTGGTTCACAATGTGCTGTTGTGGACTTCACTAGTTCTCCTTCAAATATGTCTAACCACTGCTGACCTTTGTTGGGCGGTGGGCCCTTGCCACTTCAACAGGTCAGCTACTAAAGTCTACAGGAGGCTTGTCTTCAACACACACATTACTCTTACTCACATTTCAAAACATAAAATCAAAATGTCGTTAACAACTCAAGTCATACTTAATCATAGATAATCAGAATATGGAGATAAATGACATTCTATTAATCTTTACTCAAAATATGTTCTGTACTATCATACGCTGCTTCACATATTGGTAATATGCTAACCCTCCTACACTTCCACCATCCTTGCCATGGCTATTTAATAGTCTTAATCATGAAACAAAAGGAGGTGAAGTGATTTGCAAATCAATCAGTTGTTAAATTCAATCATTCAGTTACATCTTTAGCTTCATCCTCATGACATGAAGTGCATTAGGATGAGGCAATCAACAAACTATTCTTATCATAGCCTTGTTAAAGCAAATAGACATCCACCAATTGGCTTAGGCGAGATCTGGATCTTAACTTAGTGTATTAGGCTCTTTCATATTGGTACCCGATCGTAATAGGTAGATGGTACCGGATCATGACAGTGCGCAAAAGGTGGTACCGGATCATGACAGTGCACAAAAGGTGGTACCGGATCATGACAGTGCATGGACGTTGATACCAGATCATGACAGTGCATGGCCGTTGGTACCAGACTTTTTTAGTTTTAAGATAAGATGTCGAAACAACGTATTTAAATGTTAAAAGATAGATAAAAAAATATTGAAATGTTGAAGAATATATGTAAAATGTAATTTTGTTTATTAATGAAATAAAACCATGTGTGTTCTTACTAGTGCTTGCTCTATTTTCTCTTATTAGAGCACTCAATAATATATCAAAGCACTCAATCAAGATCATGTGTTCTTTCTCAATCAAGAGCATGCTCAAGAGATCACCAGTCAAGGTCGTGATTGAATTCATCATTAATCTTGTTTTCATCAATTCAATACCTTACTTCGGTTTTTAAGCTAATAAAAAATAGTGAGTGATGAAATATATATTTTTTCTTGTTTTGCAATATAAAATGTATCTGTACCATAATATTTTGAATAAGCAATGTATTAATTTGACCAGCAGGCCCTTGCTTTAAGAGACACGATTCCTAGGTTCCATGCATTTGGGTGGTATAAATGTTGACGTGGATAAACATAATTTTGTTTGGTCATGTGGATGCTTTCATATGAGAATGAATCTTGTAGGTTTTAAGCTTGCACAACGATTCCAACTACAGGCTTCGACAATAGTCAATACCTCATAGTCGTGGAAACATATTTCCTCTACTATAATTGGCAGGGACTTGTTGCACTTTGTAGATCCACTTGTTCATCTGGAAAATGAAAATGTAAGAACTCAAAATAGTAGAATAGTACATTCCAAGTTGTTATTCCTATCTCTATTTTTGCATCTTTTCTTTCACTAATGGGCCTACCCAAGCTTTCCTCTCTTGATATAGTGAAATGTGGGAGAGATCTAACATGACTCAAGAGGATACTTAGTCTATATCACACAACTTTCCTTCCTCATATTTTGATACTTTAGTGACTAATAACTGATTTCACCCCTTAATTTTGAATAACATACTCTGATCATTGGATCCAAAATTGTTTCATTATATGGGATATAGTGGTGGTTGTTACAACGATATTTTCCACCCTAGGGACACATGGGGGACCTATTGATGTTTCCTTATTGAGAAACACTCTTATGCCTTGGATTTTACTAATTTTGAGGGAGGGCATGCTCTTCCTCCCTAATAGAGCGCGATCGGTCATGAGCTACATCATTGGTAGCATGCGATCGGGCGTTAGATGAACTACTGATAGCTCACGACTGCCCCTATAACATTTTATATTTGATGAGTTACGAGGAGATCAACATCGAGTGATTTGTTTACATCATGATATGAGCTTGGGAAGTCCAATACACTTAGGATTAACTGAGTTCTAGAGATCTAGAAGCATCCCCTAGCATCCTCCATCAATCTATATAAAGAAGGCTTTCCAAGGGTAAGAGGAAGAAGAATCTACATTAGACTTATGCTATAGAAATTTCAGAGGATCTCTTCTACAGGGTTTGGTATTCACATCAAGTCAATCTTGCTTGTGTGAGGGGTACGAAGGAGATGAACCAACGACCAAGGAGAATTTTAGTGATGAATCACGATATTTTCATGATTGTTGTACATTTTATCCATTTATGAATATAGATCTGCATGTTGTACTCAATCATAGATGATAGATCTGCATGTTGTACTCAATCATAGATGATAGATCTGTTCTTGCCTTGAGTATATTAGATTATATCTAGATTGGGTTTGAATTTCTTAATGCTTGAACATGTTTGAGGATTGGTATTTGCTGTCTTCTTGTGTGCAAGAAGAAGATTGTAGGAGCTGGAGCTAGATCTGAGGAGCCATATCAGTCAGGATACATAAGGAAAATTGTCGGACAAAAGGTATGACATTCTATCTTCTATATTGAATAGGAATAAATCCAATAAGATCTAGAGAAAACCTTGTAGTGATATATCCTGCAGTCTATCTCAAATCACGAGAAAAACTAAGGAATTTCTCACTTGTCCGCAGGGGGTTTCTTTGCAATAGAACTTGTGACTCCACTGGGGAAGGATATTTGATTCTTCCTTAGTTTTGGATTACCTCTTGTTCTTTTCACTTCTAAAACTTGTTCTGTAGTCTTTCATATTCCTCATCATTCACTGAGGGATCATATCTCTCAGATCTATCAGATCTAAGCCAGATCTGGGTCTTTTTTGCCTAATTTTTCAAATAGTCGAGATTTGCCTTTGGGTACCCGAGTGACTATTCGGTGAGTTGTCCATTTACAGCCCACGAATACCTACCTAAAAATTGAGCTTTACACTACTACTAGGCCGTGACCTACCTTGTAGGTGATTGTTTTTAAAATCTTTTAAACTACGTCTTGTCATATTTGTACTTTGGATGGGTCCATAAGCCTGTCAGAGGTCTGGTTGCCTGGATCTAATCCCTATTTGAGCCTTTCATTTGTTGTTTGTGTATTCAAGTAAATTTGAGGTGTTTGAGTGTTTTTTTGGTCTTGCTTTTTTTTGTGAGCTTCCTGCTTGGCGAGTAGTGACCTGGGAAATATTTCCAACATGATTTCCAGATATGGTAGCGTGTCTTTGTTCTCTTCACATCCAGTTTGTGTGTGTTGAGAGGTTTTGCATTTCTATATCCTTGTCCAAGTTTTGGGGTTTGATCTCATATAGACATTGAAGTGTGCTTGATTGCATCTCTACCAATATCATACAACCCTTAGCTTGTTTCTTTTTCTAGTTTGATTTTTATTTTTAGTTTCTTCATCAGATCTACGAAAACAAAAAAATTTCATTTCATAAGTGTGATAGAGTAGACCTTTTGAGTGACTTGCTTCAAGATTGCGTTGGTTTTTTTAGTCTTTTTGAGGATCTTGTTCATTTTCTTTGATTGTCTTGAGTGGTGATCGAGAGAGTGTGAGGCTGCATTTTGCTTTAAAAATTCGAAAAAAAAAGATTTGTTCATTTCATTAGATAGAGTTCAATGAATGGAATAGTTTCATTCCTTGCATACATACTGTTGGTCCTAAAGTCTACACCTGAGTACTAAAGGGCATAGCTAGGAAACCTCAAGTTTGGAATGGTTGGTTTCTTTTTAATTTTGTTGCTCAGTTAGAGGGTTGGTTCTACCAAGACAAGAACATGATTGGTTTGGAAAAATGATATGGATGAGGGTCCTCCTTGGCTGGTGGCACACAAATGACAGACAAATGAAATAATAAAAAACAAAGGGAAACAACAAGCCACTCAATGAATAATCTATTGCGAGAAGTTTAATACTTAAAATATCATTTCAAGACATTAAACATGTATCAAAAACACAATTACTCCCTCAGGTTGCGATAAAAACAAATCTTCACCAAGCATTAGCTGTTTTCACAGGTTGCATATCAATAAACAAAATTTATACAATAGTTGAAGAAAATGAAATGTTCTTTGCACAAATAAAAAACTGCATTCAAGATAAGATAAAAACACATGAAGATTTGAACGAAACATTGTCATACGAGTATATTCACCTAGTAGAGAGCTTTAATCCTTGCATAGAATGGGTTCAACTAGTCTAGTGTAATGATATCCTTCCTAGAAACTGGACCCTCAAAACATACAAAAAAAACATATTTATCAGAGTTGCAGAGGCTCTCGTCCATCTGGGACTGAGACTTAACTCTACATTAACAATTGTAGAACAACTTATTAACTTGACTAAAACACTATTGGAGTACAACAATGATACTTCACACTTGAATTAATAAAAAAGAGTGGTTATTATCACACATAGAAGACCACTTATTGTGCTTTAAACTAAAAAGAGTCTTGAACTGAATAATTGAAAAATTCCACTAGCAATGAAACTGAACTGATGCATGTGCTGGAATGAACTGGGATTGGAAGAAAATACTAGGAGTGAGAGAAGTGTGTTTTGTGTTGAGAACTGGCATGCATGCATGGTGTTTGAGGCCACTGAGGATAACTGGCTGTATTGACAACTTCTTCACATTATCTGCTTGAGGAAGAGGTAGGCCTTCTAGTATATTTCCAGAGTCTTTAAAATTCCTTCTGTAGTCCGGATTGTAGTTTCTTGAGTTCCCGATTATGGTGTTGCAAAGTCCAAATTCTGAAACTTTCGTTCTGTATTTGTTGGCTATCAATGAGCTTTTCTGTCTCGATCATAACCGACTCTTCTCCTTGTTTTCTCTGTGATGGACTGGTCACGGTCTGCTAGTGTCCCTCTCTCTTTGTGACTTTTACTTTGATGATTTGGATTAACACCAAGTTTTGTCACCACGCACTGCTCTCAGATTGGACCCTAGACATGATATAAGCATGTGATTTCAGAAGTTGTCAAGGGAGGTTTGGATCCACACCGCTTCGCCTCCCACAATCCACCACCAACTTCCACGTACCTCTCTATCTATACCATGGTTTCGATTGTGGGACCACTCAAGGATGCTAATGTTAGATCATTTTCCGTCCCTAAAATGAAGTGTGGTCATCGATCGTGTCGCAATCTGGGATCTGGGTAACCCTGGCATTTTAGCGCCCCTGCTAAATTTTTCTTAGTTTTCCAGTTTTAGACTTCCTCTAACCCCATTTAGCGATGGTGCCAATTCAGAACTTTGGGACTTCGATGGTCTGGTGCTTCAGTGATTTTGGCCTATGCTGAGTTGAAAAACACCTATGGAGTGGTAGGGCCCGAAGCAACGTGGCATCCTGATGCCACTTCGGGAGTTCGGGGGTTCATCATTTCAGGACTTCGGGAGTTCAGGATGTAAAGCATGGAAATATCCCGAAGTAACTTTCTCCTGGTTGATGTGGCAGTATCTCATCACTTCGACACTTCAGGCTTCGGGACTTTAGGACTTCGAGATTTAAAGCATGGAAATATCTCGAAGTAACTTTCTACCAGTTGACGTGGCATTCTCTTGTCACTTCAGCACTTCGGTCTTTCTGTTTGGTTGTTAATCCTTGTGCGACTTGGAAACTTTGAATGCACGAGAGCCATTAATATGAACTGTCCATGGGATCTCCACCGTTGAAAATTGAACCTGTCTGTTTGCTTGTATTTCAAGCCTGAAACAGACTTCTATGAATACTACATTTTTTCTCATGGTTTTTCCCTGTGCATACAACATACTTTACCAACCTATTGTAATATCAATTAAAGGAAAACAAGATGATGAGTAATTCGAACCAAATCACGATATGTGTTTATCCTTTAAGAAAAACAAAAAAACTCTGTGCAAAGAATCAGTCAAGCAAGAGAACAAGGAAAACCAAGTTATTGAACATATGAGAAACCAACTTTATCAACCAGAAGAGGAAAATTTTGACGAAGGCATAGGGAAATGAGAGAGGAGAGGCAGGGGTGCAGACCTAGGTTACAACATTGGCTCCAACCAAGGATAACATTTCCCTACGAGGTGATAAGAACATAAGATCAATACCTTTGAATTTAATAACTTTCCCCCACTGTTGACAATCAAAATTGCAACAAGGATTTTTCCCGCAAAGTATTGCTAAAGCCTATTACTATAAGCTACCAAGATATATAATACTAGTAGGCGGGACCCCCTTGTAGACTGGGAGATCAAATCTAGTTCTTATTTCATGTTTATGATGTTTTTCGACACTGCTTACATGGTTCTACATGATTGATGAAATCTTGGTTTTATTGGCGATGGATAAGGCCTACTATATGTTGGCTCTAATTGCGACAAATGAATGATGGATAAGGCATGTTATGTGTTGTTTCCATTGCTCTAGGCTCTATTTTCATGTTATGATGGACTATGTTATCCATTGTTACCCTTGCTATCTATTCCTAGATTCATTGCTATGACACCTGCACAAGAGATATGTTAGTAAAAATACATAAGAGTAGTTGAAAAGAGACAAAATAAATATAAACAAAATGAAAAAAGAAGGGATTTAAACTATGCTACTATGATACACTACATGCATTGAAATTAAAATGATCGTTGTTAATCCTAGCTAACAAGTTAATAGCTATGCAACTTATTGAGTTTTATGAAAACATGGTTGATATGTGTTTTGGTATAAGTTGGCAATGGATAATTGTGTTATGGTTGGCGTGTTTGACAAGTGATGGATGCTAATTCTGATGCATGGTTTAATTGAATGTGTTAATGGGAGGTTTACTGGCGTGTACTAAGGAATTGAATGAGTGGGGCTGGAGGTGACATGCATTTACTGCACATCACTCCTACTCCTTTCACTATCTACCACCCTAGTTGGGCCATTTTTCAATTGTGTTTCGCTGTGATTAGGCTCCAACTTTCAAACAGAGGGAAAACCGCTCGGCTAAGCTCACGTTTTTAAGGTGCTTTTGGTTACAGGTATGTCTTTTCTCCATCCATGAATCTGCTATGGTTATGAAATAGATATTGGCTCGAAATGTATGGGTCTGTGCTTTCCTTAAGTCTGGAAATTGTGTAAATTTGTGATATTTTTCTTGAATGAATCGTTGGCGTGGTTCTCATTGCAATAATGTTGACGCCATAGTGTTATTAATCATTATGAGTGTTAGAAGCCATGAAGACCCTCTATCATCATTATTGGTCTTGGTTGAAGGGTTTTTATTTGGTCCATATTGGCTGGCCGTCTCCACGCTTCCTTATCACCATACCTAGTCGTTTTCTGTTATGGGGTTTACTGGGTTTGAAACACCTTGTGTCACTGTGCATTGTTTCACTTGGGTATGGGTTTGTTCATGCTACTGATGGTTGCGCATTGGGTTATATTTTTTCTTCTCGTTTCCGTTTTATCTTAGCGTTGTTAGTTGGTTGATTGGGAGAGCCACAAGGGTTATACCCTGCTCGTTCTAAGTGTTGTTACAAGGCCAAAATGGAGCCTTTTCTCCTCTGTTCATAGTCTCTCCTATCTCACGAATTGTCACCCTATCAACGAAGTCATTGGTGGTATAACCAATGTGTGTATCATTGGTCTCAGAGGTTCTCACCTAATGATGGGAGTCGACTCCAGTCTCCCTGTGTTGGTCGACAGAGAAAACCCTTGATTTCTCAAGCCCAAGTTTTGATAGAGGGAATCGTTATGGCCTATCGGGTATACTGTTGGTTGTTATGAGTTGTTGGGCATTGTCAACATTGTTTGATTTCTGGCTCGTCTCTGTTGCTTATGTTGACAGTGGTGTTGGTTTTGGTATTTAATCACTACATTGGTTATTATGGAAATCAAATTGATAAATTCAACATGGTAATTTGGTTGATTGGAGAATTGGATTGAATGCACAATCGTTGCCTCTTACATTGTGATTATTGAATTGTTGACTAAGCATTGGTTTTAATTGTTGTGATTGTGTGTTTTAAATTGTCAAATGAGAGTATTGCAATCGTGGTAATCATGGTAGGTCCATCCACTATATATGTTATGGATATTATTTGATTGCGCCATCAGCGAGGGTCACGGGTTTTTAAACAATATGGTTTTGTTAATTTGATCAATTTGTGAGGTGAGATCGGGCATGTTGTTGCTGCCTCATTGTATTTGATTGATAGTAAAACATTGTGGATGTTTATATTCAAGTAGTTAGACATGACAGTCACAAAAATGATCTCTCCTTTTGTTAAGTGGTCTGTGTATCCCACAACATCGTATGAATTGAAATGATAATTGTTGTCTCTGTGTTTAAATGACAAATCATGATCTTTGCAATTAAAATATGGATCATTGAGTTTAACTGTCCACTATGTATGTTTAATGAATATCATACATCTTAAAAGAGATAAGCACGGGTGGTGTGGCAGTATGGTCTTATTACAATTTAATTGTTGATGGAAAGTGGTTAATGAGTTGACACTGAACAGAGTGGAGATAAGTGACTATTTTTTTTCATTTGGGGATTGTTTTAAAATATAAATTGGATAAATAAGAAGAACAAAGCTCCTCTACAGGTTGTTGTCCATACTGTCTTGTTTCGACGACACTGTGTTAAATATTTGATTACAAACAGTGAGAAAGTTAATGCACATAATTGATTGAATTATACATAGTAATTGATCATTTGATCACAATGACTATTTGGTTGGTGTTGGACCTTTTGCGTTTGATATATAATGGTTTTATGGATTGCTTAATTAATTTTATGGACAATATCCACTCTCTTTCCCTACCACTATTTCACTTTTCACTAAGTACAACCCCCTCTCCTTCCCACATCTATTTTTCACTCCCTGTTCTTAAAATTTAATTACAGTTAAGAGAATTCTATATTGAAACAGTTTGAAATCACATTTTCTTTTGATTGGAACACAATTTTATATTCTTTGGTTTACATTGCAGTTGATTGTTTGTTGTCTTTGATAAGTAACCATGATTATTTTTCCCTCTCATTTTATCATTTTTCACTCAATACAAACCCCTCTCATATCCCAGAACCTCTGTTCACTCCCTGCTCATCGAAAACAGTTAAAGAATTTTTATGGATTGGATTGCATGAGTCTGATACGTTGTTGAGCCAAAATCTATTTCATATTTTTAAGGAGTTGTCATGTATGGTTGTTAAAGGGACTATTTTCTAATCAATCATGCATGCAGGAATGAGCTTTTTCAGCTGAGGTAGCCATGGTGGAGGAAACCGACGGAGAGGTAATTGGAACATAGGCCTAAGAAGACCAAGATTCTCCATACACTTTGATGATGACTCGCAAGAGTTAGGCTAGTTATTTTAGGATGGATTTTTCAATTGGATTGGGAAAGGAGTGGTTCAACCTAGGCTTGAAAGGCCTCCCTTCCAAGCTCCACAAACCCCTAGTATTCCCGTGCCTCCTCATATCTCATTGCAACCCAAGGTTCTTGAAAATGATAGATGGCAAGAGATTGTCCACTCGACAGTCTCCCAACATACTGGATGGCCCAATTTTTCCTTACCTTCTCCCCCGCTTATTAACTACTGCACCTGTCCACTCACCAGTTTAGTCCTCTCATGCTAGCAAAAGGTTGAAAACTGAGGCCCACCATGCCCCTGACAAAGGAAAATCCATTGTTGCCCCTTTTTCACCCTCCAATGGCTCTGATAAATCTGTGTCTTCCTGGATGCATTTGAGGGACGATTGTTCTCATGTGATCAACGAAATTAGGCCTAAAGGCTCAGCGCAACCAAAGGAAAATTCAGGAAAATCAAAGGGTGATAGTAACAATCAAGGAAAGATTGCATCTTAGAGTGGGAAATATGGTTTTTGAGTTTTTATTTTATTTATTATTGATGATAGTTGACTTCAAAAGTTTGAACAACATGTTTTCTTTGGATATGTGAGTACTATATTTTTGAAAATAATTTCAAATATCAATGAGATAAATTGTCAAATGTGAATGTGATGATGGGAGTCACAAGGATGGGTGTTTTCTTTATTAATTAGTTATGTTATGATTGTTAAGAGCTAAAGGGAGTCACAAGGGGTCCCACCTACTAGTTATTATTTATTTAAAAGCCTTATTATGATTTATTACTTTTCTCCCTAACTAAAAAGTTGGTTGAGTTTTTAGTTAACTTAACTAATGAGGTAGTTCAACTACTTCAAACAATTCTAATTTTCTTAAAGGCAAAAGGAAGAGGAGGAATAAGAGGAGGATAGAAGGAGAAGCATACTAAGGTTTTCTCTTTGACTTTATGTTGAGATAGTTCCGTTTTCATTCATTCATTAATTTATCACAAGACTAATTCTTTTTTATGATAGCAGGGTCTTATTGTAGACAACAAGATTCAAGGTTGAATTACATCATTCAGACACTTGTTTTTCAGAGGTGTTGATCTATCTTTGATAGTCTATGTAGACATGTTTGTTTGTGAATCAGTTTTCATGACTGACAAAGGCTATTGTGCAGAGTTGAGTGGGCAACAATCTGTGGCAAGATGATCCAACTTTTAGAGTTCAGTTTTTTTATTTTCTGTCAGAGGTCCTTTTGCATGTTCAATCGGGGATGTCTAAGTTTGACTTTGGTCCAAAAATTCTTTACGAAATTTTGTAAAGAGAACGACTCTTTGGTGAATTGGAATGAAATAAAGAATTCCTTTATGTCTCATCTGTCTTGATTATCATCTTGGTGTCTTTGCTTTTGTCTCTACATTTATTTCAACAACTATTATGTTCAAAAAAACATATAAATAATGAATTTTTCGTCAAGATTTTATTTATAAAAAGACTAGCCTAAGCACTTGTAATCAATACTTGTGAGTTAGGATATTAATTTTGATGGCTATAAACATAGGCTGACATTCCCATCTATTTTTATTTAGCTAAGAAGGATCTGAAAAATGCTTGAGTAAGATCATTCATATATTTTCCTCAACATTTATTTGGCGACCATACTGCGGAGATCTTGAATCTCTCTCTAGTTAATTTTTATACTCGATTTTCATCGACACATCTATTTTTTTGATATTGATTCTTTGACTGTTTTGTTTCTTAATGATTGTACCTATTATGAGGCAACCCAATATTGAGCCCAGTCTTCAAGATCAAACCAACATTTCTTTAAACCTGTTTAACACCATTTTAGACACTGCCAATACTCGTGTTGAGCTTAATCATTCATGGGTAGCAATTGAACGAGATATTAGTGCCCAAGAACCTTTGGAAGCTAGACGTAGACAACCTAGAAATCAACAATAACCTTCTTGTTTCTTCAGTTTTGGCCTTTCTTTCACATCCTTAGACTTTCGTGTTTCTAGAAGAAGAAGAGGCTTATCACCTGAAATTAATCCTATTGTTGAAATAGGAAGAAGGAAAATTGTGTTATCTACCCAACAAAGTGATCTAAGGAGAACTTTGTCTGATTCATCTAGTATGTCTTTCTTTCCCTCATCTATCATCTAAAAGATGGCATCTAGTGGTGGCTCTGGTGGCACTAGAAGTGATTCCTCTTCTTAGTCTTCATATTCGTCAGTGATTGGTAGATTATATAGCCACCATATCCCTGTCCAATATACCACAAATCCCACCAAATTCATTAAAAAGTATGGGATTTTTCAGTTTGAAGAAGACACCACAACCACACTATGGTATGTGTCCTCTCCTCTTAACCTAACACTTGCTACTCGTCCACTTCCTAAATTCAAAGAAAATCTTCTTAGGTTTTCAGGAAATAACACTGTCACTACGAACAAACACTTGGTGTCATTTTATAATGCTTGTCACAACATAGGAGCCAATGAAAATGATACTTTCATGCGCTTATTCATCAATTCCTTGGAAGGAAAGGATGCAGATGATTTCTTTGACCTTCCTCCTAAGATTATGTCTACTTGGGAGGCGTTAATCTATTTGTTCAGGTCCACTTATGGGCAATCTAAAAGATCGGCCGAGAAGTTACTGGAATAGAATAACGTCACCTATAAGGATGGTGAGACCATCAAGTCTTTAAACTTGCGTTTCCCTAAGCTATACAATCAGATTCCTGAACTCATTCGACCTCAAAACCAAGCCACTTTCATGCATTACTACAATGCATTACCTTCTCCCTACCATCATAGGCTTGAGGAAAAATCCATTGATAATCTCGGTTCTGCTATGCATACTTGTTCAGAATATGAAGAACAACTTGAAAGAATAGGTCTTCCCCAGGGAGAATCAGTTAAAAAGATAAACATGTCCGCCCTCTTACAACTAGTACAAGATATGAAAAATCGTATGATAACATATGAGCGAAAGGGAATTGTCTCCCCTCTCACCCCTGGAGCTTCTTCCTCTTCTGTACCCCCCTTTAGAAGTCCAATTGAGAATAACTTTCAGCCTAAATCTATCTTGCCTTGAAGTTGGTGTAACTTTTGCGAAGAACACCACGAGGAAGCCACATGTGAAGTAAGAAAGTGTGCTAGAGATAAAATCTTTGGTAAAAGACTAGAAACTACTATCGTTGTCCTAGATTTTTCAGAGCCAGAAGATGTCATGATCATCAATATTAGGAACAAATCCTATGCTCCCAAGGGAAAATTGGATCCTCCCTACAATTATTCTAGCCCGAGCTCATCCTCACCCGCTGTTATTGTTCAGGTTCCTAAGGTTCCTGACAGTCAAGGAACAACTTCCCATCTCCCCTCTTTCAAGTACAATATCTTGAATCAATTGGCCAACATCAAAGCATATGCAAACCTTCTAGACATGGTTGTTGTCCCTTAACAACAGATGCATCTGAAGCAATTCATGGAAGGGAAAAATTCTGTTGTAGTCAATCTTTCTTAAGAGGTAAACGAGGAGGATTCGTCTGTAAATAAAGTAGGTGTACATAAATTTAGATACCCTGTAAAAAATCCCCCTTTTTACATTTCTGTAAAGATTATGGATAAGATCGCCCATTGTTGCCTCATTGATGGAGGTTCGGTCCCAAGTGTGATGTCGAAGATTATTATGGAAGAGCTAGGCTTATCTTGTACAAATGAAAATGCTAGAAGCATGGTCTCCTATAATAGTCTACAAAAAACAACCATAGGTGAGATTAAATATGTAACCTTAGTTTTATGCACAAATCCTAAAATAAGGACAACCATTAGTATTCAAGTAATCGATATGCCTATAAGTAATTACTCAATTATCTTGGGAATATATTGGCAAGACTTAATAGGTGGATACCTCTCACTCGATGGGACACATTTATCCATTCCTCAGAATGGTAAGAATATTATAGTCCTTAGAGAGGGAAGGATTTCACCCTACATAGAGAGTGTTCCACAACCTAATGTAAACTATATGGAAGAAGACCTCAAAGTGTAATCCATCTTTGCTGAGGAGGATAATATTCCTTTGGAATAAATTGATTTAGATGATGATATGTGGCACATGCACTTCGATGGTTCACGCTCTAATGAAGGTAATGGGGTTGGCATTATATTGGTTTTCCCTGTAGGGAAAATTCATAATTTTTCTTACAGGTTGGAGTTTTCTTGTACGAACAATGTCACTGAATTTAGATCTTTATTATTAGGCATTGAAAATGCTTATAATATTGGTTGTGGTCACCTTTTAGTTTTTGGATATTTTGAGGTTGTTGTCAACCTAGTACATAAGATATACTCTCCTAGCAACAAGATGATGAAACGATACACCAAAATTGTTTGGGCGCTTATCTCGAACCTATTATCTTTCAACATCACTCATGTTAAGAAGGAGCTAAATTCAATGGTTGATCGATTAGTTGTCTTTGCAGCTTCTCCTAATCAACAACCTTCGTCTCACAGGCCTGATTGTTCTTTTCAATCTCTATATCATCCACATATCCCTGACAATGTAGAATCTTGGCATGCTCTCCCTGACGATGAGAACATTTTTTCTTTCATTCAATATGAGCCTCTTAAGTCCAAGAAGATTATATCCATAGAAGACAACAAGATTCCTAGGATTTTGACTCCTCTAGAGAGTTCATTTTCATCGAGTGATGTAGGAAATAAAGAGAAACAGAGAAAAGAGGAGTCAAGAAGGAAGGTCGGTGAAACCATCTCCTTGAATATTGGGGCACTCGAATCTTCGAGGAATGTTAAAATAAGTACCCAATGTTCTGATAAAGAAGAAATGAAGTTCACCAAGATACTTGGTGAATTTCAAGATGTTTTTTCTTTTTCTTATAAGGATCTTCCTGGTTTTTATCCTGGTCTTATACAACATGCTATCCCCATCAAGGAAGGCATGGAACCAACTAGGAAAAAAAAATACCTATTAACTCTGGATTTAAATTTTTTTTTCAAAGGGAGGTGGAAAATTTCTTAAGGTTTGGGATTATTTTTCTAGTCTACTCTGAATGGGTTTCCAATTGGGTACCTATTTCAGAGACCACTAATCATATTAGAACCTGCATTAATTTTCGCATTTTCAGTCAGGTTATTATGAGAATTCCTCCCCTCAATATGGAAATGATCATGTAGTAGGTTGTAAGGTCACATATGAGGCCCTTACTTGATTTTTTTTTGGGTTACAGTAAAATCAATGGAAAAGGGGCAGACGTTCACAAAACCACTCTTATCACCAATTGGGGTACCATGACTCACAAATGCCTGTTTTTTGGATTCCCTGATGCAAGTACCACTTTTAAAAGACTTATACACACAACTTTTGATGAATTGATCAGTATCCATATCTATCTTAATGATCTAATCATATACGTTAAGGAGATGATAATTACCTCAGAGTTCCAAGTGTTAATTTTGGGTCCTTTCAAAATTTCTTTTGTCCTAGACACTAACTCTTACATTCTAAAGGATTTACAGAAGAAATTGTTTTCCTACAACACTAATGGTTCTCGCTTGAAACATTACGAGGGACCAACGTGAAAAATTCCAATGCTGTTTGGATTTTCTGTATACTAGTAACCTAGCTCTTCTTTCAATTTTGCACTATTTTCTTTTCTTCTTTATAGTAGTTTTCCTTCTGCTTTCTGTTTTAAAATTTTCGTATTGCTTGTACATTTCTGTCATTTTATTGCTGTTGTTTTAATCTTGCAATTGTACTTCTTTCATGATTTGTTTCCTACCATCTTCAGTTAATTTGGTCAAAATAAGATGTTGGATCAGTTCTTCCATAGTGACACCCCTGCAAAGCATTGTTAGTCAATAAAAATCAAGCTTACATAGCTGTTACGATGTTTCCCCTGAAGGCATCCTTGAATTTGTTATGTACTTCCGCTGTTGTCTAGAATTTTTTTTTTTGGTTATCTCCCGCTTCTACTTTCCTTTTCTTCATCCATTTGAGAATTTAGGAGAGCAAGTCCATAAAATTTCTCCTTGAAGCTAAGATCCGATCCTGGTTGGACGATTATGTACACAGTGGTAAACCCCCTCATACTTAACACTTTTCATGAGTTATTCCTGAATTCCTAGTCATTTTTCCATTAAATCTGCTCACTTCCCCCTGTTGCATAATCTTCCTGGTTATATCGTCTTGACTTGTTGTTCTTGGTTTTGGAAAACACGAGTTCTGAGTTCTAAATCTGTTGAAAACAAATTTCCCCGTGGATTCGCCAGTTTATTGACGATTAAAATCGCAACAAGGATTTTTCCCGCAAAGTATTGCTAAAGCCTATTATTATAAGCTAACGAGATATATAATACTAGTAGGTGGGACCCCCTTGTAGAATGGGAGATCAGATCTGGGTCTTATTTCATGTTTATGATGATGTTCGATACTGCTTACACGGTTCTACACGATTGATGAAATCTTGGTTTTATTGGTGATGGATAAGGCCTATTATATGTTGGTTCTAATTGAGACAAATGAATGATGGATAAGGCCTATTATATGTTGGTTCTAATTACGACAAATGAATGATGGATAAGGCATGTTTTGTGTTGTTTCCATTGCTCTAGTCTCTATTTTCATGTTATGATGGCCTATGTTATCCATTGTTACCCTTGCTATATGTTCCTGGATTCATTGCTATGACACCTGCACAAGAGATATGTTAGTAACAATACATAAGAGCAGTTGAAAAGAGACAAAATAAATATAAACAAAATGCAAAAAGAAGGGATTAAACTATGCTACTATGCTACACTACATGAATTGAAATTAAAATGATCATTGTTTTTTTTTTTGACAGAAACGGTTAGAGGGATTTTGTATTAATAACAGTGGACATGCCACTGGGTTCGTTACATTGGTAAAGATTTGCTTGAAACTGTAAAACTACTGCCTGAAAATCCTAACTCAGTACATAATCGTGGAAACAAAACTATTTCAGCGAGCCTGAACGACTTCGCGTTATTATATCATTTCGAAATTAAAATGATCATTGTTAATCCTAGATAACACGTTAATAGCTATGTGACTTATTGAGTTTTATGAAAACATGGTTGATATGTGTTATGGTATAAGTTGACAATGGATAATTGTGATATGGGTGGGACGTTTGACAAGTGGTGGATGCTAATTCAGATGCATGGTTTAATTGAATGTGTTAATGGGAGGCTGGTTGGTGTGTACTAAGGAATTGAATGAGTGAGGGTGGAGGCGATGTGCATTTACTGCATGTCACTCCTACTCCTTCCACTGGCCGCCACCCTAGTTGGGCCATTATTCAACTGCGTTTTTCTATGATTAGGCTCCAACTTTCAAGCAGAGGGACCACTTGGCTAAGCTCACATTTTTAAGGTGCTTTTGGTTACAAGTATGTCTTTTTGCCATCCATGAATCTTTTTTGGTTATGAAATAGATATTGGATCAGAATGTATGGGTCTATGTTTCCTTAAGTCTGACAACTATGTAAATTTGTGATATTTTTCTTGAATGAATCGTTGGTGTGGTTCTCATTGCAACAATGTTGAAGTCACCGTGTTATTTATCATTCCAAGTGTTAGAAGCCATGAAGGCCCTCTGTCATCCTTATTGGTATTGGTTGAAGGTTTTTTATTCGATACAGATTCGCTGGCAGTCTCCATGCTTCCTTATCACCATACCTAGTCGTTTGCTGTTATGGGGTTTACTGGGTTTGAAACACCTTGTGTCACTACACATTGTTTCACTTGGGTATGGGTTTGTTCATGCTACTTATGGTTGCGCAGTGGGTTATATTTCTTCTTCTCAGCTCTGTTTTATCTCAACATTGTTAGTTGGTTGTGTTGATATTATGGTAGCTGTGGGAGGTATTTACCTCCACGTGTAAACCTGACAAGAATATAATATTTTGAGAAGCAAGAAGAAACCCTAATGAGTTGGATAATAACCCTATAAGACAAGTCAACTCAAGAGGATAATTTGTATTAGGTTATTAGCCTCCAAGAGAAGAAGTCGTCCATAAGAAATAATATATTCTGAGTAAATAGGTACCCAGAATAAGAAGTCGATCCAGACAATTATCCAGAATTAGTATAAATACAGGAGGCCAATCTTCATTCTGGCAGGCATTCTCAAAACTGCAGAGCTCACTTGTGTGCACTGCAGTTAGCCAATTTGTGCGCAAGTATGGAGGAGAGCTGTCGTTGCACCTGCTGCAACTAGCAGATTATGTTTTGGCTTGGACTATCTCTTGGTTATGGTTTGGACTATCTGATCAAATCTTGTTTGGTGTGCTATCCTTGGAGAAAGGTGTGATACCCTTTGTTTGGCTATCTAGCCTAGGTTTTTCTTCCGGAGTGATTCTCTTTCAAGGTTAAGGTGCTCGGAGGGTGGCTTCAGCCTATGGTTGGGTGACAATAGTGATATTGTCTATGGTAAAACAAGCACATCCATCATATTCTAATAGGTTATGGGCCCACACCTCCTTCATTCATTCCAATGATTGGAAGGGAGCATAGCCATAAGGATATTGAGGTCATTGAAGAACTGTCACTAGGGTTTCTAGCAGGAGCAATCATCAAAGCACTTCCGCTAGAGTTACTAGCAGGTGAAGTTGCAAAACCCCTAAACCTCTCGTTGAGGCACCTTAAGTGAAGGGATTGACCTAATTTCTGGATAAACTAGTGCACCCTAGCCTGGCACATCTCCTGGTATTGAGCAGGACAAGACATCAAGTTTGAGTTTTTGGTCAAATCTAGGGTTGACCAAGTCAAAGAAGCCATGACTTACTCTATGAATTCAGAAAACAAGTTAGATGGAGTTTCTAACTTCAGAGCGTGGAAGACAAGGATTGACCTCATCCTTGCCAAGAATAAAGTGTTGGATATCGTGAAAGGAAAGATCGTGGAACCAGAGTTTGAAGAAGGAAAAGAAAAGGAACCATAGAACGTTGCAGTTATGGAGAAGTTCAAATGCGGTGATATCAATGCCATGAGTATCATAGTGGACTCTATAAAATACCACTTTATACCCTACATCTCCTATCTTGACTCATCAAAGAATATGTACGATGCCCTAACAAACCTCTTTTCACTCAGAAACATTGGACAAGTAATGAGTCTGAAGAATGAGCTCCATGACATGAAGATGAATGATGATGAACATCATACTTTGTTAAAATATCTCAGTTAAGATATAAACTAAAAGCTATTGAAGACATCATTTCAGAGAAGGAATTGGTAAACATAGTACTCAATGGTCTTCCCAAGACATGGGATGCATTTGCCACAAGCATGAACACAAGGAAGGAGTATCCTACATTTGAAGAACTTTGGACTTGTTGTGCTCAAGAAGAATCAAGGATCAATGCAAAATATAAACCTCAAAAGAAGTACGATGATAAAGCCTTCACAACAAGATCCAAGAATTTCAGGAACAAAAGGAAGTTTGAAAGGAATCCAAATCAAAAGAAGGATATGTCAGAAATACAATGCTTCAACTGTCGAAAATATGGTCACTACAAGAATCATTGTCCCGAGCTAAAGAAAAGGAAGGAGACACAAGAAGCATTAGTTTCCGAAGAAAGGAAACCCTCAAGGAAAACCAAGCAGGATAAAGCAAAATTCTTCCTCTAAAGACAAGGTAACAATATTCTTCGTAGTTCTTATACATATCTTGTTTGCATAGTCTCTGTACATATCTTGTATATATATCTCTTAGAAGATAATATGTTCCAAGAAGAACTATACCTAAGGAAGACCAACAAGATAAGGATTGCTATCATTATGACTAAAAGTCAGAAAAAACACATGAAAGGATGAAGTACATCAAAAAAATCATGTGGAAGTTATTACATAAGTAACAAGTTGCAAGAGAAGCTGAAATCAACAATCAAGAAGAAATTGGAGAAAGACTTATGACACCTTGCAGAAGGCAATAAGGATGAAAATAAAAGCATGGACTCTGTTAGATGGAAGGAGCCAATTATATAAAGAAGAGAATGCATTCATACATGAAGCAAGGATTAGGAGGGAGCTAATCCTATGATCCATTGAAGATGATGAAGTATATATCCATGGTAGCAACCATGAAAAGCAATATGTGTTCAGTTCGACCTAGAAGAAGTCTTCTTCGAAGAGAATCCTTAAAGTATCCCCGGTTTTTCATCCACATCCTTGATCCTATGATGAAAGAAAGAAGTGGAATATTTAGGGCATGGAATCTATAAGAAACTCCATGGACCCAATAACCAAAGAAAAACATGAGGAAGAACATGAAGATTCCAAGAAACAAAGAGAAGCTAGAACAACTAGTCATTGTATCAAGAATCACAAGACTACCAGCCTGATATGAACTCACTAAAAGCAATCAAGAAAAGGAACTAAAAGTTCTGATGAAGAACAATGTATATGGATGCAAGCATTGCAAGATCTAGAACTAGAGGTTCTCCCAGATGGAGGGAGAAGACTATGATGATTACTTGTTCCAGTAAACCAAACATACCTCTACATGAGTCATTATATCATCTGCAATATTCATGGGTTGGGTTTCTACATAAGATGAATGCAAAGACTATTCTCTAGAGCAATTGAAAAAAGAGTGTATGAAGAGAAAACTCAAGGATTTGAGGTATACCACAAAGAGACCCTTGTATGCAGATGGAAGAAGACAACTTGGTGGAGAACCTCCAATGCACAACAGAAGCGTGATGAAGACTTTCTATAATAGATATATTGTATCATAATGGTTACTCAGAAGCTCAGGATGATGGATTGCTAATCCATGACAAACTCTCATGATGGCCAAAGAAGTACCACTTGGATATGTTCCAGTTTGACCCTTTCCATGATGTTGTGAGCTAGAAGGAACCAAAAAGGAATCCAACAATGATATACTTTATTTATCAGAGCTATATGAAACCTTCAGAGAAAAACAATGTTCCAGAAAAACTGAAGTACATTTGAGATCAAGAATTACATTCTCTGTGATGAAGTCCAGAAAGGAGAAAGTGGTTCTCCAATACATATCTCCATAGTTGAGAATATTAACAAACATTTTGGTAACACTTCTATCAAATATGAAAGAGTTTGTGTACTCAATATGGAGCTTGTGGATACGACTTCCTTATTGAAAAATGAGGAGATGACTCCCAGGTTGGGAGGGAGCACTGATGTGTTATTGATTTATGGAAAATTATTTTTCAGTTCGAAAAATGGTCCAGGATGAGTAGTTCCTTTCCAGTTCAGAAAATGGTTTGAGGTTTCTTACAGATAGACATTTTCCAGTTCGGAAAATGGTCTAGATCGAACGGTCATTTTCATAATGAAAATGGTTCGAAGGATTGTTGATGTACCATAGACAACGATTTCCCATTGTGTTTAACATGGGGAATGGTCTAGGTTAGTATATTTTCTTGAGGGTTACTCAAGAAGACTGTCCCACCTTGACGGACAATCATTCTTTCGAAGCTCACAGTTGTGAGAAGTTTCGAAGAATGGTCCGTTTTGGAGGTTGGTGCAGGACAATCATTTCCTTAGGAAATGGTATGGACAATCATTCCTTAGGGATGATTCATTCTCTCTAGGTTGCACTTTTTTTAGTGGTAGAGGAATGGCCCAGGGTGGGGAATGGTTCAGGTTTAGCAATTAGGGATAGTCATTCCTTAGGGTAGACTCATTCTCTCCAGGTTTCACTTTGTTTAGTGCTGGAGGAATGGCCCAGGGTGGGGAATGGTCCAGGCTCATAAATAAGGACAAGTATTCTTTCTCGCTTGAGAAGAATAGTCTAGATAGCTCATCATTGATGTTTTACCTTCTGAGGGTAGATGCTCTTCCAAGATCTCACAGATGTGAGTGGAAGAATGGCCCAAATGATTTAGTTTATATCATAACAATGTTTTCTATGCATGTTAATATTAGATGATTGTTATGGAGACTGTATGTCTCTAGACAATAGATGTATACTACTGTGGTGGATGTGTTCCACTGATTGTGACTATACATCACTGATCAGGTATCTGTGTGCTACTTGGTGTGGTAGTGTACCACTGGATTTTAGTTGTGTACTACTACGGATAGACACAGTTGTGTTCTATTGAATGATACTGTTCCGATTGCCTTGAAAACTATCAGCGGTGTTGGAAATTATTATCAGCTAGATGGATGATCAAAGGACAGAGATTTCCCAGACGGAAAATGGTTCAGAACATTTATTTTTCTAGGACATATGTCTAGATTAGAAGAATGGCTCTTGTGTCACTCTGTGGTGTGAGTGACTTATCCAACATCATGTCTGATTACTCAGATAGAGTATGGTTTCGAGAGATGATGTAGCTGATGGTGATGATGGTGCTCATGATCTAGTCATGAGATGGTCTATACAACTATGTTGATGCTACCGGGTGAATGGTATGTTTGTGCTCAATACCATTACTTGTAATACCTCCCTAAATAGGAGGGAGTGTTGATATTATGGTAGCTTCCAGAGGTATTTACCTCCACGTGTAAACCTGACAAGAATAGAATATTCCAGGAAGCAAGAAGAAACCCTATTGAGTTGGATAATAACCCTAGAAGACAAGTCAGCTCAAGAGGATAATGTGTATTAGGTTATTAGCCTCCAAGAGAAGAAGTCGGCCAGAAGAAATAATATATACTGAGTAAATAGGTACCCATAATGAGAAGTTGGCCCAGGAAATTAGCTAGAATTAGTATAAATATAGGAGGCCAGTCTTCATTCTGGCAGGCATTCTCAGAATTGCAGAGCTCACTTGTGCGCACTGCAGTTAGCCAGTTTGTGCGCAAGTCTGGAGGAGAGTTGTTGTTGGAGCTGCTGCAGCTAGCAGATTACGTTTTGGCTTGGACTATCTCTTGGTTATGGTTTGGACTATCTGATCAACTCTTTTTTGGTGCGCTATCCTTGGAGAAAGGTGTGCTACCCTTTGTTTGGCTATCTAACCTAGGGTTTTCTTCCAGAGTGATTCTCTGTCAAGGTTAAGGTGCTCGGAGGGTGGCTTCGACCTATGGTTGGGTGAGAATAATGATATTTTCTATGGTAAAACAAGCACATCCATCATATTCTAACATGTTGATTGGGAGATCCATGAGGGTTATAACCCACGTGTTCTAAGTGTTGTTACAAGGCCATAATTAAGCCTTTTCTCCTCTGTTCATAGTCTCTCCTATCTCGCGAATTGTCACCCTGTCAGCGCAGTCATTGGTGGTATACCTGGTGTGTGCATCATTGGTCTCGAAGGTTCTCACCTGATGATGGGAGTCGACTCTAGTCTCCCTGTGTTGGTCCATAGAGTAAACCCTTGATTTCTCTAGCCCAGGTTTTGATAGAGGGAACCGTTATGGCCTGTCGGGTATACTATTGATTGTTTTGAGTTGTTGGGTATTGTCAACAGTGTTCAATTTCTGGCTCGTCTCTATTGATTGTGTTGACAGTGGTGTTGGTTTTGGTATTTAGTCACTGCATTGGTTATTATGACAATCAAATTGATAAACTCAACATTGTAATTTGGTTGATTGGAGAATTGTAGAAATTTAATACAAATTATGTATTGCCTGGATTCTCCTGATCTAACAATTATATGCCATTGTTAAATACAAAATCGCTTCTACAAATATTCTTGTAGAATTTAAAACACGATCGCCAATTGCAATATCAAGAAGAAAGATCAATCACACATAACACAGATGTTTTACCGGGAAAGCATAAAGCTAAAAACCCCACTATCATATATTATGTATATATCATGGATCATGAAACAATCTCATACAAAACTCTATTCCAAGATCTCTCAGTACAATATACAATCGTCTCACACTGTCATACAAAAATTGACAAATTCATGTGCCAATTTACTACTTCCAGACAACCCGCCTCCTCTGCGCAATCCCTGCTAATGGAAATCCCTGCAATGAATGAATCCCTCTTGCCTAGGCTGCACATTCCTCATGGGCACATCCAATGTGTGTGTGGTTGCATGAGTTCACCCACTAAATTCACAACTGATAGTCAAACCGTCCCTTTCACCTGTTATCTCAACCGGGTCTCCACTGGATCTGACATGCATGTAGTTAACAGTGGTAAATCTTCAGTTTCATGTGAGATCACTGATTGTGAGTTAATTAATAATTAATTCACTGATCTCTCACTAGTGTAAGTTCAGTTACAACTAGTACAACTGAGCTTAACTCACTTAACCGATTTAAACTACTTTACAACTCACATAACTACACATATAACTCTATTACAACTTCAAATCACTCAGTTACAACTAATTCGACTTGCATGTCCCACCAGTCAACCTTTGAACTCGAATTTCCTATTGCTAACTGATTTTCCATTTCAGTTAACTATTTCCAGGTGCTCATTGAGAATAGATTAATATTTATTGTCCAACTATTATTAAGGGATAATAATAGTCGACATACATCTATAAATAGAACATCATCTATAAATAGACTTCCACCTAAAAATAGCCTGAGGCTCCATCCTAGTGTAGGTGC
>ML777295.1:963664-976613 GCA_009831015.1 Picea engelmannii | reverse complement strand
GGCTCCATCCTAGTGTAGGTGCATAATTTTCACTAGGATCTTCTTGTTGAATCTCAACACTCCCTCTCAACAAGAAAGGGATTATCCTTCACCCCGATCATGTCTCTATGGTATTCGAATTTGCTCCTGGTGAGCGCCTTCGTCATAATGTCTGCATCTTGATCTTCTGTAGGAGTGCACTGAAGCAACATGATATTCTGCTGCACACAATCTATGATATGAGGGGCGACCAAAAAAACCAAACAAATGAGAACCAAACAAACCAACCAAGATCTTTCTCATCTAGATAACCTCACATGCAGCTTGAATCGCTGCCATGTATTCCGCTTCCGCTGAACTGAGTGCCACGGATCTCTGTTTCTTGATGTACCAAGAAACAACTGTAGATCCGATACGAAAGATTCCCCCCTAATGTGCTATTTCAGTCCGTTGGGCTACTCGCCCAATCTGCATCCGTGAAGCCATGCAACTTCACCTCATCCATCTGTATGTACCATAATCCATACTCAGATGTTCCCCTCAGGTATCTCAGGACATGCTTACTTTCCTTCCAAAAGAGCTTGGTAGGCTTAACCATCATTTGAATCAACTGGTTAACCACATAGCAAATGTCTGGTCTCGTGTTCACTAGATACATTAACGAACCCACTAGCTATCGATAGACAATAACATCCACTACCTCTCCAGAAGTAACATCCTCTTTCTTCCAGTTTCTTGGAAGAGGAGTATCCATGGGTTTTCAACCCTCTATGTGAAACTTACCCAATATCTCCCTTGCATACTTGCCTTGAGACAAAAAATGTTCATCATCTCGGTGCCATATTTCCAATCCAAGGAAATAATGAAAGAGGCCCATATCCTTCATCTCGAACTCCTTTGCAAGGTCCTCCTTGCATGAGTGTATCAACTGCTCATCACCAGTCAATATTAAATCATCAACATAAAGAACAATGATTAAAATATCACCCTCCACCAAAATTTGGTATAGGTTTTCATTCGCTTCACTTTTGGTGAATCCCAGTCCAGTGAAATAGCTGTCTATCCGAGTGTACCAAGCACGGGTTGCTTGCTTCAACCCATACAACGCTCTTTTGAGTCGGCACACATGCGACTCACTACTGAAGATCTCAAATCCTTCAGGCTTCTCTATGTACACCTCTTCCTCAATGATCCCATTGAGAAACATAGTTTTTACATCCATTTGTTGCATGCGCTAACCCATCTACGTTGAGAGTGCAAAGATGGATCTTATGGAAGAGTACCTTGCGAAAGGTGCAAAGGTATCATCATAATATATCTCCTTGATCTGTGAGAAGCCTTGAGCCACAAATATGGCCTTTTATTTCTCCACACTCCCATCAACAACTTGCTTTACCTTGTAGATCCATCTCGAACCTACCACTGATTTGTCAACCGGTCTTGGGACAATTTCCCATGCACTGTTTTTGACAATGGAGTCGTACTCCTCCACCATTGCATCAACCCAAGTGGGATCCTGCACTGCTTCCTAAAAGGAAGATGGTTCAGTCATAATACATTTTCTCATGAGAGCCATGTATCTAGTAAATTGATCACGAGACTGTCTCTGTCTGCGCTATGAAGTAGGAGCTCCTACATTCTATGCAACATCTAGTATCAATCTATCAACTTCTGTGGTGCACTTTCTGCCATTTCTGATGGATGGATCTACATGAGTGGCTTCCTCCACTCCATGAACCTCCTCATGTGGCTGATCCACATCTTGAGACTCATCTTTGATAACCAACAGTTCCTCCTCTGCATGAAATCCTATCTCCCTCTCAAGAGACAACCACATGGATTTCCCTTCATCAAATTTTATATCCCGTCGCATAACAGTCATCTTACTGTTAGGAAAATAAACATGATAATTATCTGATGTTTCTGTGTACCCCAAAAATATCGTAACTTCAGCAGTCGACTCCATCTTCTTCCTGGTGTTCTTGGTCACATGCACATAAACATATGAGCCAAAAATCTTAAAATGAGAAACATCAGGTTTCTTACTAGTGAAAGCTTCTTCAGGTGTACTCATGCCAAGTACTCTATGAGGACAATGATTTTTACATAAACTGCAGTGTTGCATGCTTCCACCCACAAATGCATTGGTAGGCCCTGATCATGCAACATCACTCATGCTACACCCATGATCGTTCTGTTCTTCCTCTCTGCGACCCCATTTTTCTGTGGGTTATGAGGCACTATGAGTTATATTCGAATTCCTTCTTTGTTGTAAAAGTCTTTGAATTCGTTAGAGATGTATTATCCACCATTATCGCACCTCAGAGCCTTCACTTGCTTCCTCGACTCTTTATCCACCAATTCTTTGAACTCACAAAACTTTGATAATGTTTGATCCTTCTTCTGCATGAAGAAGATCCAACATTTACGAGAAAAGTCATAAAAAAAACAAAACATAATACTTATGTTTTGATGTTGAAGCAACCGAGAATGGTCCACACACGTTTGTGTGAACTCTCTCCAGGATCACCGAAGCACCGAAGCATGGTTCTCCTTTTCATGAAAGGTGGACTTTACATACTTCCCCATGGTGCAACCCTTGCACTGATCTAACTGAGCAAGTGTTCCCATTAGAAGTTGAGTAGATATTTGTTGTATGATTTTCAAGGCTCCATGATGAAGATGGCCCAATCGCCTGTGCCATAATTCACCCTCATCCTGGCTCACAACTTTTTCTTCCTTTCCCATCATGGTAGTGCAGCCATCTACCTCCAGCTTGTAGAGATTCTTAACTTGAATCCCTATCTTCTTGACTTGACCCATTATTTTATGTCGTAGGAAGGATTTTCCATCGCTAAAAACAATATCATAGCCTCTGTCCTCCAACATTGCGACTGAGACCAAGTTTTTTTTCAGACCTGGAACATGCATAACATATTTCAATTAAAATGGTTTACCTGACTCCCTATGAAAGGTAATGATACCAATTCGATTCGCACTGTATCGTCCATCGTCGCCCATCTCTATATGCATTTTGAGATCTCTCTCCTCCAAGTCACTGAAAATCTCCTTATCTCCCGTCATGTGGAAGGAAGTGCCACTATCCAAATACCACACCAATCCCAATGCACTTGACGCCATGCATGCGATCAAGGAGAAGTCAAGTTCAAATTGTGAGGCAAGGGCCTCACCAACTGCAGCTCCAAAAACCTTCTTGTTCTTCTTCTTCTGCAGACAATTAGTAGCGAGATGTCCATGTTCGTGACAATAAAAACACTTCACTTTGGACAAATCCAACTTCTTGCCTTTAGACTCGGATTTTGAATGGAATTTATTCCCCTTCCCTTTCCTTGCCTTGGAAGACAAAGCAAAATCCTCTTCATCATAATGCTTTGATGAAGATCCATATTTGGTGTTCCGCCTGAACTCCTCTTGCACCAAATCCGACCATAGTCGTTCCCAATCTGGAAATTTTTCCCTTCCATTGACGGAGTCTTGATAATTGTGCCAACTCTTGGGAAGTCTTAGGAGATCCAAGCTCACCAAATCATCATCAACGAATGTTATACCCACACTCTCCATCTCATCATCAACTACTATTATACCCACACTCTCCATCTCATCCCGACATTGGACAAACTTTGTGAGATATTTTGGAATGGAGTCTCCCTTCTCCATATTGATCTTCCTAAGTTTATATTTGAGCACCAATTTCCTATGGTTGCTGCTGTTTTGGAATAGATCTGTCAAAGTCTTCCAGATTTCATATGGTGTGACTTTCCCATGGAGGCTTGAGACAATTTCGTCTTGTACTCCCTCCAACAGGATCCTCCTCACCTTTGCCACTTTATTTTTCCATGCATCAAGATTTGCAGCGTCTGCAGCATCTGGCTTAGGAACATCTTTGTCAATGAATTCCTTCAAGCCATTGTCTTCGAGTACTGCCTCCATCATGTCCTCACAAGCAATATAGTTCGAGCTGCCCTCAAGTGCATACTCTAACCTCAAGCCATTGAAATCCATTTCGATCTTGAATCAGTTGTAGCACCAAGAAAGTCTTTCTGCAAATTCGAATTCTATCCAATAAAAAACTCAACTTCTGCAATTTCCTGTGCTCTGATACCATGTAGAAATTTAATACAAATTATGTATTGCCTAGATTCTCTTGATATAACAATTATATGCCATTGTTAAATACATAATCGCTTCTACAAATATTCTTGCAGAATTTAAAACATGATTGTTGTTATCACTGAAATTTCGTCCGCACGTGGCGACAAGAACTCCACATCGTCAAAACGGGACTGGAGTCATTCATGGCATAGGATTAATGCCACAGCATTGCAAAAGGGTAAAAAACTATACAAAATACCAAAAATTTGGAAGGCACTTTACAACATCTGGGTGCGCGCGCGTATGCGCATAAAAGAGACGTACAAAGCGTGCATATGTGCACAAGGCGCGGCTGTTGGGAGAAAAACCCGCGCACCTACTAAACGACACATTTATTGAAATTGGTCGGCCTCCCAACCACTAATGGATCAACTCCCAAGTCGATTTGACACCAAATCCAAGCTCAATCCTCATGGTGGGCTGGTCAAAGACCTAATTGAGCCCTAAAGAGCCCCTTTTCACATTCAAAAGAGGTCACATAATAACCCAATGCTTGGCTATAAAAGGCCATGAATGACCACCATTTTCTCAAGGAATTCTTTGTATTGTTATGCTGCTGAGATTGATAAGGACTCATTCTTTGGCAATACACATCACAAGTTGCATTTCATAGAGCTATTCACCCCTCACTTGAGTGAATAAGCTTGGAGTTCTTTCATCCACATTTTTCATCTTTTCATTGTAAGGAGAGCAAGCTTTGAGGGCCTCAAGAGCCTTCCATTGGAGAAAGAAGGGACCCAAGTCCCCTTTCTTCTTTGTGCCTTTGGATTTCATCAACAGATCAGCTTATACATTGGTGATATTGGTCCATTTGTCTCTATTTTTCATTTTCTCATATGTTTTTAGTTTTTATTTGTTTTAGTTTAATTTTTGTTTATAACTTCGTTGTTTTTATTTCTAACCTTTTACTTCATAGCTATCATGCCTAGCAGAGCCCAACTGGGCATGTAAGCACTCTTAATTTGCTCACCTAGTGACGAATTGGGTGCAAACAGATTGGCAACCGTACTGGGGAGAAGGTATCAATTCCTCCCTCATTTGGGATTTATTTGCTTTCCTTTTGCTTTTATTAACTTGCAGGTTCACAAAACGGCCTCTGTCGACCTGCTTACCAGTCAATTCACAAGAAATTGGAGAGAAATCCATCCGGATTTTTCTTCTCGGACTTTTGACACAGGCGCACGCGTATTCCACCCCACAGGCGCACGTCGGGCGTGCATGCGCTTTGTTTTTCAGTTCTGTCAGTGCGCAGGCGCCATATGCGCCTCTGTCCACACAGGAGGCCACACATTTGAACTAAAATTCACATTGTAAGCTCTTGGGTGTGGGGAAAAAGCATTTTTCCTTCTTAAGAATGATGATATGCATGCTCTAAATACTGCACCACTTAGACCCCTCAACTTATAAAGGGGATAATCAAGCAAACATAGGCACTTAGGTGGATAAAAATCTTTTTCCCTTATTTTCTTTTTGCCACGTGGATGGCTTGCTTTGGTTTACAAATCTAAGTTGAACATCAATTCTAATCACATCTAAGCTCACATTTTGGGACCAGAAATTGCACGTAACAATCTTGAGTATGCTCTTCTCTTGCGCCATCAAGCGATCTTGAGAACCAGAAAAGGATTGCGAAAACGATCTCATCTCCCTTAACAAAATTCAAAAACTTTTAAGGAGAGGACAAAGGCTCTTTTGAGACCCCTCTTAGTTTCATTTTTCCAACATATTCTAAATTTGTAACGGGCCCATACATGCCCACATGTCAACAAAGCTAGAATAGTGTTTGAATTTCTGCTTTCTTAGATAAAAAAACTAGGAGAGTTTAAAAGTTTGTAACGGGCCCGCACATGCCCACATGTTCAATCTAGGACTAGTTTCATGCTTTTTCTAGATTAACTCACACATAGGGAGATAAAGAATAGTAACGGACCACAATGTCCACATGCTAGTTTCCTAGGGCTTTTACAATTCCGCAAGGTTGTACCAATGACATCTAGCTGATTTAGGTAATCAAACTCTTGTAAAGGACCAATCGATGTCCACATGTTGCAAGGTGACATCTAAATAACTAAAATTTGGTACACTTTCACTTACACTCACATAGCCTGATCTCGAAACGTGGTGGTCTAGGTAGGTGTCCTCCAAAGGGATTCTGAAAACACCCCATCTTTTCTTGATTGGACTATCCATTCCCACTTTTAATCAAACGAGGTTGGTTTTCACCCCCAGCCTCACAAAAAAAATTCATCTAAAATATTTCTAACAACTCACTAAGTTGTCCTCCACAGGAGGTGCCAAAAGAAAATTTTAGTCTAGGTAGGATTTCGGGGGTAGGCATCCAAATAACCCCCCGTTATCTGGTTCTCACAATTTCAAACATAGAAGTTGACAAATAGGGAGCTTTCAAATCCTCCCAGTCCAGCGTTCCAATCACCATAAGGCAGGGAGATACCCATGAAGGGTCGAAGGCAGAGGTTCGGTTGTTCTGTGCATCCCCCTTTGAGGCACCCACCTCTTGGACGGGATCCAGCCCGTGACCCATTTCTTAGGCCGAAAATCTAAATGCCGCGCTTGGACCGAGGTACCTAGTGACCAATTTTAGGACATCTACCCAGGTGGCGGTTTTGGGCTGCAATCGCACCTTGAATGGATTTTGTGTGGCTATTGGGAGGTATCGCCAGCTCTTTCAGGATATTGCACCCTCTACCCCTCATTATAACTAGTTATTTCATTCTTCACTAGTGTCTCTTCCGGTGACTTCAGACCCCACTATTGAGAGCTATTGGAAGATCCAGTGCTATTTGAGAGGAAGGACATTACGTCTTCTAGGACACAAGCATTTGATTTCTTTTGATTCCCCCACGCAGACAAAAACCCTCTTACCCACATATATGCTTCTTTCTCATTTATGTATGATGCACATTTGATTACAGTTTGACTTTGATATATATATTGTGTAGACCATCACAGCAAAAGGCTCTTGTTTCTATATTTTCTCTCACCACTTGTTGCACACATTTCACACAATTAGTCTGCCATCATAGGGGAACCACATAACCCCCATCATTCACGGCGCTTGCTCAACCTTCCTCCTATTTTAGGGGGAGTATCTGGTCGTACTCGTTCGTCGGTACCTCCTTCGCACACTCCTGTGAGTGATACCATCTTAGGATCAACTTTGCTTGGTTCTACCTTACTTGGGTCCAATTCCCAAGGTCACACAGTCACTCGCTCTCCTTTACACGGAAGCGGGGGACCCACTTCCTCTCAAGGAGGAAGCACCAACCCACCTAGTCCCCATCAAGGATCAGGTGCACAACACACTATGGCTGGAACTAACATTTCTACCCCATTACAGATGCCATACTTGGCCTCTCTCAACATACTGGATCTCACCAAGCTCACCAATGATCCTATATTGCATGACGCCACATGGCCTGCAATGCCAACCAAACTTCCTTCAGATATACCAAAGTTTGAAGGAAAGGCAGGGGATGACCCCGCCAATCACGTCATGACCTTTCATCTATGGTGTTCTTCCAATAGCATCATGGAAGACTCTAGCAGACTGTGTCTTTTTCAACGCACACTTACTGGCCCATCAACCAAATGGTATGTCGAAGAAAAATCTGGGTCCCACATGACCTTTGAATCCTTGGCCAAAGCCTTCTTAACTTTCTTCCAATTACCCATCCGTCATGACAACGGTCTAGAACTACTGTCTAATTTCAAACAATCCTCAGCCACCCATTGCTGACCACATTCATGAGTGGCGTAGGCGACGTAGTTTGTGTAAAGTAGAAACCACCAAGCAACAATGTCTTGACTGGTTTCTTAGATCACTTGTCGCTCTCCTTGGTAAGGATGTAGCTTCCACCTTCCCACAATATGAAGAGGAAGCCATCAGCAAGGCTCAACAATATGACCTCATTTATGCACATTCAGGATACTTGTACACTGTACTTCCTGATCTGCCAAAACCGGAGCCGTTTGGCCAGGACAAACCTGGGATGTCTCACTTAGCAGACGGGCTAATAGGTGCCACCACACACCATAGTCCACAACCCCAACCAACACCGATGTATGGAACGCCTCAGTACCCACCAGCATATGGGGGCACTTCATATTACCCCCCACCCCCTTATCAACAGCCATATCCTGTTGCCATACCTCCACCCACCAGTGGACCACCACCAGCACCCTCCATACATCAACCTCCTCCAACCACCAGTGGTTCCCCCTCCACATCACCTTATAGTACTAGTGAGAGAGCCACGCCTCCCTATGTACCTTATGGAGCTGCACCACCACAAAACCCTTACTTTCCCTTTCTGGGTCCTCAACAACCCATGGCTCCCCCACATCCTCATACGGGGGTCAATTTTGTTCAACCCTCTGCTGCTCAACAATATCAAAATTTTGAACAGTTGAACAGAGCCAATCCAAATCATCCACCAAACAACACTAAGAGGAAAGGAAGGAATAGGAACAAAAACAATCCTGGTCAAGGCGGGAATCAACCCCCACATCATCAACCCACTGGGGGCAATCAGAACCAAGGGAACCAAAACCCCCAAGGGGGCAATAACAACAAACGCCAAGGGCAGAACACTGTTAAAACTATCCACCCTTGTGCTCTTTGTGGCGTATATGGTCATTACACTCACCATTGCCCACAGATCGCTGATTTCAAAAGGTTGAAGGACTCTGGAAGTCTTCCCCCTTCTCCTGCGCAATCTGCCCCGCAGCAGGCACAACAACAATATGTGCAACAACCCCCTCCCGCCGTGCTGCAAAATCCTATCCCACATCAAGGTGTGATAAACACCCAACAGGATGCGCAGCATCCTCCACCTCAGGTGGGCCAATACCACAATCCCAACAATCCAGCAGAAAGAACAATTCTCCTCACCAGTGAGGAAGAAATCCTTCTGCAAACACGTAATCGTCAGTATCCTGCAACAACTGAGTCTACTCCTACATCTGCAGAAACAAACCCTACACTGACGGGACCTCCATTGGTGATCCCTTGCCCTTCCACCGAACCACCATTACGCATCCCTCACATCCCATTGCGTAGGAATGTCCACAACCCACAGGCTAGGGCCGCTCATAACTACATCTTGGTAGATGACTTAGCACAATCCCCGGCTGCCATGTCAGTTCTGGAAGTCCTCCAGACTTGTTCTACTCAACGAAAATCACTACTTTCCGCTCTGGGCACAGTCGACCTTGCCGATACACAACTCATCACTTTTGACCTCGATAGCTGCGAACCGCGTCTTCCCGCCGCGGTTGATATTCAAATACCAGTCAAAATACAGAACATCACCGTCCATCGATGTATCATCGATGAAGGGGCATCTACATGCATCATGTCCAAAACAGTATGGCAAAAACTTGGTTCCCCAGAACTCATACCTTTTGCCATCACACTACGAGCTTATGACGGACGACCATCATCTCCCGAAGGGCTCTTCCAAAATGTCCCCGTGGAACTCTGGGGCAAAACTATCCTCATTGACATCAAAGTTATCAACGCTCAACTCGATTACAATATCTTGCTTGGACGTAGCTACATGTATGCTATGAAAGCAGTAGCATCATTCGTCTTTCGGACAATCATGTTCCCCCGCAATGGAAAGATTGTAACCATTGACCAAGTCTCACATTACGAGCCTAATCCATCTGCCAATCTCGATAACATTCTTCCTCTTATTCCCACCAACCAAGACGTATATCCACTCATTGATATGGGTCCTGGTATTTTCAAATATCCATCCTTGTTAGGGACGTACCATGGAGCACCACCACTCCTTCCCCCTGGTCAAGTATGCGTCATCTCATCTAACGAAACTCAACATGAGGATGCTCGTCCTCCTCAGGAGGCTTCAGTCATTCCTGACGTCTCGACAGTCGCAACACCACTCTCATAGGAGCCTCCTGCACATTCGTCGACACCTATGGTCCACGAATCCACATCCCCTCAAGGGCCTAGTCCCATTTGGGAAACAGTTCCTCAACCCCTCACTCAAATTCCCTTCTTTTACCCTCCACTCGGTATAGAAGCTTTCCAGGTAGCAGCAATGCTCACACTACGCAATATGGTGTTAGCAATCCCAGTGTGGTACTTACACCCACCTGAGATGGTCCCTCGCCCACAGGCAGGACTCCCCATGATGATTCCTGTCCTCACTCCCACTACCTCCACTACCCCCATACTCCCTACTCCCCCTGCTACCGCTGGGGGTAGCAGAAAGAAGAAGGAGCCCACAGCTCCACTTCCCTCGTGCATCCCACCACTTTGCGCATTGTGTGACAAAGAGGGTCACCAAACCAACAATTTTCCATCACTACCAGAATTACGGAATTTGATTCCCCACAATCCAACCCCCACACCATCCATTACTACTGCTACCACTCAACTTTCCAGTAGTAAAGGGTTGAAGACCAAATTCGCGTGTTCCATCTGTTCTGAGTATGGCTATTACACCCATCATTGTTCAGCACTGCCTCATTTCCGACAGGCATTAGCTATCGTAAGCCGAGACTTTCAGAACAACCCATGCCCGGCTACATCCTCCACAACACCTATCACTGACATTCGCTATGTCACTACTTCAGTCAATGAACGCATGAGATGCCCTTGCTCTCTTTGCGATTCGTTGACTCATTTTACATACCAATGTCCGATGATCATCGAATATCGACAATGGCAGTTAGCCCTACTTCACCAACCCACAGAGGCAATCATTGACATATCTTCACCATTTGAAGATCTCTATATCATCTCTCTCGAGCCCGAGGCACTCCCTACGCCTCCATGGTTCTTAGATGACATGTCTGAGGATTTACCCCGTAACCCACCCAACTCTCCCGCCCATCCCCCTGCGGAGACTCTCCATCCCACTACTACGGGTACCCCCTCAATACCTCAATATATGGTTTATGATGAGTGAACCCTCACCCTCTCCTAGCGATACCCCCTCTGTTTCCTCAGCAGGGGGCACTCACATTGTCACTGAGATCACTCCTCACGATCCATTATATTCCCGTCGTTTCCAATGCGACGAAGAAATACTAGAAGAGATACAACGCCCAGACTCTCCTTGGAACGCACTACATCATCGCGCACTCTTCCTTCCACAGGAAGCCCTCATGCCTCCTAGCCACAATCCCATTTACGCGGTCGAAACCAAATATTTTATCCCATCAGGGACTATCGATTGGTTCAACAATCCTATTCCTGCACTCGATGCTTTTGAAGAAGGTAATCTGGCTAACATTTCCCCCACCATCAAAATCGACATTTCCATCAAACTGGGCATCGTCGAAGAGATCATCATTGGAGCTGCTTTCACTCCTCAGGAAATTGCCGCATACAAAGCCTTCTTCTAGGAATTTAGGGATATCTTCGCCTGGTCATACACAGAGATGCCTGGCCTCGACCCCTCTATCGTCGAACATCGCATCGACACCTAGCCCGACATCACACCAGTTCGCCAGAAACAGCAACCGCTACACCCATCCAAGGCCGCGGCTATCAAATATGAAATCAACAAATTACGCATGGCCGGATTTATTTACCCCATTGCTTATACCTCATGGGTTTCCAACCCTGTACCCGTCAACAAAAAACAGGGCTCTATTCGCGTCTGCACCGACTTTCGCGATCTCAATAATGCGTCCATTTTTGGAACCGTCTTTAGCCACGGGATCAGTGTCCCGCCACCTACATCATGACTGTCCCCGGGCCACTTTTCATCCTAAGCCCTTGGGGCGCCCTTTTTTTTCATATCATGGCCAGGTACGCACACGCATTGTCACATTTATCTAATACATGTTCATATTTGTTATTATCTTCAGATATGGTTCACTTTGGGTATTTGGTTGTTCTGTGTGTAGGTACTTGGTCATCATCTCTTCACATCATTCCTTCAGGTATATACTCAGCACTGGCATATAGTCTCTCCCGCTGTATTGCATTTACATTCCCAGTCACACCCTTGATTTTGGCCTTTCAGATACCCTTTTTACGGCTTTGCAGTACTCACACCTCCATTTTCATTTTTGGTACTGGTACCCGGTAGTTTTCTTACCCACATGAGTCGTCTCATTCATAGCACCTTTTTTCACTTTTGACACTCATGCTGATCTTTATTACCCCTTAGGGATGGGAGTCCCGGTAGTCATTCATCATGTTGCAAATTAACCACATACTTCTTCTCCTCATTTTGCTAGCTTCCCATATGGACTCCCAACTCGTCGCTTTATGGTTATGTTCTTTTTTACCTGCACCTCCGCAGGATCATGAACCCACCATTTCACCCACCCTCAGTTTGCCCATCTGCGAACCTATATTCATCTCACCTGCCTCATATAGAAACTCGCCAATGGGGCCCCCACCCTTCACCAGTTTTCCCAGAATTTTTTTCCCTCCTTGGGGCACTCATTTCACACTGGGGCACCCGTTTCTGTATTTTGTACATCTTTCCCACATTTATTCATTATTTCTTGTACAAACGCCTTTATTTCCAGTCTTTGCTTTTGTTGTCACTATTGGCGACCTACTTTCCTTTTGGGCCACACACAACCCATGTCACCCTTGGTTGGAGCATTACTTCTCATTTACCCCCGCCAGCGTCATCTATATCTTCAGAATACTACTCAGGTCACTTACCTTTACCCTCTGAATTTGTTCACCTTGTCCCGCCTCTGGCACAACTTATCCCTGATCTTGTCGTCCCCCTGACACTCGATCTTGTCACACGGTTGCGGCCAAGCCTTCTATCATGCA
>ML777295.1:951973-963246 GCA_009831015.1 Picea engelmannii | reverse complement strand
CCTCTGAACTTGGTTGGGCCACCAATGCCCACATCACCGTCGCTGTTTACTTCCGCGACCATTACCGCTGGTTCATAGTATGTTCCTTTGCAGAATTGTCTTCTGCCTTTATCAGTCTGCCCCCGAGGGCGTTGCAGTTGTCTACATCAACATTTTAGACATTTTTTCTTCAGAGTTACATTACACGAGCATGGGGCATGTCCGCCTCGTTTGTACACACTTGTATATTGATACACACCTTGTGGAAAGTCGAGATCTACAGGTTCCTTTCTTCTCCAACGACTCGCTCTACGCAGTCCCATTCTTGCTCTCCCTTACAACACCATCCTCGGTAAAAGAAACATTGATGGATTTCGGCTATACGTTTTGCTCCTAACCTCATCCATCAGGGGGCATCTGTTATCACTGAAATTTCATCCGCACATGGCGACAAGAACTCCACATCGTCAAAACAGGACTGGAGTCATTCATGGCATAGGATTAATGCCACAACATTGCAAAAGGGTCAAAAACTATACAAAATGACCAAAAATTTGAAAGGCGCTTTACAGCATCTGGGTGCGCGCGCATATGCGCGTAAAAGAGACGTACAAAGCGCGCATATGTGCAGAAGGCGCGGTTGTTGGGCGAAAAACCCGCGCGCCTGCTAAACAACGCATTTATTGAAATTGGTCGGCATCCCAACCACTAATGGATCAGCTCCCAAGTCGATTTGACACCAAATACGAGCTCAATCCTCATGGTGGGCTGGTCAAAGACCTAATTGAGCCCTAAAGAGCCCCTTTTCACATTCAAAAGAGGTCACATAATAACCCAATGCTTGGCTATAAAAAGCCATGAATGACCACCATTTTCTCAAGGAATTATTTGTATTGTTATGCTGCTGAGATTGCTAAGGACTCATTCTTTGGCAATACACATCACAAGCTGCATTTCATAGAGCTATTCACCCCTCACTTGAGTGAATAAGCTTGGAGTTCTTTCACCCACATTTTTCATCTTTTCATTGTAAGGAGAGCAAGCTTTGAGGGCCTCAAGAGCCTTCCATTGGAGAAAGAAGGGACCCAAGTCCCCTTTCTTCTTTGTGCCTTTGGATTTCATCAACAGATCAGCTTATACATTGGTGATATTGATCCATTTGTCTCTATTTTTCGTTTTCTCATATGTTTTTAGTTTTTATTTGTTTTAGTTTAATTTTTGTTTATAACTTCATTGTTTTTCTTTCTAACCTTTTACTTCACAGTTGTCATGCCTAGCAGAGCCCAAATGGGCATGTAAGAACTCTTAGTTTGCTCACCTAGTGACGATTTGGGTGCAAACAATCGTCAATTGCAATATCAAGAAGAAATATCAATCACACATAACACAGATGTTTTACCAGGAAAGCATAAAGCTAAAAACCCCACTATTATATATTATGTATATATCATGGATCATGAAACAATCTCATACAAAACTCTAATCCACGAGCTCTCAGTACAATATACAATCGTCTCACACTGTCATACAAAAATTGACAAATTCATGTGCCAATTTACTACTTCCAGACAACCTGCCTCCTCTGCGCAATCCCTGCTAATGGAAATCCCTACAATGAATGAATCCCTCTTGCCTAGGCTGCACATTCCTCACGGGAACATCCAATGTGTGTGTGGTTACATAAGTGCACCCACTAAAGTCACAACTGATAGTCAAACTGTCCCTTTCACCTGTTATCTCAACTTGGTCTCCACTAGATCTGACATGCATGTAGTTAATAGTGGTAAATATTCAGTTGCATGTGAGATCACTGATTGTGAATTAATTAATAATTAATTTACTGATCTCTCACTAGTGTAATTTCATTTACAACTAGTACAACTGAGCTTAACTCACTTAATTGAGTTAAACTACTTTACAACTCACATAACTACACATATAACTCCGTTACAACTTCGAATCACTCAGTTACAACTAATTCAACTTGCATGTCCCACCAGTCAACCTTTGAAATCGAATTTCCCATAGCTAACTGATTTTTCATTTCAGTTAACTATTTCACTTAACTGAGTTAAACTACTTTACAACTCACATAACTACACATATAACTCTGTTACAACTTCGAATCACTCAGTTACAACTAATTCGACTTGCATGTCCCACCAATCAACCTTTGAACTCGAATTTCCTATAGCTAACTGATTTTTCATTTCAGTTAACTATTTCCAAGTGCTCATTGAGAATAGATTAATATTTATTGTCCAACTATTATTAAGGAATAATAATAGTCGACATACATATATAAATAGAATTCCACCTAAAAATAGCCCGAGGCTCCATCCTAGTGTAGGTTCATAATTTTCACTAGGATCTTCTTCTTGAATATCAACAAGAATTGGATTGATTGCACAATCGTTGTCTCTTACATTGTGATTATTGAATTGTTGACCAAGCTTTAGTTTTAGTTGTTGTGACTGTGTGTTTTAAATTGTCAAATGGGAGTATTGCAATTGTGGTAATCATGGCATGGCTATCCATTGTATATGTTATGAATATTATTTGATTGTGCCATCAGAGAGGGTCACAGGTTTTTAAACAACATGGTTTTGTTAATTTGATCAATTTGTGAGGTGAGATTGGGAATATTGTTGCTGCCTCATTGTATTGGATTGATAGCCCAACATTGTGGATGTTTAGATTCAAGTAGTTAGACATGGAAGTCAAAGAAATTATCTCGTGTTTTGTTAAGTGGTCTGTGTATCCCACAACATCGTATGAATTGAAATGATACTTGTTGTCTATGTGTTTAAATGGAAAATCAAGATCGTTGCAATTAAAATATGGATCGTTGTGTTTGACTGTCCACTATGTATATTTAATGAATATCATACATCTTAATAGAGATAAGCACAGGTGTTGTCGCAATATGGTCTTATTGCAATTTAATTGTTGATGGAAAGTGGTTAATGAGTTGACACCAAACACAGTGGAGATAAGTGACTGTTTTTTTTTCATTTGGGGATTGTTTTAAAATATTAATTGGATAAATAAGAAGAACAAATCTCCTCTATAGGTTGTTGTGCATACTGTCTTGTTTTGATGACAATGTGTTAAATATTTGATTATGAACACTGAGCAAGTTAATGCACATAATTGATTGAATTATACACAGTGATTGATCATTTGATCACAATGACTATTTGGTTGGTGTTGGACCTTTTGCGTTTGATATATAATGGTTTTATGGATTACTTAATTAATTTTATGAGCTGTATCCACTCTCTTTCCCTACCACTATTTCACTTTTTGCTAATTACAACCCCCTTGCCTTCCCACATCCATTTTTCACTCCTTGTTCTTAAAATTTAATTACAGTTAAGAGAATTTTATATTGAAACAGTTTGAAATCACATTTTCTTTTGGTTGGAACACAATTTTATATTCTTTGGTTTACATTGCAGTTGATTGTTTGTTGTCTTTGAGCAGAAACCATGATTATTTTTCCCTCTCATTTTATCATTTTTGCTCAATACAAACCCCGTGCATATCCCAGAACCTTTGTTCACCCCCTACTCATCGAAAACAGTTAAACACTTTGTATGGATTGGATTGCATGAGTCTGATATGTTGCTGAGCCAAACTTTATTTCATATTTTTAAGGATTTGTCATGTATGGTTGTTAAAGGGACTATTTTCTAATCAATCATGCATGTAGGAATGAGGTTTTTCAACCGAGGTATCCATGGCAGAGGCAACTGAGGGAGAGGTAATTGGAACATAGGCCTAAGAAGGCCAAGATTCTCCATACACTTTGATGTTGACTCACAAGAGTTAGGCCAGTTATTTCAAGCTGTATTTTTCAATTGGATTGGTCAAGGAGCGGTTCAACCTAGGCCTGAAAGGCCTCCCTTCCAACCTCCACTAACCTTTGATATTCTTGTGCCTCCTCATGTCTCATTGCAACCCGAGGTTCCCGAAAATGACAGATGGCAAGATATTGTCCACCCGACAGTCTCCCAACATCGTGGCTGGTCCAATTTTTCCTTACTTGCTCCCCCGCCTATTAACGAGATTTTCCAAGATGCACCTGTCCACTCACCAGTTTAGTCCTCTCATGCTAAGATAAGGTTTAAAACCGAGGCCCACCATACCCCTAACAAAGGAAAAGCCACTACTGCCCCTTCCTCACCCTCCAATGGATTTGATAAATCTGTGTCTTCCCGAATGCATGTGAGGGACGATTGTTCTCATGTGATTAGAGAAATTAGGCCTAAAGGCTCGGTGCAACCAAAGGAAAATTCAGGAAAATCAAAGGGTGACAACAACAATCAAGGAAATATTGCATCTCAAAGTGGGAAATATGGTTTTTGAGTATTTATTTTATTTATTATTGATGACAGTTGACTTCAAAAGTTTGGACAACATGTTTTCTTTAAATATATGAGTAATATATTTTTGAAAATAATTTCAAATATCAGAGAGATAAATTGTCAAATGTGAATTTGATGATGAGAGTCACAAGGAGGGGTGTTTTGCTTAATTAACTAGTTATGTTATGATTGTTAAGAGCTAAAGGGAGTCACAAGGGGTCCCACCTACTAGTTATGATTTATTTAAAACCCTTATTATGATTTATTACTTTTCCCCCTAACTAAAAAGTTGGTTAAGTGTTTAGTTAACTTAACTAATGAGGTAGTTCAACTACTTCAACCAATTATAATTTGCTTGAAAGAAAAAGGAAGGGGAGGAACAAGAAGAGGATAGAAGGAGAAGCATACTAAGCTTTTCTCTTTGACTTTATGTTGAGATAGTTCAATTTTCATTCATTCCTTAATTTATCACAAGCCTAATTTTTTTTTATGATAGCAGGTTCTTATTGTAGACAACAAGATTCATGGCTGAATTACATCATTCAGACACTTTTTTTTCAGAGGTGTTGATCTAACTTTAATAGTATGTGTAGACTTATCTGTTTTTGAATCAATTTTCATGACTGACAAAGTCTATTGTGCAGAGTCGAGTGGGCAACAATCTGTGGCAAGTTGATCCAACTTTTAGAGTTCAGTTTTTGATTTTTTGTTAGAGGTCCTTTTGTATGTTCCATCGAGGATGTCTAAGTTTGACTTTAGTCCAAAAATTCTTTACGAAATTTTGTAAAGAGAATGAATCTTTAGTGAATTGGAATGAAATAAAGGATTGCTTTATGTCTCATTTGTCTTGATTATCATCTTGGTGTCTTTGCTTCTATCTCTACATTTATTTCAGCAACCATTATGTTCAAAAAAAATATAAATAATGAATTTTCCAGCAAGCTTTTATTTATAAAAAGACTAGCCTAAGCACTTGTAATCAATACTTGTGAGTTAGGATATTAATTTTGATGACTATAAACGTAGGGTGACATTGTTGTCTATTTTGGTTTAGCCAAACATAATCTAAAATTCTTGAGTAAGATCATTCATATCTTTTCCTCAACACCCACCTCCCTTTTCTTACCTCTGTTCCATCTGCCAACCATGCATCTCTGAAAACTAACGTTGAAGCTAACCCCAGTGCCTTTGTTGGGATATGGAGTCTTTATTGAAACTTGAAACTGCAGCTAAACCCCAGTTCCTTTGTTGGGATATAGAGTCTTTATTCACACACAACTAACTAATCAAATGCAACAACAAAAGGAAATCATCTATTGTACAAGAGGGACCTTCCCTCATTCTTAGACAAAATAGTGTTTCAGGAAGCACCCATTTACTGGTTCTCCAAATATCTCTGCATCATCTAGATCATGCAAGATAAATGTGTTATTGTCCAGAACATCAACCACCTTAAAAGGGCCAAACCAGATGTTATCAAACTTACCATGCTTATACTTGTCATCCCTTCTGGCATCGCACCTCAAGACTAGGTCACCTTCTTGAAAGATCTCCTTCTTGGTTTTCTTATCAAAGGCTGATTTGATCTTGCTCTGGTATTCTTCGGTCCTTTGATCCAATGATTCTCTCTTTTTTTGAACCTCTATAATATGGAAGATTCTCCTTTGGATGTCATTTGTCTCATCAATCTCTTCTTGCAAGAATTTTAGGACTGGTATACCAAGTTGGGTGGGAAAACAACGTCTACACCATAGACAAGCTAAAATGATGAGGTTCCCAAAGACTTCTTGGTGCTAATTCTTTCGACCCACAAATCATACTTGAGCTTCGAGTCCCAGGATTTCTTGTTTTCGGTCAATAACTTCTTGATAATCCCGATGAGAGTTTTGTTTGATGACTTTTCTAGACCATTCCCCTGGGGGTAATAGGGAGTGGAATGTGTCAAGGAAATGTTATGACTGCCACAGAAGTCGATGATAGCTTTGGACTTGAATGCTTGGAAATTGTTTTTTATAAGCTTGCTGGGGCAACCAAATCTGGCAAAACTATTGGTTTCTAGGAAATTCATGATCACCTTGTTAGTGGCATTTCTGGTGGGCACAACCTTGATCCACTTGGTGAAATAGTCAGTGGGAGTGAGAATCCACTTGTGCTGTCCACTGGAGGATGGATTTATCTCACCTATGAAGTCTAACCCCCATTGCTGAAATAGACCACTAACAATGATAGGTTTTAGCAGTAGTGATAATAACTTCTATTTTCCTACAAATTTTCGACATTCATTGCAGGCCCTAACAGTAGTAAATATATCGGAGAAAAGGGTGGGCCATTAGTACCCTGCTCTTAGGATCTTGAGAGCTGAGGCCTTCCAATGTTGGTGTCCTCCACATACTCCTCTATGCATTTCTATTGTGACTTGTTTGGCTTCATTTTCATCAAGGCATTTTAACATGATGCCAACAAATACCTTAGATCTGATTTATTAATCATAGATATCTGACCTCATACAAAAATGGTGCAGATTTTGAATACATATAAGTGAATAGAGTGTTGGGATGATAAATCCTCCAAGACACAATATAGAAGAAGATCCAGGCTTCCAAAATCCTCTACAATATGAACACCAAGTAACACTGAAGACCAATGGATATCCTCTGCTATAGTTGATGCCCTCTCTGGCACAATGCACATTTCCCAACTGGAATGGCCCAAGGAAGGTACGACCTCCTCTCTAATGGCCCCAAACCTCTGCTAAACTCTGTAAGAAGATAGATCAGGTGCTGGAAAGAAGGTATGAGCAATCTCAGAGCAATATCTCATCTGGAAGACCCCCAAACCATAATATATCCAATAACAGATGCATCCTCCTAGCTGAACCAAGCCAATAATTCGACCTCCAAGAATATAGCTTCCAAATCCATTGAAAAGGGTGCCAAGATATAGATTGGGTCAAGGGAAAACCCCTGGAAAAGTCTCAGGTTGAATAATGATAACTAACCCACCAAAAGGATGAATCCTCAATCTGTAGTGCACCGTCCTTTTCTTTGAACCTGTGCTGAGCTCCAATGAATAATATAACAGAGAAACCCCCTCTGGAACAGGCTAGAAAAGGCACCCTAGGCCATACAAATAATACCCAGAAGTCTGTTTCCTCATAATCCTTCTCCTATGTCTGGATCAAACTCTTATCCTCAAGATGGTGCACCCTCCTACTGGAAACCCCCTGTAGTTGCGCTCTACCTCTCTATGAACCTGTAATTGCAGTAGAATCCACCTGTAACTGAGAGAGGACTGATGTAGAATGGTGAGGGATGAATATTTCACCTCCATGACCAATCTTGGACTAAGTTGGGTGGGATATTTCACCACATAGACGATATCTAGGGTTTGTTCAGTCAAAACCCTCAAAACCCCCAAGTGCATGGGTTCACTAGCAAGAAGCCATATCTCAAACTGATAATCAACATGATGAGATAATAGAGGCCCATATCTCTTTTTTATCCTCCCTCATCACCTTGTCTCTCTAAGTGACATTTACTTTATTTAATTATTAATTAATTAATTAAATCACTTTAATTAATTAATTAACCATCTTACCTCTAAAAAGTGGTTTATCCCTCGTTGTGGCTTGTCTGGCCACTGAAAGTCACTTCTCATCATCCTATCTTGTAGTGTTATTCCTCCCAATTTCGATGAGCTATTACACTAAGAGGTTCCTGCAAGTATTATGCCCAATATGACTTCCTTAGTGATTTTAATCAACATATATACCAAAATAACTCAAAATTACGGAAATCGTCAGAATGCAACGAAACCAAGGCCAAGCTGTGCGGAATGGATCATGATGATGAAATAAGATGAGCGATGCAAGTCAGGCCTCATAAAACCCCTCAATAGCTCCTATACTCGCTATCACCCCTATCTGGCTACTCTGGTCAGCATAACACTATGTAATATAATGATGTCCCAAAGTGGGGACATTACAAAATGACTCATAGATGAGGCTAACTACAAGGAAAAGGTATGATACAGTAGTGGGAAATGCTACAAATGTGGTGATTTCTACTACCTATGGAAACATAGAAGGTGGTGGTAAAGGCTACAATAAATGTAAAGGAAGATACTAAAAGGATAATTAGGATGAAAAATGTCCAAGATTATAAAGGGATGTCAAGAGGGAAAATAAATGTTGAGAGGACAAAAGGGGGAGCCAGAGGACAAACGAAAAATTGAGAGGCCAAAATAGGGTCCAAGATGCTAAAAAGGAAGTTGAGAGAGTAAAGAGAGGGCCGAGAGGATAATACTAAGAGGATATGCCAAAATAAAAGTAAAGATGTTGAAAGGGAGGTTGAGAGGTCAAAGGAAGCAAAGAGAAACTCTAAGCCCCAAGGTTTTTCAAGGAGAAACTTTGAGGAAGAATGAAAGAATTTGTCACTAAGGTCCAAGAGGATAAAATGGAAGGCCTGTAGGAGAAGGAAAAGAGGGATGGGGCTAACAATATTCAAAGGTATGGAAAGATATTGAGAAGGTAACCAAGAAGACAAAAAGGAAGGCTGAGAGGATAAAGGGATGTCGAGAGGGAAAAGGTAATATCAAGTAGCCAAATAGTGAGGCAAGAGGACAAAAGGTAAGACAAGAGACCAAAATAAGGGATGAGAGGCTAAAAGGGAGGCCAAGAGAGCATAGAGAAGGTGAAGAGAGAAATGTTGGGGTGAGAGGCCAAAACAAGAGTGAAGTGACCAAATTGGAGATTGAGAGGTCAAAGGGAGCAAAGAGAAACACTAAGCCCCAAGGTTTTTTAAGGAAAATATTTTAGGAAGAACCAAAGAATTTGTCACTAAAAATGTAAAATTATTGTGGCACAACAACAGAAATATGAAGGATGAATTAAGGCAAGAAAACTAAAGTAGGAAGGATTACACCCAGGCACAAAGGATAGTAAGTGTAAAGGGTGTCTTGATAAAAATAAAAGATTAATGTAGGTTTGACAACCATAGACTATGAACAAACTATATCTAGTTGAGGGAAACAACTCACAGATGAGTCTACCTACAAGGCAAAGTTGACATACAATAGATTTGAGAAATTCTACAAACATAGTGGTTTCCATTTCCTATGAAAAAATAGTAAATTTTGGGAAAGTCTACAATGACTGTAAAGGAAGAGCATGGAAAAGATGATTGAAGTGGCCTAAGGATGTAAAAGGGCCAAGGGGATGAAGATACATTGAAAGGGAATATTGAATGTCAAGAGGCCAAAAAGAGGGGGGTGAGGTGAGAGGAAAAAAAGGAAATTAGGAGGCCAAAAAGAGGGGGGATGGGTGAGAGGACAAAAGGGAAGTTGAGAGGCCAAAACAAGGGTCAAGAGGCTAAAAGGGATGCCAAAAAGGAAAATAGAGGGCCAAGAGGATAATGTTGGGAAAAGAGACCATAACAAGAGTGAAGAAGATGAAACAAAGGTTGAGAGGTCAAAGGGAGAAAAGAGAAACACAAATCCACAAGGTTTTCCAAGGAAAACTTTTAAGGAAGAGCCAAAGCATTTGTCACTAAAAAAATTAAAAAGATTTCCCTTGGACAAAAATGGAAATTGAGAGGCTAAAAGAAGGATTGAGATGCTAAAAGTGAATCCCTCTAAGAGAGGGAAAAGAGGGATGGGGATAATAGTAGTCAAATGTAGGCCAAGAGGCTAATAAGGTAACCAAGAAGCCAAAAAGGATCAAGAGGATAAATGATGTCAAAAGGCCAAAAGGGTGGGAAAGATAACAAAATGGAAATAGAGAGGGCCAAAATAAGGGTCGAGAGGATAAGAGGTAGGATAAGAGGACAAACAAAGGGGAAAAAGCATAATGTTATAAAGAGAGGCCAAAACAAGAGCGAAGAGGCCAAAAGGGAGGTTGGGAGGTCAAATAAAGAAAAGAGCAACACTAAGCCCCAAGGTTTTTTTGGGAAAACCTTTGAGAAAGGACCAAAGCATTTGTCCCTAAAATAAAGTACAAAAAAAATTCCCTAGAGGCACAAGCAAAGGAAATACGAAGGATGAATTAAATAAAAAAAGATAAAGTAGGGAAGATTACCCCAAGGCACAAAGGACAAGAAGTGTTGAGGATGACTTAAAACAAAATAAAGAAAGTACTAAAGTGGGGTTTGAGAGCCATGGACTATGAACACACTATCTATGGTAGAGGAAAATGACTCATGGATTAGGTTACCTACTAGGAAAAGGTAGGATTCAATAGTGATAAATGATAAAAACACAGTGATTTCCATTGCCTATGGAAACAAAGTAGGTTGTGGGAAATTATACAATAGTTATAAAGGAAGAACGTGACAAAGATACTGAAATGGGGCGAAGGATGCAAAAGATCCAAGAGGTAAGGCATACAACGATTATGGAGCAATGACCAGTTGTGGTGTGGAACATTATGAAGGGTATGCTTGTAGAATATTCATGAGAGGATGGTGCACCACTACAATAAAAAGGAGGCTACCAAGTTGATCCAATGCCCAAAATACTTGTAAAATAAATAAAAGGAAGAGGGAGTAATAGCTTGTTGTAGAGTGTTCACTTGCAAAAGTGAAAAGGATAAAAAGAGAGCAATTCATGGGGAAAGGGAAAGGCCAAGAGAGGGCTTGTAGTGAAAAATACATCATAGGGTACAAGAGATCAAGATAAAGGAAAAGAGACAAAAAACGAGGTGGGGGAAGCCCATAGAAATTATTCATGCAATGACCATGCCAACTAAAAGAAGAGGGATGCCACAAGAAATGTAGATTTCATAAGGGAGGTAGGGGGAAGATGGAGCCCCCAAAAGACAAGGAACAATAGGGATTATTTTCCAATAGAATTCAATACATACTCAAGAGAGGATCCATTGAGGCTCAAGGATATACAAGAGGACTCATCAATGGAAAAATACTATCTAGT
>ML777295.1:938017-951921 GCA_009831015.1 Picea engelmannii | reverse complement strand
GGGGGGGAAATGATGAAAAGGGAGGGTGAAGGAATTGAGAACAACAAGAGGAGGGAGCTAGGGAAAAGAATACTCCCACCCAGAAAAAAGGGCGGGGGAGAAGGGATGTTTTCTATTGAAGCTTGGGGCTTGGTGTTGGGACATGGAGGAGTCACCAAAAAAAATTCGAAGTAAAAAATAGTTTGGGAGCTAAATTTCTAGTCACACCTCAAATTAGTGAAATGAATAAGAGCTAGCTTGAGTCACATAGGCTCTAAGACTAAGAATGTTAAAGAAAAAATATATAACAAGAAGAGAGGGTTTTTTAATCTAGGTTGACAGATTTATGCTTGAGTCAAAGGATTTAGATTCATGCTTCATATTTTTCCTGTATGCCATTACAAAAGAAAATAAAGTGGTTCATTTGTCCAATTTGTTTCATGTAAGCCTATTTAGCTTGTTTAGACTAGTGCATGAAATTAAAACAATGATATTTTCCAAATAGAAAATTGGTTCTTCAACTCATTGTCTCTAGTGAGATTGGTGGTTATGTTGTTTTCTACAAGTTCATTGATTTCCCTTTACAAAGTAAAAATGACTAAGCTATGAAAAGGATTTGGATAGGACTAAGTTATGAAAGGGAGAGAGGGTTTGGCTGCAAGTTGGATAGGAATATAGCTTGCAACAAGTAGCAAAGAATCCAAACATAGGCACACAATGAGTAAAATAAAAAAAGGGGTGGGGACCTACTGTGCACTTGTGTTTGTCACGGAGAGGGAAAATAAGGGTGAGTCTCCCTGAATTCCATAATATTTCAAAGAAAGTGAAATGATATGCTATGAATGCTTGACAACACAGGTATTCCAACAGAGGATGAACACCTTCAATAACCCCTCACACAATCAGATCAAAGATCAACACACTGATGTTTTGACGTGGTAAAACCCCTATGGGAAAACATCCACAATCCCAGCCAACACAACCACTTGGAGTAGTTTATTAATGCAATAGAAAAATATTACAAAGAGATTTTACAAGAGATTTTCTCATAATTGATCATTGACAAATGGCCCTCCATGCTCTTTAAATAGAGATCATAGATCAATCGAGTGTTAAGCCACAGGTCAATGGATGTTAATATCGAGGAGAATATGAACCCTCGAATCACTCTATGTCAGGAACATATCATGACCATCGGATTCCCTAACTACAAATGCATACTAATGCCTACTAAAGAAACACACTAAGAAACACACTTTTACCTAACGACACATAAGACCAAGTAGATTTTAACTAACTCCTAAGTGTCTAAATATCCTAACATCCCCCCTTAAGAACAACTTGGGATAGGATTGAAGGATTTACAATAGTGACACAATAGGAGAAGGAATGAGGCATTAGAGTCTATCTCCCCTTAATGAACCATCAGATCACTCTATGTCGGGAACATATCGTGACCGTCAGATTTCCTAACTACAAATGTATACTAAAGAAACATACTTTTACCTAACGACACATTAGACCAAGTAGATATTAACTAACTTCTGAGTGTCTAAATATCCTAACATCCCCCCTTAAGAACAATTTGGGATAGGATTGAAGGATTTACAATAGTGACTTTTGTCCCCTTATACACACCCGGGAGATGTGGAAGAAATATTCAATCCACTCGGTGTGTCCTTGGGGGAAAGTGAGAGTTAAGGTGTTGTCACCTAATCCTCAACTCCTTCGTCTAGGCCAACTCCTAGCGAAGTCAGGGGGGGTAGTCCCTAAAAAATATATTAAGGCTTGAACTAATATAAGTACAAGAAATGAATCTAGGAGTTTATTCTTTCATTAACAAACATAAAGTAAAAGTATATGTTATCCCCCACTTTTAGGGATAGCTAGGAGATTATGTCTCGAGACCCACAGGTCCTATACATGGAGTACTGAGAGCCAGATCGACTTGATCATGGCCCTGGAGGGCCCATCTTTTCGCCTTTCCAGTGCCTCCACTTTGTCAGCAACAAAAAAAACATCCATCACCTTTGACTTGGTCCTATATCAGAGATGGTTATTGCTCCATGAGTTAATGAGTCTGGGTATCATGGAATCTGTCACTATGATCCTCAAAACCTTTGAATATGTGCATTTGATTCCTTTTTTTCTAATGGGTTCTTGGATCTTATACTTGTCCACTTGACCATGTCTGGGGGGAATGACAGGATGCCCTATCAAGCTTGTGTTCATAGGTTTTTAGTTGCCACTGGGGGGATTTTTGTAAATCCATCATCTGTTCCTGTCATACATACCACTTTCCATCTTTTTTTTCCCGCTCACCCATCCCATTACATTGGTCTGGGCATAGGGTTGGCCAATCATTTAGGGGTTGTACCTTACCTTATGGGAAGAATGGGCTAAAAGGCCTTGGGGGTAAAAGAAGTTGACAATAAAAGCCAAAGATCAAAACCTTGAGATGCTTCACCTAGGGATCCCTGAGAAATCAATTAAAATATTCTCAGCAAGAAACAAAGGGACCTGTAAAAAATAATAAAACAAGACCTAGTTGAGGGATAGGGGGTCTCATCACGAGCTAGCCTATTAGGTCCATGAGCATCTAGTGGTATGACACTACCAACATCTGGTCACCACACAAGGGTAGTGGCTCTTGGTGGAATAGCCAAGAGAAAGGGGGTCTCATCACGATCTAGCCTTTGCATTTATGTGAAATTATTGTGGCTAACATTTCCACCACTAGTCACCAAGCGAGGGCAATGTCCCTTGACTAGCTTCTTGAAAGAAAAAATAAATAAAAAGATAAAAAAAATAAGACAAGACCTAGTTAAAGGATAGGGGGTTTCATCATGAGCTAGCCTATTAGGTCCATGAGCATCTAGCGGTATGACACTACAAACATCTGGTCACCATGCCATGGTAGTGGCTCTTGGTGGCATAGACAAGAGAAAGGGGGTCTCATCACGAGTGAACCTTCTCATTTCCGTGAAATTCTTGTGGCTAACATTGCCACCACTAGTCACCAAGCTAGGGTAGTGTCCCTTGACTAGCTTCTTGAAAGAAAAAGAATGAAGATAAAAGGCATGAATGGGTTTGGAAACAATTGCATCCATGACAGGTGCAGCTCACCCTCCAAAGAGGCACCCATCGGTAAGCCATCCCTTCTATCATTGCACCTTTTGCCTAGGAATCCCCATCCACCTCACCCACGTACATGACTTGGATTTAATCCTTTCCATAAATATCCCTCTTCCAGTAGACACTAGCCCAATAGGACGTCTTGTCACTTCCTCCAAACTTTCATTATAGACTTGTATAATGTCTTTGGGCACTTGACTGGGATAAAGGGGTTTTATGCACATGTTTAATAATATTGATGATTAGATGTGATTGACATTGCGATGATCCGCATGACTTATGAGCCCATGGAGGGCATATCTGTTGATGTCAAGGATCATGCCCAATAGACAAGTACCACGTTGGACAGGTACACATGGGGAGATGATTAGTTCATACATCCATGGGGCTGAAGAGCCCACCAGATGGATGATGATACCCCAGTAGGCGCAGAGACAGGATAGAGCGTTTGCACCAAGGAAGAGCGGAAGGATCCACCATAGGCAACTGAGCAGACCTGTACCTAGGGGGGTTGTGCCCCCTTCATTGGAACGTTGGCCTTGGAAGGCCTGGTACGTCACCCAAGAGGTTCATGATGTCATCCTTGCTTCATGGACGTTTTGGCAAACACACAGGGAAGTTTGGCACGTGTGGCAGGTTGGAGAAACCCAAGGAGGGCTAACATTTTGCTCCAAGAGGTTGCATTTTCCCTAGAAAGGGATAACGTCACCCTAGAAGGGGCATGGCGTCTTTTTTTATCTTGATTAGGGTTTTAGTTTATGACATTTTAATGTAAAATGATATTATTGTGTATTTTGGCCTTGTCGGCCTTTTGATGACCTAATTTTTAATTAAGGTCATTTGTATTGTATAAGTAAGAGAGAAAAACTCTCTTTTTATCATCATCTTTCACTCACTCATTAGTGAAGTCTGAAATTTGTGCCCTATATTAGGGTTTTGGATGAAATTGTGAGGCGTACTTGTTGAAGGAGGACATTTTTGGACTATTTTTGGTATTTATTCTTGGTGGAAGGTATAGAACTAGGGTTTGCTACTTGAATGAATGATTTATGTAAGTGAATTTCTGCAACACTTCTTGATTGAATGGTTATAGTTTTATTTACTTTCATTTGTTATTATAATTTGTTGCATTAAAACCCTAGGTGACAAGCACTAGAGAATGTCCTTGTCTTATGTCCCTACCAAGTTAAGATCTTTATTGATTTTTTGAAGTGAGATATAGCCTTGCCATAGCAACACTCTAGTTCTACTCTTCTAAGCTAGACATGTTTCATTTTCATTAAGCTAAGAAAGAGGAAAATGCATCAAGGCCTAGGGTTTCTACACTTTGATGAGCCATTTTCCCCTAGGGTTTGTTGGGTGAAGCCTTTCCATAGCAACACTTCACCTCCTAACTCTCTTGTCTTTAGCCCTATAATTTCTTGTTTGAGCTAGTCATTTTCAACTTGCCAATAAGTTAAAGAAGGAGGAGAAAGCATTAGGGCCTAGCATTTCTTCATTTTAGTGAGCCTTTCTCCCCTAGGGTTTCATAGTTGAGGCCTTGCTATAGAAACACCTCAACATCCAACCCTCTTGTATTTAGCTTCATCATTATCATTTAGTCCTTCAACCTTTGCGTCCTCTTTTGACTCCATTTTCCCTAGTAGCACATTGGTCTAGGACCTCCATTGTGTTGATCACCTTGATCATATAAAAAAGTAAATAATTTGAACAAATTCTAACTCTTACTAACCCTAGCCTAGACTAATCCTACTAAATCTATTGTTGCCGTCACCTTCTTATGCTATAAACACCTTTGTGAAGAATTTGTTTTACTTCTAAATCAATTTAATGATTGGTTAAGGAATTGTTTCTAAAGTGTTGATATCATTACATTGAATACCAGAGTTTCTTTAGCATTTATTGAGAAGTGACATTGTAATCGTTTCTATCATCTAAACATTGATTTGCTTCATCAATACTATTGCTCAATTGCTTATTATCAGAAATTCGTTGATTATTTGAATTACTAACCAACAAGCAAGCTTGCACATGCATAGTTTAATTGTTGCTTTGTCTCGGGCAGGTACTCTTACTGGTTACTACTTCCGGTTATCTTTCATCTTTATTGGTTGTTTAGCCAGGACTTTCTGATCAGGTGGTGACTTGTGAGGGGGATTATTATCACTTATCCTTGCTAAACCTTTTGCCTTCTCAAAACCCTAGGTCACCAGGGACGTCTCCCCTGGGCCTTACCTCCCTAAACAGAAAGAACCTTCCCATTGAGGTGACAGCGGTGGGATTGGTTCAATTATGTCAGTTTGACATCCTTTCATCCATCTTTTAACCTAACTACAAAACTGTGCAATAACATTTTTGCACCATTGTTGGGGAACACTGAGTCAATTCTCCTCAATATGACACTTTTTGGTAAGCCTTGACTCTAGAGTATTTAACTTACAAGCTTACCTAGCGACTCCACTTAGGGTGTTTTCCCTTATCTTTTGATAGTTTCAAGAAAATTATCTAGCAACTCTACTGATGAAGAAGCCAATTATGACTTCACAATGGGATCCACGAAACTAAAATCCTTCATAAATGAGTAAAATCTTGGGATTTCCTAGACAAATGCCCCCAAAGTATGAAAAATGGCTCCCTAGATTCACTGGCAGTGATGGAGAAAGACCCGACTATCACATGAGTAATTTTTGGGCTTTCTTTCAGTTCCACCATATCAGTGATCATGATGAAGACTTGGTATTGAAACTCTTCTCTGCCACTCTGCATGGAAATGCTAGAAGATGGTATGATAATCTTCCAGTTGCTAGCATCACATCTATGGACCAGTTAGAAGAGACCTTTTTCATGAGCTGGGGCATGAAATTGGAAGATATCCAATTATTACTTAAAGGACTCGAATACATAAGACAAACTAAGGATGAGACTATCAAATATTTCAGGGTTAGGTTTCAGATGTTGCTATACTAGATTCCTAAAATCCATTGTCCTAAAGACAAGTACCTCGTGTATCTCTATACCAATGCACTTCTAGGGAATTTGAGCTTCCTCCTAAATAAAAAGGGTCCAAAAACACTTGTGGAAGCTCACAACATGGCCATGCAAATCGAGTTAAATCTCTCCTTGTACAAAGGTAAACACTTTTCAGCTCTATGGACCAAAATCAATGAAGATACCTCAGACACTCTCAGTTTGAAAAAACTAGTTTCCCTTGAAGCCTTTACTATTGATTCACAAGAAAGAAGGGAACAAGTTTTTAACTAGAAGAATGAAGATATGGTTGATGAAATGGAACCTGAGAAAAATGATGAAGTATCAACCTATGCTTCTCCCTCTGATGAAGCCGTCCACAAGCCTTTTTCACCTGCACAACAACAAGACAATGAGGTTAGTTTCTTTCCTTTCCAGGATTTTGATGATACCTTGTTCCATGATTCAAAGAGTGAAGGAGAAATGGAACCCCCGAGAGAAGTAGATCTTCCTTTCCATACAATTGAAGATGAAGGAGCCGCTCATGAGGATGAAACAATAACACATGTTGGAGACACCCAAGTCCTCAAAGATCCTGCACAAGAAGAAACAGTAAGTTACCCTCCTCCCCAAGATTTTGATGGTGCTCTACTTTATGATGAGGGAGATAAGGAGGAGATAAATGAGTCCTTGAATGCTTTAAATCCTACATATTATGACACAGATAGTGACACAGTTGATAACATTGATGAGTTCATACATGTTGGGAGACGCAGGTGGGATGTAGTTGGTTATGATAGGGATCCCATCTATGACATTGAGAGTCATTTCCAAGTGTTTCCTATGCAATTATCACAGTAGATTATTCTTGATCACTTGCAACAAGGAGATGATATTTTTACCCATACTTTTAAAAAAACCAAGGATGACCTAGTACCTTGTTTTCCTGATGATTTTTAGTCTGGCCTTGAGGGTTTTGATGAGTGATCCTTTGAGCGTTTGGATTATTTCCATGAAGAAGATTACAAACCACCGTTATGCTCAGGTCTTGATAGGAGTAAGGACCTTCTTTTCTTAAATAAGGATCCTTGTGGAAACTTTCCCCAACCATTTCTTAAAGAAGGATCCTTGTGGCAACTTTCCCTAGCCACCCCCAATTACTTTGCTTTGTTGTGCCTCTAAAGGTGTAGTTGGGGATTATGTTTTTGATGTTGATTTTCCTCTGGGGAAAACACTAGAGTCCAAGGGTTGATTGAATACTATAAGTTTAAGTCTATCATATCAGTGTTTCAACTTTCCCTTAAGAGTTTTCCAGTCATCTACTAGACCCTTGTCACTCCCTTCAGAGTGCGAGAACATCCTAGGTATCCAATTTGCAGAGATTTTCAGTTAGTGTTTTGAACCTTGGATTTTTCATGACCCCTTCCTGAAGTGGATTGAGTAATTTCCTTGGAGATTGACTTGGCATGATTTTATCCCTCCCACCAACCTCCATGAGTTAGACTTTGTGATTTCCGATGATAAAATATGTATTCTAACCCATGTCATTTTTGTTCTTAACTTATCACTGTTTTGGTTTATGATGAAGCAAACAAGCAGGTATTGTGGGACACTACTGGATCAATTTCAATGGTCATTTGACTACACCTAAAATCTAGCCAGAAGGTAAGTACAGGTAAGTATGTATGAATTTTGCATTCATTGTGTATATCGTTGCATTGCATACTAGACTAGTTTGCTTTCCCACTTGTACATATGATTTCTTTTATTTAAGTATTATATATATATATATATATATATATATATATATATATATATATATATATATATATATATATATATATATATGCATGGACTGGGGTGATATCACCACCTCAAATGATTACTAATAGTTTCTATTGAGATCAAGCAAGTTACAGGTAATGCTAGAGATGGTGAGGTTCTCATGCGCTCTGCGGTGAGCACATGTCCTCGAGTTGGAGCCAGATGTTATTCCCCACTTTTAGGGATAACTAGAAGATTATGTCTTGAGGCGCACAGGTCCTAGACATGGAGTATCGAGAGCCAGATCGACTTGAGCATGGCCTTGGAGGGCCCATCTATTCTCCTTTCTAGCACCTCCACTTTGTCAGCAACAATAACAATTTCCAGCACCTTTGGCTTGGTTCTGTATCAGAGATGGTTATTGCTCCATGAGGTAATGAGTCCGGGTATCATGGTATGTGTCACTCTGATCCTCAAAACCTTTGAATATGTGCATTTGATTCCTTTTGTTTCTAACAGGTACTTGGATCTTATACTTGTCCACTTGACCATGTCTGGGGGGGATGACAAGATGCCCTAGAAAGCTTGTGTTCATAAGTTTTGAGTTGCCACTTGGGGGATTTCTAAAAATCTATCTTCTGTTTCCGTCATACATACCACTTTCATCTTTTTTTTTCCCGCTCACCCATCCCATTACACTAGTCTGGGCATTGGGTTGGCCAATCATTTAGGGGTTGTACCTTACCTTGTGGGAAGAATGGGATAAAATGCATGGGGGGTAAAAGAAGCTGACAATAAAAGCCAAAGAATAAAACCTCAAGATGCTTCACCCAGGGATCTCCGAGAAAGAAATAAAAAGATTCTCAGCAAGAAACAGAGGGACCCGTAAAAAATAATTAAAAAAGACCTAGTTGAGGGATAGGGGGTCTCATCATGAGCCAGCCTATTAGGTCCATGATCATCTAGGGGTATGACACTACCAACATATGGTCACCACACCATGGAAGTGGCTCTTGGTGGCATAGCCAAGAGAAAGGGGGTCTCATCACGAGCCAACCTTCTCATTTTCATGAAATGCTTGTGGATAACATTGCCACCACTGGTCACTAAGCCAAGGTAGTGTCCCTTGACTAGCTTCTTGAAAGAAAAAATAAATAAAAAGATAAACAAAATAAGAGAATACCTGGTTAGAGGATAGGGGGTCTCATAACGAGCCATCCTATTAGGTCCGTGAGCATCTAGCGGTATGACACTACCAACATCTGGTCACCACACCAGGGCAGTGGCTCTTGGTGTCATAGCCAAGATAAAGGGGGTCTCATCACGAGCCTACATTCTCATTTCCGTGAAATTATTGTGGCTAACATTGCCACCAATGGTCACCAAGCCAGGGCAGTGTCCCTTGACTAGCTTATTGAAAGTAAAAGAATGAAGATAAAAGCCATGAATGGGATTGGAAACATTTGCATCCATGACAAGTTCATCTCACCCTCCATAGAGGCACCCACTAGTAAGACATCCTTGCTATCACTGCACCTTTTTCCTAGGCATCCCCACCCACCTCACCCACTTAAATGACTTGGATTTAATCCTTTCCAGAAACATCTCTCTTCCAGTAGACACTAGCCCAATAGGACGTCCTGTCACTTCCTCCAAACTTGCATTGTAGAATTGTATAATTTCTTTGAGCACTTGACTGGGGTAAAGGGGTTTTATGCACATGTTTAATAATATTGATGATTAGATGTGTTTAACATTGCTATGATCCCTGTGACTTATGAGCCCATGGAGGGTGTATCTTTTGATGTGCAGGATCATGCTCGATGGAAAGGTACCACGTTGGACAGTTACACATGGGGAGATGATTAGTTCGGACCTCCATAGGGCTGAAGAGCCCACTCGATGGATGTTGAGATCCCAACAGGGGGCATAGATAGGACAAATCATTTGCACCAAGGAAGAGCGGAAGGATCCACCAGAGGTAGTTGAGAAGACCTGTACCTAGGGGGGTTGTGCCCCCTTCATTGGAACGTTGGCCTTGGAAGGCCTAGGATGTCACCCAGGAGGTTCATGATGTCATTCTTGCTTCACGGACATTTTGGCAGACATACAGGGCAGTTTGGCACCTATGGCAGGTTGGAGAATCCTAAGGAGGGATAACGTTTTTCCCCAGGAGGATGCATTTTCCCTAGGAAGGGATAACGTCACCCTAGAAGGGGCATGTGGTCTTGTTTTAGCTTGATTAGGGTTTTAGTTTATGACATTTTAATGTAAAACAATATTATAGTGTATTTTGGCCTTGTCAGCCTTTTGATGACCTAATTTTTAATTAAGGTGATTTGTACTGTATAAGTAAGAGAGAAAACCTCTCTCTTTATCATCATCTTTCACTCACTCATTAGTTGGGTCTGAAATTTGCGTCCTATCTTAGGGTTTTGGCTGAAATTGTGAGGCATACTTGTTGAAGGAGGGAATTTTTGGCATTTCTTCTTGGTGGAAGGTTTACAACTAGGGTTTGCTACTTGAATGAATGGTTTCTGTAAGTGAATTTCTGCAACACTTCTTGATTGAATGGTTATAGTTTTATTTACTTGCATTTTTTATTATAATTTGTTGCATTAAAACCCTAGGTGACAAGCACTAGATAATGTCCTTGTCTCATGTCCCTACCAAGTTAAGATCTTTGTTGATTTGCTGAAGTGAGATAGAGTCTTGCCATATAAACACTCTAGTTTTGCTCTTCTAAGCTAGCCATTTTTCCTTGTTATTAAGCTAAGAAGGAGGAAAACACATCAAGGCCTAGGGTTTCTAAACCTTGATGAGCCATTTTTCCTTAGGGTTTGGTGGGTGAAGCCTTTCCATAGCAACACTTCACCTCCTAATTGTCTTGTCTTCAACCCTATAATTTCTTGTTTGAGCTAGCCGTTTTCCACTTGCCAATAAGTTAAAGAAGGAGGATAAAGCATTAGGGCCCAATGTTTCTGCACCTTAGTGAGCCTTTCTCCCCTAGGGTTTCATAGTTGAGGCCTTTTTATAGAAACACCTCAACATCCAAACCTTGTGTATTTAGCTTCATCATTATCATTTAGTCCTTCAACCTTTGCATCCTATTTTGACTCCATTTTCCCTATTAGCATACTGGTCTAAGACCTCCATTATGTTCAACACCTTGATCATACAAACAACCAAATACTTTGAAAAAATTCTAACTCTTACTAAACCTAGCCTAGAATAATCCTACTAACTTTATTGCTGACGTCACCTTCTTATTCTATAAACACCTTTGTGCAACATTTGTTTTACTTCTAAAGCAATTGAATGATTGGTTAAGGCATTGTTTCTAAAATGTTGATATCGTTACATTGAATGCCATAGTTTCTTTAGCATTTATTGAGAAGTGACATTGTAATCAGTGCTATCATCTAAACATTGATTTGTTTCATCAATACTATTGCTCAATTGCTTATTATGAGAAAGTCATTGATTATATGAAGTACTAACTAGCAAGCAAGCTTTCACATGCATAGTTTCATTGTTGCTTTGTCTCAGGCTGGTACTCTTATTGGTTACTACTTTTGGTTATATTTCATCTTTATTGGTTGTTTAGCTAGGACTTTCTGATCAGGTGGTGACTTGTGAGGGGGATTATTATCACTTAGCCTTACTAAACCTTTTGCCTTCTCAAAACCCCAGGTCATCGGGGACATCTCCCCTGGGTCTTACCTCCCTAAATAGAAAGAACCTTCCCATTGAGGTGACAATGGTGGGATTGGTTCAGTTACACCAGTTTGGCATCCTTTCATCCGTATTTTACCCTAACTACAAAACTGTGCGATAACAGTATACACAGATCAATTATTCACCACGAGATATATCAAGCATACACTTGCATAAAAGGATACTTAAGACACAATTGTTAGATGCAAGTAAATTCAAATTTTCTTCCAAGTAAATAACTAAAAAAAGAGCGTGAAGCATATGGATTTGCAAATATGTAAATGAGAACAGTGCCTTAAAAGTATTCATGGGCAATGTAGATCATGTATTTTATTAAGGTTTATTTGCATGAAAAATAAGTGTTTGTATAAACTATATTTGGCCCTTCAGAAAAGGTCCCTAAAGTGCAGCTTGAGCAATGTCGAAGAATCAACAGGGAGTTCCCTGTGATTTTACACACAAGATCAAGAAAATGTGGGGGGGGATTTGATAGGGAGAACCTAGATCTCAAAGTTCTTGCTAGATAACCTCACCTACTCTCTTACTTTTCCACTAAAGAGAAATTATCTTTAGGATTTCCCTAATTAGTCTATCACCACTGACCAACCCAGCATGTATGAAACTTACTCCCAACAGATCGAGACTAGCTTGCAATTGGAAGGGTCAGGAACTGCACTGGGAGTTGAGGTGAGTTTTTTTATTTTAAACCATAAAACAAAGTACTGAAATTGCATGAAATGAAATCTAATCTAGAAATTAGTGTTCTAATTTGCAAAAGGGAAAACTAATCTAGCAATTAAAATCTTACTTTCCAAATGAAATATAATATATGTGAAGATTTATTTCACTTTATTGTTTATGTGAGATTGTAGTGCTTTGTGATGAATTGAAAGATTAAATTTAGCTTATCCTTAGTAATGAAAATTGAATCTAAGCTAAAATGCAAAATTTGAGACAATCACCAAAAACATCGTTTCCCTAGGGGGGATGAAGAGTGGGAGCTTGTAGCCTCACTGATTTTATTAAATAAATTACACAACTCTTTATTGGAGTGACTTCTGACCATTCATTAGGGGGGTCACAATTCTTTACAACATTTTACAAATATTTACTGAAGAAAGAGGTGCCCCTGGGGGGCCCAATTGCTCCAAATCCTCCCAAAATGGACATAATTTCCTCTTATCTGTTCGTTGACCTCCGTAAAAATGCAAGCAAAAAATGACAAAAGATGGCCAAAAACACTTTGGAAGTGTCTTTGGTTATTAGTAGGAAAGCCCCAAAATGATTAAGCAAAATTAATGTAAATTGAACAAAAATGAACTAAGAAGAGCAAACTAAAGAGCTTGTCTCCTTAAGGTCTTTATTTGCTGTTTTAAAACAACATTATAAAGGCACTCTAATTTCCAAATATGGAATTAAAATATTTTTGAAACAAGTCAACCTTTAGCCTCTAAAAATTTCGAAGTAAATTACTTGCTAAAAATGACGTTTCTTGAGCTAGATCTAGTTTAAGACGATAAAATTGAAACATGAACTATAGATCTAACTTTTAAATTCACTTACTAACTTAGATAAGAAGGATTTTGAAATCTGAGACATATCTAAGATAAAGTAAGCAACTAGTAACCCAAAATTTAGATTTTCTTTTGAGAAAGAGAGAAGGAAGAAACTTGTAGCCTTGGAACCCTTGGGCAATGGAGTCTTTATATGAATTAAGGAGGGACTACTTCTTTATATCCTTGAAGTTGTGAAGAGACAAGCAAGTTTCATCACCACTCCAAGCCATGAGACCCTGTAAGCTTTAAAATCTTGCAAATAAACTTGTTAACAAATTGGTGTCACCTACACAAGAAACTTGAAGAGTATGTTAGTTAACCGAAACATGCATACACATCAAAGTCTCTAAATATAAATGAACAATAGGATTAACAACAAGCTATATAAATCCTATCCTACTAGATGATAACATCCTTTCAAAGGCCAAGCTAACAAATCCAAAGAAGAAATTAGGAAAATATTACCTCATAGATTAAGCACAGATTGACATCAAGCATCCACACTGTTATAACCCTAAAATGCACCACACAGGTTTACCTGGCATCAGGCCAACTCATGCCTTTTCCTAGCCAAAGCCATGCTAAATAAAACCTTGAAAAACCACTTAAAACAAGCAATCCGCGCCCTAACCTCTCACCGGGCGCGGGGGACCGCTTGCTGACCTTCTACTGCACGCGGGTATCCGCGGGCTAACCCACTACAGCCCGCGGGTACCTAACAAAGCAAAAAATCAGGAAAGTTTTCGCCGGGACACGAGGCTTTTTGTCAGTTAACTGGAACTCCCG
>ML777295.1:916548-927541 GCA_009831015.1 Picea engelmannii | reverse complement strand
ATGTTAAAACATGTTTCCCAAATTTTAGCATTTGCTGATTTTATTTCATTTTATTTGACTTTTATGAGTAAAATTGATTATTAAGTGATTAAAATCACTATTTTTACTCAACCAAGTGGGTACTTAGGTAATGTGGGTGCTCTGGGTAAAAAATGAGCACCCTTAAGGAACAAAAAAAATCCTAACACCACTTTTTTATTACAACTTTATTTTTTAATTAAAAATTCTCGTTCTGCGGAAAATTTTTAATTAACTAAAAAAATTAAAAAATCCTAAGGGGGACTTAGCACATTTCCATAAGACTTTAGGAGTATGCTTAGAATGGTAATATACACTAGACACTAGGCTTAGATCCATTCTAAGGCCTAACCATTTGGAGAATTGAGTGAAAAAAACTCATAAATTATAAATTGCCTCTAAACAGAAAAATATCATTAATAAGTAAAACAAAAACACTCCAGAGTAACAACTCATGCCTAAGTCGAAGGTGTCTAACACCTTTTACAAGTTCATCATGCAACATATCTTATTACTATTTTTATGGAAAATGTGAAAAATGTTGGTCTTAATGACTGACTGAACTTTTGAACTCTGAATATTGAACACGAAAATGTCCAATCTTAGGCGGCTCGCTGGAAGTCCATCTTAGTGAAACTTGGTGGATAACAGTGACACAATAGGAGAATGAAGGAGGAATTAGAGCCTATCTACCCTTAATGAACCGTTGGATCACTCTATGTCGGGAACATATCATGACCGTCAGATTTCCTAACTACAAATGCATACTAATGCATACTAAAGAAACACACTAAGAAACACACTTTTACCTAACGAAACATTAGACTAAGTAGATATTAACTAACTCCTAAGTGTCTAAATATCGTAACATCTCCCCTGTTGTCATCCTTATACACACTTGCAAACGTGATCTAAGTCAAACTCACTTAGTGTGTCCTTGGAGGCACAATGCCTAGGTTCGAAGCCCACTGTCACCTCGACTTGAACCTCTTCCGTCTAGACTTACTCCTAGGGAGGCCAAGGGGGGTAGACCCTAGTTACTATGTGAAATTAAGAGATAATTCTAGGAGTTTATTTTAGTTGATTAAGGTGTTGGGCTCTAAAGATGTCCTAAAAACAACCTTAGTTTAACATTAATTTATCAACTTGAGGATTCATCTTTTATCTCAAGAATATCAGCAAAGTCTATGCAGATAGCTCATAGAGGTTAAAATCATGTAGTTAAAGAAAATATGAGTTTATTGACAATCAAGTTCCTCAAATGTTCATTAAAGATTCTGAGACTAAGATCTTACTTAACAGAATTGAAATCTGATTACTAACATGCTGCTAATGAAAAGGGATTAACTAATATGTAGAATTTGTTTAACTAAGAAGCAGTAATTGCATATAAGTAAAGACTTGCATAATCGACTATCAACTATGAATCAAATTGCTGGAAATGAAATAGCGAATTACTCTATCTATGGAAAGAAACAACAATTGTAATCTAATCAAAAGAGACAACAAATGTAACTTAACTGAAAGGAACAACAAATGTAACTTAATTGAAAGGAACAACAAATGCGAATCTAATTAAAAGGAACAACACATATGAAAATGTGAGTAACTGTCAAGCAATAAACTACAGTAATGGAAGTTGGAACATAAATCACTATCACTCAAGGGAAACATCTATCTTTTGTATGCAAACAACATAAAATCATTAACATACTTATGCATTCATCTTGACTATTGTAAAAGAGTTTTGAATCACATAACATAAATCAAACTGATGCAATTACAGATTGAGACAGTAACTCCTTCAGACTGGGCCCTTGGTCTTTAGAAACACTGCTACTAGAAACTCAGTATGTGGAAATGGTGAAAATGGTCAAATCTTTTATTGATTCCATAGCTGGTACAACATTTACAAAAACTTCTTGCGCAGAGCAATTCTAAGTTCTGAATACTTGGATACAATTCTTAGATTATCTTTTCAGGATCTATTACCCTCTATATATTACAATAATATGGGTGAATTAAGCATCCTGAGGATCGAGAGATCCTCATGATTGATTTACTATTATAAAGTTACAAGATATAAAATTAATTATCTTCAAAACTTATTTGTGCCAAAAGTCTCCAACCTTCAATAGATTACGCATCTTCAAGATCTCCTTTTCTATCTCGGGTTTGACAATGTTTATCCATTCCTTTTTCATAACCCAACATACCCCCCCAGCTTACCTTCTTTCATGTCCTCATGCAAGCTGAGATCTTACATGTTAAGCAGTGATGTTGTAAGGAGGAAAGGTTGGTTCACCAGGTCTCATGAACCCATTATTTCTTTTGAGTTCTCCAAAAGCAATGTCCTCCCTCTTCTTATTAATTTTATAATATTTTTGGTAAATTTATGGAGGAAACCAAATGATAGGGGGATTATATCTTCACCCAATCCAAGCAGGTCCTTCCTCCTGGAGCATTTTGGAATACCTTTCCACTCTGAAGGTAGATGCAAAGAAATTCATGAACCCAAAGGATTCCCTACTTTTGACTTCATTGGAGGATGCATCCCATCTTAACTTGGAAGAAACAAGAGCTTCTTCTTTGAGTTCTCTAAAATATATGATGCCTGGATGTATAACCTATCGAAGGATAAGGGATAAACAGTCCACAACCCCCTCCCTTTTCATGAATGTTCTATGTCGCATAATGGATGGAAAAGACTTTGGAGGCTCCCCTCTGATCCAAAGATCTAGCCCAGTTTCCCTCTTTATGAAGGTTTTGTGAGCTTTAGCCCACCTGATTTGGTTTTTAGTAAAGGAAAGGAATGCCTAAAACTGTATGTCCCCAATAAAGGGACCAGGGTTATGTTTTCTATCATATTCCAAAATGAAGTTATGGAAGTATAACTCGCACACAAAGTATTGTACCTTCTATTCCTTCTCTCTGAAACATGAAATAAACTCAGGAACAATGGTAAATGTAATCGGTTTACCTACTCTGATGGCTTTCACCCTCAACAACAGGTAACGTTCCAACAAGAATAAAGTATAATTGGTGGTAGGAGCTTTGCAATTGATTGCATCAGTGTAGACATCACAAATCTCTTCGATTTGCTCCAAATCCTTTTCCAATTGGTTTTGTACCTTCTTCACCTTCCCTTGGGCTCCGGTGAGCTTAGCATAAGTCTCTCTTTCTGTTGCTGACATGTCATTCAGTTGTTTAACAACTTTTGATGTTTATCCATAGTGACCATCTCATCTCTGGGTTGAGTCAATGCTTGTTGGGCTTGTATAAGCTCTGCTTCCAGTCTATCAACGATAGCACTCTATTCCTGAGACTGAGATACTTGATGCTCTTCCATAGTCATCAATTCATTTATGTTTTGAATCAGGATTTGTTGTGACTTCATCAATTCTTCCTCCAATCTCCTAATGGTAGCATCCTGCTCAAGGGATTGAGGTGTTTTCTCTAAGATTGGGGTATCTGTCTGCACCTCAACATCAATTGTTTCTGTAGGGAGCATTTCTTCTGTTTTCATTGTTTAGGTTTCCATTTCTCATGTTTCTAAAGGAATTACTTCCTCATTCTGAGTAGCCTCTACTATTATTTCTTTAGGGTTTGTCTGTTTCCCCACAGAGTTTGTAGTGACTACTCTTTTAGGAAGAGGGTTTCTTCCTTGCACTCTGGGCCTTTTGTTTTTCTTTCTTTCACGGGCCTTGTTGGCTTGTTATACCTTATTTCTTAACTCTTTAATAATTTCCCTGAGTTTGCCAAATTTTTTCTTTAATACTTCAACCTTTTTATCCCTTCTCTTCAACATCTTGTTTTCCTTTTTATCTTTCTGATCCTCCTATGGATTTTGCTCGATTTCTGTTTGTGAGGGGTCTCAAGGTATTCTTCATTCTAGTCAACAGGTAGTTGTTCACCTATTCCTTCCAAGTGCTCTGTCTGTTCAATAGGGATACTTACCTCAGGATGAGGTTCTTTCTGTTCTGCATCCTCTGGGAATGACATTTCAATCTCAGGAAATTCTTCAACAGGTTTTGAAGAAGAGGCTCATTCTTGATATTCTTCTGGCCTATTGGCGTCTCTGTCAATTGAGGTCCCTAAACTCCCTAAAAACTGAGCTACCTCATAGCTTTTCAAAAATTGTTCTGTTAGGTGCCCCAATGCTGGCTAGGTGTCTTCCTGACTATTTCCTTGTGAGGTTTGTTCTGTCTACTCAATTCCCTGAACATTTTCCTGTAAGGACTGCTCTGTAATGTCTTGAATTTCTTTAGGTTGTTTTGTTGTGTTCTGGATTTCTCCAGTCATTTCTTGAATTTGTTCTGTTATTTACTGAATTTCTTCAGGCTGTCTTGTTCGCCTACTTCTTCTTTTCCTCTCAATGGGGGTTTTAGGAGAAAATGTTTCTCTTTTTCTCTTTCTCATTGATTCCTCTGCTTGTGAGGTCCGAGTCTTTGTAATTTGGATGGGGTCTGCCTTGACTTCAGGCTGAGGAGGTGGAACTTTTATTTTGGTAGTGGAATCCCCTTCCTGTGTCTCTTCAATTTCCTATGGTGGGTCTTCATGATGTAATTCAGGTTGTTCCAGTTGTAGAGGTATATTGGCCTCGATAAGATCACCCCAGGTTAATTGAGTTTGAATCGGGGCCTTATTTACTATCAGTTTAACTAATCCATGGTGGTTGATGATAGTAATAGGATCTTTGGCCTTCTGTGTTCTTAAAGCAACCTCATGTAACATGGAATTTAGAAATAATGGTAAATGTATTACTAACTGTTGTTTGAGTGTTGCTAGAAGTTTGAGGTGGTGTGGTTGGATCACATTGTTTCATCCATCACAGGTGATGTACCTATGAATTACCCCTGCTAGTTATTTCCATGGTTCACTGAGAGTGTTGGGGTTAAGTCCCTTTCCCTTTTTATCCAATTCCTCTCCAGGGACTACGAAAGATTCTACAACCTCTTTGAGTGCTGTATATCTTCTTGTCCATTGAATTCCTATGATAGGGAGACCTGTAACCTATGCTACGATTTTCAGAGTAACTAGAATTCGTATATATCGAACCATGGAGATTTCTCCCTACAAGTTATGAAAGAATTCAACCGTGATGTTCAGATCATATCCTTGCAACCGGTTGAAGTACTCCGTACACCCTAGACGGTGTAGGATTTCTCTTGCTTGCTCAGTTACCTGTAGTAATGTTTTCTTCCGACGCACACTTCGGCCACCCATATTTTTGTGAGACAATGAGAATGACTATCATTCCCGTTTGCAAACTTGGTTAGACTAGCTTGGAGAAAATATTACCAAAAATAGAAAATATCAGAGAACAACAAGTGTATAAAAATGTGGGTTTTCCATTTATTACAATCATTATGATCTTATCAGAAAACCTGTCGAGCATCCAGTCCTGTCATAATGTAGAGGTAGACCTCGACTGTCAGTGTAGGCGACTGTAATGAGTGTAGGTATTTCAGGTGAGAGGTAATTATGATACCACCGCCGGTGGGGAACAATCATGTATAATTTTCAAAAAACATATTTAACGGTAATCATAAATGATATTCATTTTTCGTGGGAAATTCAATTTTTTTATACCTATGCTCAAAACGTTTTAAAGAAAAATAAGCCGAAAAAAATTAAATCTGTTCATTTTAAAAATATTCCACATATCATAATGTTGTTACTTTTCCCGATTTATTGAATATAACCAAAATGATAGCCTCGTTATTGAGTAAATGAAATCTAGAGACACATAGAAACTTGGTGTTTTTAAGGTAAACTTCCATACCACAGGCAGATCCACTGCTGCCAGCAGGCGTCCATAGCCTCGATAGGGTTTTCTTTTAACCCATAGATGAGTCCATATCCTTAATAAATATTTGAATCGTCTTTTCCAAAAAAGAGAAATATCCTGGTTTGGTAGGCAGATGATGATAATGCCACTCACTAGATTGTAACTTAAGTGAACAAGCCAACTCATGATGAGACCCCTTGTCCTTTGACGAAAAAAAAAATGTCAAAGGCCATTTCCCTGGTTTGGTAGCCATAGTGGGAATGTCACTTACGTTATTATCCTATGATCGTGGTAGGTTGGCTTGTGATGAGACCCCCTATTCTTTGTGGGAGAAGTTTATTACTTATCTTTATTTGCTTTTATTTTTCATCATTTTTTTATTTTTTTATTTTTTTTAAGGGAGGCTCATCTACTCCTTAAGAGTAAGGGATGGTGTAAGGAAGTGTAAGGATTCCAAGTAAATTTTTTCTTAAGACTCCTTATTATAATATGAAGGTGAATTATCATTCAAGTATATTTGTATGTATATAGGGAAAATAAATGAATTATGGTGGTTACAGATTATGAACAAGATTTAAGATATTTCAAAGAAATTAATACAAAAACAATTTGATAAGGTATGAGAGATAGTCCACAAAATAATGACAGATCATTGTGATGATAATTAAAAATAATGCTGGTGAAAATTAATTAGTGAAAGTCGTACCCCAAAGGAATGACTAACATTTTAACAACATGAAGGAAAGGAATGACAACAAGGAAAAACACAGAAGGGACAACAATTGTTCCTTTTTAGAATGCACAGTGTGACCCGAGATGAAAGAATGACAATCGTGAAGAAGGCAACGACAATTTCTCCATTCAAATGAACAACAACGATACTCAAAGGAACAATAATCGTGTGAAGGGAATGACAGTTGTTCCATTCAAATGATCAACAACGATACTCCAAGGAACAACAATCACGCAAAGGGAACGACAGTTGTTCCGTTCAAATGAACAATAATGATAATCAAAGGAACAACAATCACGCGAAGGGAACAACAGTTGTTCCATTCAAATGAACAACAACGATACTCAAAGGAACAACAGTCGCGCAAAGGGAACGACAATTGTTCCGTTCAGATGAAAAACAACTACACTCAAAGGAACATCAATTGCAACAGAGGAACGACATCTGTTAAATTTTTAACCATCTGATTAGGTAATTTGGAAACCTCCCATGGAAATATATTTTTGTTGAATCTAAGGTTGATTAGTCATCAACTAAATTCATTCAATTGTTATGGGTCAATTTATTTCAGAATCAAGTATCAGATGGTCTGTTAATGTCATGAGTTTATTATAGTTGCCCGATCTCTGCTGCGGAACATGACATATTCATTTTTCTGTGAAAGACAGGGTCCGTGTGATAATATAAAGTAGGAGTAATGAACATAAAAGAGTGCTAATTGTGTTCATTACAATCATCTTTCCTATTTCTTATTTTTCCAAGTGACTTTCCTAAAACTAAAAGAAAGAAAAACTAACAACTCAATTATATCTACAAAAAAACTATATACAATATCTACAGTGTGAACAAAATTCATCATTTATGGAGTTGGAGTGGCTGGGTTACCTTCCCAGCCAACCAAAATATGAACAGTAAGGTCCTTACTTACTTCTTGGTAGAAATATTTTTTTGAAGGAAGTTGATGGTAGAGTCGTAGCCGATGTCCATTGACCAGAAAGGGAGATCCAGACCCATCTATGGTACTTAAAGTGACCGTGCCATTATCATGGACTTCATTAATTTCATATGGTCCCAACCACCTTATCTATAATTTTTCATGAAAATCCTGAAATCTAGAATCATAGAGAAGCGCCCAATCACCTTTCTTGAATGATTTCTTCTTGATATGTTTGTCATGCCAGGTCGCTCTATGTTGTTGAATAATAGTTGTTCACTCCAAAGTAGACATGCGTGCTTCATCCAACTCATTGAGTCGCTAAAGACGTTGTTTATGTGCTTCTGTAAGATCCAGTCCAAGTTCCTGGGCCATCCTTAGGGTCTTGATCTCAAATTCGATTGGGAAGATGGGTTCTTTACCATAGACTAGGTGATAAGGATAGTAGCCAGTGGTGTTACGCCATGTTGTGTGATAAGCCCATAAGGCATTTGGGAGCTCAGTAGCCCAATTCTGTTAGTTTTTTGAGACAGTCTTTGTCAGGATTGCCTCCAGGACCTTATTGGTGTTTTCTAATTGCCCGTTTTCCTGTGGGTGGTATGGAGAAGTAATTATGTGCTTAATATGATAATTTTTCAGGGTGGTGGTGATTCTATGATCTGTAAATTGTGACCCCCCATCAGTGATTACTTCCTTGGGTAGTCCATAGCGTACAAATAATTTGAAAATAAATTTGATGACTACTTCTTGTGTTTCATTTTGTAAGGCTTCTACCTCTACCCATTTGGTCATGTAGTCCGTTGTAACTAGAATATAGGCCTTTTGATTTGACTTCGGATTGAAGGGGCCAACGAAGTCTAGTGCCCATCTCTCAAATGTTTCTGCGGCTACTTGTGCTTTCAAGGGCATTTCATCAGCCTGACCTGGTTTTCCCATCCACTGACAACTGTCACGGGTCTAGACATATTTACTCGCATCTTTGAATATTGAGGGCCAATAGTAGCCCATCTGTAAAATTTTGTGTCCATTCCTACGGTCTGCAAAATTCCCACCACAGGGCTCGTCATGTCTCACCGTCAATATGTCATAGATTTCGTCATCTTGTACACATATGTGGATCTGGATATCAGCTCATGTGTAGAAGAGATATCCACTGATCCAAGTGAATCGCGCGCTCCGCTGGACAATCCATTTTTTTTCCCTTGATGACAGATGTGCCGGTAATTTCCCTGTTGCTAGATAATTTTCCACATCAACATACCAAGGTGGCTTTGTAGTGACGAAAAAAATATGCTCATATGGAAATTGATCTTCAACTGTCAAGGAGTCATCTGTTTTAGGTATGCGGGATAGGAAGTCTACAACAAGATTTTCTCTCCTGGGTCGATCTTTGATGGTGATGTCAAATTCCTGCAATTGCAATAACCACTGAGTGACCCATCCATTGGTAATGGGTTTATTAGCTAGATATTTAATAGTAGAATGATCAGTATACAAAATAACTGGATAGCCTGTTATATAATGACGAAATTTATTGATGGCATGTATAACAACTAAAAATTCTTTTTCTGTCACTATATAATTAGATTCAGCAGGAGCAAGATTCTTGCTGATAAAATAAATAGCGTAGGGTTTCTTGTCTTCTTCTTGTCCAAGGACAAAGCCTATGGAAATATCCGATGCATCGGTGGAGATGTGAAATGGTATTTTCCAATTTGGTCCCCTCAACACCGGTGCTGTCGAGATCAACTTCTTGAGTCCTGCAAATGCCACATCACACTTGTCAGACCACTGAAACTCCACATTACCAGTCAAAGCATGTAAAGGTGCAGCAGTTCTTGCAAAATTTTCCATAAATATGCGATAGTATCCTGAAGCACCAAGGAAACTACATACCTTAGTTTGTGTGCGTGGTGTAGGTAGATTAAGGATTACCTCTATTTTTGCTGGATCGACTCTAATTCCATCTATAGAAATATAATTCCCTAGTACCACACCTTCTGTCATCATCATGTGACATCTTTCATGGCTTAAACATAACCTGGTATCAATGCACCGTTCTAGTACCTTCTCCAGATTATTCAACGCTTGATCGAAGTTGTCACCATAAGAAGTGAAATCATCCATGTAAACTTCAAGCCCTTTAGTAATCAGATTGTTGAATATGCTTAGGATGGCCCTTTGGAATGTGGCTGGAGCATTACACAGTCCAAAGGGAAATACTCTGTATGCAAAGGTACCCCAGGGGCATGTGAATGTAGTTTTATCTTGATCTTCTGGGGAAATTTGGATCTGATTGTAGCCACTAAATCCGTTTAGGAAAGAAAATAATTTCTTCCCTGCCAAAGTATCCAGGACCTGATCGACAGAAGGTAAGGGGAAGTGGTCCTTTTGAGTGGCTTTGTTAAGTTCCCTATAGTCTACACAGATTAACCATTTTCCATTTTTCTTGGGTATGATCACTAATGGGGAAACCCACCGACTATCTAAGATAGGATATATAAAATATACATCCAATAGCTTTTGTAATTCTTCTTTAACAATATCCTTGAGGTGGGGACTCAATCTTCTCTTCGACTGTAGGATAGGTCGGGCATCTTTCTTAATATAAATATGTTGTGTGCAGAGTTGCGGATCAATACCTTTCATGTCAGAATACTCCCAGGCAAAATCTTGTTGATAGTTAGAAAGGACTTGAATCAGTTTGTATTGTTGTTGCTCATCTAAATTGGAATTAATGTTCAAAGACTTCCCTGGTGAAATCTTAACGGATTTGTTGTTATGAAAAATGGTAGTCAGGATTTTTTGCTCCATTAAATCTTCTAGTGAGTCTCCCTGTGCTTCACAGTCCATAATATATTTGAGCATCTGGCACGTTGGGTTACCCACGATGGTTGGGTTGTTAATAAACCCACTGATTATGTCATCCTCTAATTGGTTCTTGAGTCTGAGAGCTTCTTATAGCATGAGAGGGACTCGTAGATCCTTTTCTGGATATCGTGGTGGTGGAAATTATGGATATATGAAAGTCAGGCTTGGCTTGGTTGGAGGATATAAGATGATTTTTTTTGTGACACCTCCTCTAACAATTGTCATTGTTATCGCACAATTTGTACACGGGAGAGAGGCTAGCGGATAGTAGTTCAAACTGGCGAAACATGAACCTTCCCCACCCAATGTCACCACAATGGGGAGGTTCTTTCTATTTAGGGAGGTTAGGCCCAGGGGAGACACCCCCGGTGACCTGTGGCTTTGAAGAGGAAAAGGTTCAAAAGAAGTAAGATAGTTCCTGTTGGGACCACATATTGTACCTTTTTGCTCATACTTTTTGCCATTGTTATACCCTTCATCACCTGTATTTAGACTCATATTACCACTTCATCTGATCACCTCAAGGTATACAACATCCTTTCTCATCACTATATGTTTAATTTGTTTTGCATAACACTTTACATTACTTTTGAACCTAACCATTGATTAGAAGTGCAGAAGTGTCCATATTTGCAGAATAGTTTGC
>ML777295.1:863657-904255 GCA_009831015.1 Picea engelmannii | reverse complement strand
TTTGAAACAAAAGACTTCCCTGGGTTGATAATTTATGTTCCACTTGGTTGTTTGAAATTAATTAAGCAATTATAGTGACCAACAGTTCCCCCTTCACAGATCACCACCCAAAAATATAGTCCATCCAAAGGCCAATTCGAAGTAACCCCCAATGAATATGTACCTTCCTGGAACAAGACAACAACAAGAAATATATACACAAACTATATTTAATGGGGTTCGTACTTCATATGTAAGTGACTATCTAATATTTAAATGTAAGCAATTTGACATTAAATATTGATGAAATCAATGTTTGCAAAATGACAATGATAAATATATTACTTGTCAATAAATACTGGAACGATATAGCATTCAATGTAGAAAATCAACACTCAATCCAATAAATTCTCTTAACTACCATTCAATTGCTTATAAAATGAAACGTTGCTACATCAAGATGAAATAACCAAGGGTGATGTCAACATTCTAGGGTTAGTATATTTAGGGTTTCAGTTTTAAAAGAAGTTTGAGAGTTTTTGGATTTGATTTCACTTCAACGCTGGAGGCTGGAGATCAGTGCCTTAGGGTTAAAGGAGTCAATAAATGATGGACAAAAGAGTTGAAGGGAAAGAGATTTCAAAGGACTGGAGGGAAAAGTTTCAAGGTGCTACTAGAGCAGGGCCTTAAAAGTAGAACCCTAGGGGAGAGAGGCTCACTCCGGTGTTCCAAAGGCAAGGCGTCGTGCTCTCTCCTCCTTCCTGACAAACGGTTAAACCAAAAAATAGGAAAAAATAGACCAAGACAAAAGGTTTTGCTGAGGGAGGTGTTGCTAGAGCAAGGCCTATCAGCAAACCCTAGAACAGTATGACCCTGGTGTAGTAAGCCTAGGCCAGGGATGTCTCACTCTTCTTGGCTCAAAAGGGTAGGACTAGCATAAGGAAGAAAGAAAAAGGAGTGTAGTTATGGCTAGGCTCTCTTTTTCCTCTTCAATGGCTTAAGGCTTCTCTATCAAGGGACATGAGACAATGACCTACTTGTGTGTTTGTCCCCTAGTGTTTTGATTCAACAATATTTATAAATAGATGCAAGAAATCAAACTACAACCATTCAATCAAGAAGTTTTGTATAAAAGTACTTACAAATCATGAATAAATAACCATGCAAACCCTAGTTGTAACACCTTCCTTCAAGACAAACACCATAAATGCCAGAAAATCTCTTCCTTCAACAAGTGTGCATCACTTAGTTCATCCAAAAACCCCAATAGGGTGCTAAAATCAGACCTCACTAATGAGTGAGTGATCATTTCCTTTTAAAATGAGAGTGAAAAACCTCAATATATATTGTATCAATGACCTAATTTAACTTTTAGGTCATAAAAAGGCTGACAAGGCAAAAATACCAAAATAATATTGTTTTATATTAAATGTTCATTTTAAAACCCTAATTGAGAAAAAAGTGAGACGTCACCCCTTCTAAGGGAGACGTTAGCCCCTTTTTAGGGCAAATGTAGCAATAAAAAGAAAAACGTTAGCCCTCTTTGTGCCTCTCCATCATGCCACATGTGCCAACTGCCCTGACAAACTGCCACACACTCAAGATGATGTCATGAGCCCATAGGTGACGTCCTGGTCCATCCAGGGCAAACGTTTCACTGGAAGTGGGCCAATCCCCCTAGGCCAGTTTGTGCCAAAGTGCCTTTGATGGAACGTCCTCTTCTTCTCCATTGCAAAACCCTGATCAATCACCATCCTATTTCTGCTCGTTAATGGGGTCTCAACATACATCTGGTGGGCTCTTCATCCCTATGGAGGTCCAAACTGATCATCGCCCCATGTGTACCGGTCCAAATGGTACTTGTCTGTCGGGCATGGTCCTGTACATCAAAAGATACGCCCTCCATGAGCTCATCAGTCACAAGAATCATAGCAATGTCGATTACATTTCATCATCAATATTATTAAACATATGCATAAAACCCCTAATATATCAGTGAGTAGCTCAAAGAGATTACAAAAACCTGCAATACAAGATTCGAGAAAAAGACAAGACGTCCTATTGGGCTAGTATCCACAAGAAAAGGAAAGTTTCCAAGAGGATTTCATCCAAGCCATGTAAGTGAGGTGATGTGGCTAGGGGATGTCCATACCTGTGGGTGCAGTGAGAGCCAAGGATGCATAATGTTATCTGTGGGTGCCTTTGTAGAATGCGAGCTGTACCTGTCATGGATGCATTTTTTCCAAGCCCGTTCTTGCCTTTATTATTTTTCAGCTTTATTATTTTATTTTCTTTTTCTTCTTCTTTTTATTTTTATTCAAGAGGTAACCAGAGGACACTGCCTTGGCATGGTGACTAGAGTTGACAATGTTACCCACAAGTACTTTCACAGAGATGAGAAGGATGGCTCGTGCTGAGATCCCCTTTCCATTGGCCATGCAACCAAAGGTCACTGCCCTGGTGTGGTAACCAGATGGTGGCAATGTCATATTTTTAGGTACCCATGAACCTAATAGGCTAGCTCATGATGAGACCCTCTATCCTCTGACTAGGTCTTGTTTGTTATTTTTTGAGTCCCTCTTGTTTCTTGACGAGAGACCTTTTATTGCCTTTTCAGGGATCCTTGGGTGAAGCATCTCGAGGTTTCATTTTTAGGCTTTTGTCTTTTACCAGCTGCTTTTACCTTCTGGGCCTTTAGCCCCTTCTTCCAATGAGATAAGGTGCAATCCTACAAATAGGTCAACCCAATGCCCAGACAAGGGGAATGGGATAAATGAGTGGGAGATAAGATGAAACAATGGTGCTATGATGGGAGCGGACAATGGATTTTCAGAAATCCCCCCAGTGGAAAACCAAGACCTATGGGCACAGGCTTGCTAGGGCACCCTGTCAATTTCCCCAAGCATGGTCAAGTGGGATAATGTAAGATCCAAGCAGTTGTTAGAGATAAAAGGAATCAGATGCATATATTTAAAGGTTTCAATGATCAAAAGTGACACATACCATGATACCTAGACCAATTACCTAATGGAGCAAGAACCTCTTCTGTTACAAGACCAAGCTGATGGTGATGGATGTTGCTGCTACTGAAAAGACAAAGATGATGGAAGAAGAAAAGGATGGGCCCTCCAGGCCATGCTCAAGTCAATCCTGCTCTCGGTACTCCATGTCTAGGACTTGTGGGCCTCGAGACATGATCTCCTAGTTATCCCTAAAAATTGTGGATAACATCTGGCTCCAACTCGGGGAGATGTGCTCACTGTAGAGCACATGAGAACCTCAACACCTTTGGCATAACCTGCAGACCTTCTCAATATCGATATGGGCACCAGTAATAAAAATGGGGTGGTAATGCCACCCCAACATACATATAGGTATATATATAAGATAAAATAAAACAATCAATAATGCAAATGTGAAAACAAACTAACATGAAATGCAAATGGTATAATACATGAATACAACATGCCTACTTACCTGTACTTACCTATGAATTCAGGTCCCCCCACCTTGGTGGGGTTTGAGGAGGTGCCTGCTGATGGGTAATGGGTGTCTTCTTCCTTCTAAAGTGGATAGGTAGTATGAGTCATTAACTGATTCCATTCCAACTTTGAAGGGTCTGAGCCATGACTGAGTGCTTCCTTTTACATTGGTTGGCTCTCCTTTCTGGGTATCCCACATCCATACCATGTCTCCCTCCTTGTACTTTCTGACTTTGTATTTGGTCATCCCTTGGATAACCCTAGTGTATTTTGTTGAGGGAGGGGGGTGGGATTCTGCTGTAAAAACTTCCCGTTGAGACGGGTGGATTTGTACGTCATCTTCATGTTTCTTTAATATCTTCACCATCCCAATTTCTTTGTTCTTGAATTCATCTAGGAGTTGTTGGTATTCTTCTTTCTTGGGCCATTTGATCTTATCAAAGTCCTCTTCTATTGCAAAGGGCATATCTTCTGGAGAATACTTTTGAAGAGTTTGTATCATCTCATTTTGTGCTTTGTTATTACTGACGAGGTGAGTAATGTCTTGCACATGGTCCCCGATTATTGACACATTGAGGAGACGGCCTATTGTTCCATTTTTCAAAGGCAATTGCAAAAATGTGAGGTCCATCTCAAGGGTGCCACCTAACATTGTATCAAACTTCCTAGATAACAACATCCCCCACACATCTGGGACATCAACTACCATGATGTTAATGTGGACCATCTTCTCTGGATACTCCTTCAGGCAAACTTCAACATTCTCAACCACCTCGTGTGTGGGTATGGCTTTAGATTCGAAGCCACATACATTTCTATAAGGCCATGTGACCTTCAAACCCACTTGTCACATGACTTTGAGTGACATCATGTTGGCACCAACACCTGTATCTAGCATGCAATTGTTGAGGTTCTTGCCATTCATTGCCAACGTCATGAAGAAAGGAGGGTTCTCACCATATTGAACCCTGAAGTGATCAACTTGCAACATAATAGAGGGGTCCATGGGTTCATCTGATCCCAAAAAGAAAGTATCAAAGCGTTCCTTGATGGATGGGATCTTGATTGCTTCTCTCAGGGGAAGTTCACATGCATTTTTGATAATGCCCCTTCGAAGTCAAAGTTTAGGTCAACCTTACCAGCCTTGGATGTCTTGGGAAGAAGTATTTCTAAGGGTGGGGGCTTTGCCTGATCAACAACATGTTGTTTCAAATTCTTTCTTATGTACACCTGAAATTTTTGTTTCTTTAGCTTCTCTCATGATCCCTGGTCTAGGTTGTTTATTACCGCCATCCTTTCTGATCTGGCTGCTTCTTTCACGACTACCTGATGTTTTGCATCGGTGATATTTATTTGAGGAAGCTCCATGAAACGATCCATATTGTTGACTTGTTGATGGCCACCATTGTCAGGACACTCATGCTCCCAATGTGCTTCATTGCATTCTAGGCACCAAGGATTTTCATCAACAACATTTGCAGGGGCCAAGGTATTTGTAACTTCATGCTCATTCTTTGGTTTATAAAATTGGCCTCCCTTCGGGAATTGCCCTTTTTATGGGACCCTGGGTTCTTGGGTCTGAGATATTTGCAATTTGAAAATCCTGCTCATCATTTCCTCTTGATTTTTCATGATACCATCCATGGAGGCTTACAACTTGGCGATACTAGTACATAGATCTGAAGTAGGATCAACATTGTGAACTATTTTTGGTTTAGTGTTTGCTCTCCCCCTTGGGTTAGAAAAATGTTCAATCTTGGATGAAAGGAGGTTCCCCTCCATTTTAGTAGCGAGCTCTTGGGCTTCCTGAATGGATTGGGGGTTTTTATCTCTGAGAAGATACCCTAGTTGGCCATTGAAAGATCTGGTGTAAACATGGACGAGGTAGTCATCTTTCGGATGATGGCTTGTGGGAATCCTTTGTAGCAAAGTATCAAATCTAGTATGGAACTCCCGGATGGACTCATTTTCATATTTGTTAAGGTTATTTAGTCGTGTGAGGAGCATATTAGGGTCTTCTTTGACACTCCATCTTTTGAGAAAGGCCTCTTCAAGTCTATTCATGATTTTGATGCTTCCATCAGGAAGGCTTAGGTACCAACGCCTTGAGGCATCATAAAGAGTAGCGGAGAACAAATTCATGACTAGATATTCAACATCATCACTAATGGGGTGAAGCTGGAAAAATGCCCAAAAGTTGCTCATGTTCTCTTCGACACTGATTGCATCAGTACCGATAAATTTAGGCAACCACTTCTCATACTTGGGTGGAATTTTCCTAAGGTAGCTTGGTGTGGCTAACATGTCTAATGGTTTGAAAAGAGTTGATGACCATTGTCTTTGATTGTTGTCTGGGTTCGTTGTAGCGGTCTAAGAGCTAGACCTGATTCTTAAAGGAAGGCTCTTCTTGAAAAGTGATTTGACAACAAGAGATTTCTTGGAAGGATTCCTTCTGAAAGACAAAGGAGGATTATTGAACCTCTTTTTAGTTCGTGGAGTCACTATATAGTTTACTTGAAACTATCAAAGAAAAGGGAAAACACCCTAGTGGAGTCGCCAGGTAAGATTGTAAAATAAGTCTCTTGAGGCAAGGCTTACCGAAAAGATTTGTCGTTTGAGGAGAATTGACTCAGTGTTCCCCGACAACGGTGCCAAAATGTTATCGCACAGTTTGTAGATGGGAGAGAGGCTAGCGAATAGTAGGTCAAACTGGCGAAACGTAAACCTTTCCTGCCCAATGTCACCACAATGGGGAGGTTCTTTCTATTTAGGGAGGTTAGGCCCAGGGGAGACGTCCCCGATGACCTGTGGCTTTGAAGAGGCAAAGGTTCAAAAGAAGTAAGATAGTTCCCCCTTGACAGATCACCACCCAAAAAGATAGTTCGGCCAAAGGCCAATTCGAAGTAACCCCCAATGAATATGTATCTGCCTGGAACAAGACAACAACAATAAAGATATATGAAAACTATATTCAATGGGGTTAGTACTTCATATGTAAGTGACTATCTGATATTTAATGCAAGCAATTTGACAGTAAATATTGATGAAATCAATGTTTGCAAAATGACAATGATAAATATATTACTTGTCAATAAATACTGGAACGATATAGCATTTGATGTAACAAATCAACACTCAATCCAATAAATTCTCTTAAGTTCCATTCAATTGCTTATAAAATGAAACGTTGTTGCATCAAGATGAAATAACCAAGGGTGATGTCAACATTCTAGGGTTAGTAGGTTAGGGTTATTGTAGTTAGGGTTTTAGTTTTAAAATAAGTTTAAGAGTGTTTGGATTTGATTTCACTTCAACGCTGGAGGCTGGAGATCAGTGCCTTAGGGTTAAAGGAGTCAATAAATGATGGACACAAGAGTTGAAGGGAAAGAGATTTCAAAGGACTGGAGGGAAAAGTTTCAAGGTGCTGCTAGAGCAGGGCCTTAAAAGCATAACCCTAGGGGAGAGAGGCTCACTCCGGTGTTGCAAAGGCAAGGCCTCGTGCTCTCTCCTCCTTCCCAGCAAACGACTAGCCCAAAAATAGGAAAAAATAGACCAAGACAGGAGGTTTTGCTGAGGGAGGTGTTGCTAGAGCAAGGCCTATCAACAAACCCTAGAAAAGTATGACCCTAGTGTAGTAAGCCTAGGCCAAGAACGTCTCACTCTTCTTGGCTCAAAAGGGTATGACTAGCATAAGGAAGAAAGAAAAAGGAGTGTAGCTATGGATAGGCTCCCTTTCCCCTCTTCAATGGCTTAAGGCTTCTCTATAAGGGGACATGAGACAATGAACTACTTGTGTGTTTGTCCCCTAGGGTTTTGATTCAACAATATTTATAAATAGATGGAAGAAATCAAACTACAACCATTCAATCAAGAATTTTTGCAGAAAAATACTTACAAATCATGAAGAAATAACCATGCAAACCTTAGTTGTAACACCTTCCTTCAAGAGAAAAACCATAAATGCTAGAAAATCTCTTCCTTCAACAAGTGTGCATCACTTAGTTCAGCCAATAGGGCACTAAAATCAAACCTCACTAATGAGTGAGTGATCATTTCCTTTTAAAATGAGAGTGAAAACCCTCAATATATACTGTATCAATGACCTAATTTAACTTTTAGGTCATAAAAAGGCCGACAAGGCCAAAATACCAAAATAATATTGTTTTACATTAAATGTTCATTTAAAACCCTAATTGATCAAAACATGAGATATCACCCCTTCTAAGGGAGACGTTAGCCCCTTTTTAGGGAAAATGTAGCAATAAATAGCAAAACCTTAGCCCTCTTTGGGCCTCTCCATCATACCACACGTGCCAACTGCCCTGTCAAACTGCCACATGCTCAAGATGATGTCATGAGCCCATAGGTGATGTCCTGGGCCATCCAGGGCAAATGTTTCACTGGAAGTGGGTCAATCCCCCTAGGCCGGGCTGTGCCAAAGTGCCTCTGATGGAATGTCCTCTTCTTCTCTATTGCAAAACCCTGATAAACCACCATCCTGTTTCTGCCCCCTGATGGGGTCTCAACATCCATCTGGCGGTCTCTTCATCTCCATGGAGGTCCGAACTGATCATCTCCCCATGTGTACCAGTCCAAATGGTACCTGTCCTTCGAGCATGGTCTTGCACATCAAAAGCTACGCCCTCCATGGGCTCATCAGTCACAGGGATCATAGCAATGACAATCAAATTTCATCATCAATATTATTAAACATATGCATAAAACCCCTAATATATCAGTCAATAGCTCAAAGACATTACAAAAACCTGCAATACAAGATTGGAGAAAAAGACAAGACGTTCTATTGAGCTAGTATCCACAAGAAAATGAAAGTTTCCAGGAGGATTTCATCCAAGCCATGTAAGTGAGGTGATGTGGCTAGGGGATGTCCAGACATGTGGGTGCAGTGAGAGCCAAGGATTCATAATGTTATCTGTGGGTGCCTTTGTAGAAGGCGAGTTGTACCTGTCATGGATGCATTTTTTCCAAGCCCGTTCTTGCCTTTCTTCTTTTTTAGCTTTATTCTTTTATTTGTTTTTTCTTCTTCTTTTTCTTTTTATTCAAGAGCTAACCAGAGGTCACTGCCCTGACATGGTAACCAAATGATGGAAATTTCATACTGTTAGGTACCCATGAACCTAATAGGCTGGCTCGTGATGAGACCCCTTATCCTTTGATTAGGTCTTGTTTGTTATTTTCTGGGTCCCTCTTGTTTCTTGCTGAGAGGCCTTTTATTGCCTTCTCGGGTATCCCTGGGTGAAGCATCTCAAGGTTTCATTTTTAGGCTTTTGTCTTTTACTAGCTGCTTTTACCTTCTGGGCCTTTCGCCCCTTCTTCCCATGAGATAAGGTGCAATCCTACAAATAGGTCAACCCAATGCTTGGACAAGGGGAATGGGATAAATGAGCGGGAGATAAGATGAAACAATGGTGCTATGATGGGAGCGGATGATGGATTTTCAGAAATCCCCCCAGTGGAAACCCAAGACCTATGGGCACAGGCTTGCTAGGGCACCCTGTCAATTTCCCCAAGCATGGTCAAATGGGCTAATGTAATATCCAAGCAGTTGTTAGAGATAAAAGGAATCAGATTCATATATTTAAAGGTTTCAATGATCAAAAGTGACACATACCTTGATACCTGGACCAATTACCTCATGGAGAAAGAACCTCTTTTGATACAAGACCAAGCCAATGGTGATGGATGCTGCTGCTATTGACAAGACAAAGCTGATGGAAGAAGAAAAGGATGGGCCATCCAGGGCCATGCTCAGGTCAATCCTTCTCTCGGTACTCCATGTCTAGGACCTGTGGGCCTTGAGACATGATCTCCTAGTTATCCCTAAAAATCATGGATAACAATCATATTACCCATTTGACATCCTATGTACGCATCTATTGTTGCAAGACATCATCTTCCTAGTATCAATGGATTCCCTTCGAGTCCACTTCTTGGGTTGATGATGCGGAAATTCGCTGGATATTCCCAAGAGTCAACTAAGATTGCTATATCATGTAGTGTGCCCATTGTTCTAACCTCTAATCGATCAGCCAATTGTAACATAATTGGGGTAGGTTCGAAGGAGACAAAACCCAGGGTGTTGCAAGTTTCCATAGTCAGGATATTGATGGCCGCCCCCAAATCAACTAGTGTATTTGGAAAAGAACAACCCTGGATATGAACTTTTACTATGGGGTTCCCTGGATCTACATATTTGATTGGCTCTTGTCTACCTAGAATTAGATCAGACAAGTCTCCTACTACACGAACTGTTGATGGTGAATTTTTAATTTTCCTAACAGGCTTCCTCCCACATAGTTCCTTGATTATCTTTCCATAAAATGGAATGTTTTGAAAAGCCTACATGAGTGGGATCTTGACATATAAATTATTGAGTTCCCCTACAATGTCAAATTTAGGATACATATCAGGTTTTTCTATCATCAATCTTTCAGGGAACGGGGGGAAAGGAGTTGTATCCTTATCAGGATCTTGTGACTCGACTATGTTTCCTCCCTGCTCTATTTCTTCCATTATTACCACAATCGAGGGTGTTATTGCTGGTTGTTTGTTATTTTCATTCTCTTTCTCTTGGAAAACATTACTTTCTTTAGATGAGATTATACGACCCGATCTCAATTGGAATTCATTGCACCTACCGAGTTTGTTTCCCCTTCTGCATTCTCCATAATCTGGACGAGTTGAGCCGGTCTATTATTAGGATTTGGGTGGGGTTGGGATGATAATTGAGGGCGCAATTGCGATTGAGGGTTTTGGGGCAGTTGGAGTGGAGCTTGCAACGTGGGTTAGGTTTTAGGGGCCATCCCCATGGGTTGATTGTTTATCCCCATGGGGCGCTGCCAATTCTGGTTCCAATTTTGGTTTTGGGAAATCGTGTTGGGCCACTATGAAGGGTAGGGGTTGTTATTTGAGTTTTTCCAGGATGAGGTGGGGTATTGCGAGTTAGGCTAGGTGGAACTTACAGTTGGTTGTTTCTTCCAGATGGGATTTGCAGCAAGTTGGTTCAGCCAAGTGGGATTTGCAGGTGGGTATTGCTAGGGCTGCCAGTTCTGATTAGTAAATGGTTGGCCCTGCCATGCATTACCATAATTTATCTGTTGATTATACTGTCCAGAAAAGAAAGAGGAGGGGTCCTGGAGTGTATTTGGAGGTTGGGCCTACCATTAACGATGCTAAGCCATGAGATATAATGGTTCTGTTTCCTCTTCTTCTTCTCTAAAGACATATTTCGGTCCAGGGAGCGATGGGCATTGCTCCGTTGCGTGATCCTTGGCACAAATAGCGCAAACCCGAACCACATCCAAAGGACATTCCCTTGGACCATGTTTTTTTATTTATCTGTGGAAAAATATGGCCAAAGTCTGTTCTAGTCTTGCTTGTTTCTATTTCACCTGCAATGCATCCAATAGTGTAGTCAGAGTGCTCAAAATATCTGTTTTAAAATTTTCTAAGAGATTACCAACTTCAGCTCGCGTAACACCTCTGCTGGTAATATTGTTATTTCTGGTGAGGGAAGTCTGCATTCTTGATTTGGTTTGTGTACTTCCTCGTGAGCACCTGATGCACAATAGAACGATGTTATCATAAGTTTCTTGATAAATGTCACCCTTCCCCATTAAATTTAATGTTTCTACCCATTCATCTTTCATTCCTTTTATCAAAGTGGCTTTGAGTACCTCACCTGTTAATGTTCCATAAGGATACCTTTGTAAATTATATTGGAATCTCTCAACATATTGTTCTAATGTTTCATTTTCTTTTGTAGTCATTTGAAAGATTTCATCTTTTAGGTCCCTGGTTCTACAATAATCATGGTATTTTTTCAATAAGGCCTGTTTCATCTCATACCATGAGTTTATAGTTCCGCCTCCCAATCCCATAAACCAACGTAGAGCTACTCCTTTCAAAGTGGAGGGGAACAATTTTAATTTTTGGGGTTCAGAGGTGTAATCATACCCTCTACATAGGACATCAAATTCAAATAAGAATGCGTCTGGGTCTTCTAAGATCAATCCATGGAAGGTTGGCAGGTTCTGTAGGGGGATTGCTTTCATGGGGGCATTGGCGACTGGATCAACTATTGTATATTCCAATGTGGAGATCTGGGGTCGTTGTTGATTTGGTTGCGCCATTTGGTCGAAGATCTGCCAATAATCTTCAGGAATTTCTTGGCCGAGGTATTCTTTCGATTGATTACTTGATCCCTTAGGGGATTTGATTACACTCCCTCTATTTGGGATTTCGGGTATGCCTTCTTCTTTCACAGGAGATCCGGGATCAAGGGGTGGTGATGGGTCTTCCTTGGAAACCCCATTGGTTTCTCCTTATCCTTCCTCCAGATTATGAGAATTTTCCTCATATATAGGGTTGAGGGGTGGAATATCTGTGCTTTGAAATCTTTTCTCAGTCCCTTCAGTCTTGTTGTGAATCTTAGCGTGGGCTACAGTTGGTGAAACTACTACCTGAGGGATTCAGGTACATCCTTTCCTAGGTCCAACCGAAGCTTGAGATTCATCTTTTTGGATGATGTCGTCTATTAAAGTGCTTCTCCCAGGGAGCACCGAACCCTGGGCTTTGGTAATTTTTGGTGGGGGTTTTGGTTTTTCAGGATCTTTCTTCTTAGTCATACACACTTCACGCAAAAAAATTCAAGAAAACACCTATATAACCTCTAAGTATTCAACTGGAGGTAAGCATTGGCATAAGCATCTTACTTATTGCCTGCGTAGGTTCTTACCTTCCGTCTTCAATACCTCATCCTCTAGAGACACAACCTATGCTACCTTTGACACTCTCCCCGACAACGACACCAAAATGTTGGGCTCTAAAGATGTCCTAAAAACAACCTTAGTTTAACATTAATTTATCAACTCGAGGATTCATCGTTTATCTCAAGATTATCAACAAAGTTTATGCCGATAGCTCATAGAAGTTAAAATCACGTAGTTAAAGCAAATCTGAGTTTATCGAGAATCAAGTTCCTCAAATGTTCATTAAAGATTCTAAGACTAAGATCTTACTTAACATAATTGAAATCTGATTACTAAAATGCTGCTAATGAAAAGGAATTAACTAATCTGTTGAATTCGTTTAACTATGAAGTGGTAATTGAATCTAAGTAAAGACTTGTAGAATCGACTATCAACTATGAATCAAATTGCTGGAAAGAAACAACAATTGTAATCTAATCGAAAGGGACAACAAATGTAACTTAACTGAAAGGAACAACAAATGTAACTTAATTGAAAGGAACAACAAATGCAAATGTAAGTAAAAGGAACAACGCCTATGAAAATGTGAGGAACTGTCAAGCAGTAAACTACAGTAATGGAAGTTGGAACAACAATCACTAACACTCAAGGGAAACGTCTATCTTCTGTACGCGAACAACATAAAATCATTAACATACTTATGCATTCATCTTGACTATTGTGAAAGAGATTTGAATCACAAAACATAAATCAAACTAATACAATTACAGATTGAGATAGTAACTCCTTTAGAATGGGCCCTTGGTCCTCAGAAGAACTGCTACTAGAAACTTAGTATGTGAAAATGGTGAAAATGTTCAAAGCTTTTATTGATTCCATTGTTGGTACAACATTTACAAAAACTGCTTGCGCAGAGCAATTCTGAGTTCTTAATACTTGGATACAATTCTTAGATTATATTTTCAGGATCTATTACCCTCTATATATTACAATAATATGGGTAAATTAAGCATACTGAGGATCGAGAGATCCTCAGGATTGCCTTACTATTATAAATTTACAAGATAAAAAATCAATCATCTTCAAAATTTCTTTGTGCCAAAAGTCCCCAACCTTCAATAGCTTACGCATCTTCAAAATCTTCTTTGCTATCTCAGGTTTGACAATGTTTATCCATTCCTTTTTCATAACCCAACATAAGGTTTGGGGGAATTAGCATATATCCAAAAGCAACAATGAAAAGTGCAGGTCTTTCAATGCAAAAGAAGTTATTTTCCTAAGAAAACTAAGACTAGTGCCTAAGGTTGGGCAAGGGGTCAACTAAGTTTGAGGGAGTTTCGTTTTACAAAGATTACAACAAAAGATACAAAAGAATACTAGACACAATATTCTACAATTAGACTAGATACAAAAGAATGAAAGAAACCACTATCTACAAAGTTAATGTTTAACTAAGAGATACAAATGAAGATACAAATTATACAAAGCAAAGAGACCAACCAAACAACTAAATTGTAATGAAACTTAAATGTGTAGGTAAGAAAATATTGCTCAAAAAGAGATACAACCACAACACATAGGCCAACTATCCCAAACAAAAGTGCCTCTAAGGGATGCACAACTCAAGGGGAATCTTTCAATGGCACACACAACCAGAAGCTCCAAGCAATGAAGAAGCTTCCAAAGGATGCACAACTTAAAGGAAGGAGACTAATCACATAAGGATACAACTTAAACTCAATATTAAAGCATGAAAAAAGGCCTCCAATGGCTAAAGCACAACTTCTAAATCACTTAGTCCAATCCACAAATTCTTAAAGTAAACTTTGCATGAAAGATGTAAAAATTAAGTGCTTGCAATGTGTAACTGAAGCATGAACCATAAAAGATAACCAAATAGATTTTCCAAGGTTAAGTGGATTTATTTCAGGATTAATTAAGTTATTAAGTTAGAAGTGAATCCTAGACTAAGTGACAACCCAAGAACTCTCCTCGCTTGTACCAAAATAATTTATGGGTGCTCAATAAGTGAGGCAAACAAGGCCACACCCTAGCTCCACAGATCAATCTAGGAAAATAAGTACTCCACAGGGAGGACGCTAAGCGTCGTGATATCGCCCCTGATCTAGCACCCCCCGCTTCTTCCTAAATTTCCCTTTTTGATGGAAAAATTTGGATAGTAGATGGTGACCTATTAAACTAGGTTGATTTTAGGCCCTATGAGACTAAGATAAATTGAGTTAAGTTATTTTAATTTAGATTATATTAGTTGAAGGTGATTACAAAAAGGTGCTTGTGTAGAGAGTGTGCTTGCAAAGTAAAAGTACTTGAAAGATAGACTTTAAAATTAAAGTACTTAAAAAGTAGATTGAAAGAAACTTAAATGCTTGAAATAAACCACAAGATTATACAATGCTCATAAGATTTTAAGACATACAAGTAAAGTACTTAAAGAGATAAACTTGAAAGAGAATAAAGTACTTGAAAGAGACTTGCAAGGAATTAAAATGCTTGGAAAAGTAAATTTCAAGAAAGGAAAGTAGATGAAAGAACTAAACAACTATGCCTCCATGGGCCTAAACTAGCACAAGATTATTACTTCTTGGATTTAGATTTATTTTAAACCATTAAGCACATGAAAAGAATAAAAAACCATGAACTAATCTAGCCTTAGGATTTTGGGGGTTGGCATATCCAAGCACACTCCAAGGTGTAGGAAAACAAAATGAAATTAAAAATGCTTGAAAGGAAACTAAACTAAACAACCTCAACAAGTGCACAAGATAGAGGACAAAGTCTTCTAGTTTTGTGCACAATTGGGTGCAAGAAATGGAAAATAAAACTTGAAAGTAAAGCCTAGCCTCTCAACCTTGTCCTAATGACAAGTGGGGAAAACAAATAAAAATGACTTGTTGAAAATAAACACTACTTCCTAGCCTTACAATTTTAGGGGTTGGCTTAGCCAAGCACTCACCAAGATGTAGGCAAACAATAAAAGAAAATTGCAGAAAATTACTACAAGAGAGAAGTGCAAGCCCTTTGGGAATCCCTTGGGATTGCTTACAATGATTAGAAGAGAAAATAATATAGGGTATTTGGTTACCCAACTTTGGGAGGATGTACTTTAGCTTTATGTGGCCCCAAATGGCCTCTTGGACACCTCATTGGTCACTAACCTACAAAAAACCAGCAAGCAAAAGCTTGCTGGAAGTGCTGCAAAAGTGACAAATATGTTAAGAAAATTTATGTTTTTTACACTGTAATTTTCTGCAGAAAATTACAACAAGATATAACAATTTATATGACCTATTCAATGTGTTAGAATACCCAAAAATATGATGGAAATGTACAGAAATAAAATGCAGAAATTGTAGAGGGTGAAAATGAGTCAAAGGGAAGATTTATAAATATGAAATCTTCTCTTAAAACCATAGATAATCTTGCCAAACTCTCAAGCTAAGATACAAGAGACAATAGGAAGTGAGTAGATCTAGATATAAACTCAAAATAATTTGAAATAAAAACTAGAAACTCACTAGATCGATGACAATACTATCATACACCTACAGTAACAAAACACTTTGCTAAATATTCTTACGATAGATCTCGAAGCATGCATAAGAAGAATGAAAACAAATGAACAAGATCACCTCATGAAAAGTATGGCACCAAGAATACTCTTAACACCACATGTCCTCCAAAGATTTCCTTTATTGATAGTAGAAGGTTGTTGCAAATACTTTCAACAAACTTCTCTCCAAAAATTAGAGCAAAAATGAGAGAGAGAAGAGAGATGGGAGAGAGGGGAGAAATTTGGGTAGAGTAACAGTAGCAAAAGAATTGGTGAGAAATGAGGAGGGGAGGGGTTTCATTTATACTTGGAAAGCTAGAGCTACCCCTCTTGGATTAGTTACAAGTGTCATACATCTAAGAGAAATAGACAAAGTCAATGAAAAATCACTTTTAGGGTTTTGGTAAGTTAAGGTTTTGGTAAATGAGTGAGGTTGAGTGAGGAATGGGGGAAAACACATTTCTCTATGGTCAAACATTAAGTTAGACACCAAGGAGGGCAATTTTAGGGTTTATGTGGTTTTTTTCACTTAAACTTTTTAATTCCCACATGTCAATTAGCTAGGGAACACCACTTTAAGTTGTTAGCTAGGCAAGGGGGGGTATTTTAAGTGGAAAAATATTTTTCCAACTTAGGAAAAAGGTTAGGAAACCTTTCCCACTCTCTCTCATACTTTTTTGTTCATTTTACAATTTTTGGTTTTTTTAATTTATCCAATTATTTGTTGATTTATTGAGCTAAAACTTGGTCCAAATGTATAGGGGGTCTCATTCCATTTATTTTGAGCAAAAATACTCCTATCAAAATCCCAAGTACTTAGTTTTTACATTTTTTATCAAAAAATAATTAAAATTACCATTAACTAGGTAATTTAAAAAAAATAAAAAAAACTATCTAGACTCGACAGAATTCCACAAACGTTTAGGAGATGTCTAGAATGGTCATTTACAATATTCCTAGACACTAGCTACCAGAGGGATAGACCATTAGAATTCCTTTCACCACTTTGGAGGAATTATCCGTGGGAGTGAAAAACGCAAGGGAAATTAATAAGGTTGGTTAAGCCAAATTAATAACCTGAGGAACAAAAACACTCAGTGAAAGGGAATCCTCTAATAATTAATTCCTAAGGAAACTGACCTAAATATGATCCATGCAGACTCATTACATTATAATCCCACACAGGGGAGTGGAAATTCCATTACAAAAAGAAGTGTTGAAGGCCAAAACTGCCTTGTAGAACCAATAAGTCTCTAACTTGGTAGCATCTGATGGTGCATATATTCATGGTACATGGAGTTGACCCCCTAGTTGAAACAAGTGGTCAACATCTGGCTCCACATGGGGACGTATGTTTGATCTTCACTTGGGAAGGAGAGCATACGAGAATCCAGTATCTACAAAACAGAGTGTTCACCAATACCCAACATAAATACATGTATAAACAAATGAATAAATGAAATGATATAAACAATAATTAAAAAATGAAATAACTATTATACAACAACTACAAAATGAAACTATTATACAATGAAACAAGTAAGTACATAATTACATAATGAATGAAATAATACAATACTGAAATAAAGGAGAAGGGTTAGAGATACGTTACAACTATCCATGCAATGAATCCACAAATTTATGAAACATCTCTGTCCGGTATGACTCATTGAAGACCCTTTTCCAAGTTTTATCAACTTGGAATTTTTTGTGAGAAAGAACCAGCCAAAAATCATGCTCCTTCCTCTATTCAACCAAACATTGGAGTTTTCCAAGCTGTGTAAAATATTGATACCTTGCTGCATATGACCGTCATGGTGGAAGGCCAACCACTAATCATAATGATGTGAAACTGATAAACTGAAGTTGTCTTCCATTCTCCCATTATCCTGTATTAAGTCATCTATTGGTTGAGAGGTTGGAAATGAACATGTCAAAGGAACCATTGCACTGTTTTCATCAAGGTTGTCAAAGTTCTTCCTTACAGATATTGGTTCCTTGAGAGAAGGGTGGGGACTTGAATTATCTAGATATTCAACAATTTCAAACTCAAATTTCTTTATCTCCTCAAGATCGATTACTGGCTCATCTATGGACTCATCTGGAATTTCCCTATGAACTTCCCTATCTTTTTCACTGTGAAGCTCAAGTTCCATAGGGTCTGGATATTCAATATAAGTCTCTGTAAGGTTAGATTCCATGATTTCCAATTGATCTTCCATGGCCATAAATTGTTCATTCATGGCTTCACATTGTTCAGTATGGGCATATTGCATGTCCAAAATGACTTCTTTAAGATCCTCAATGGGATCTGGTGGAGAATCAATCTTTATCTATGAACTGGTAATCTCAATATCTGGAAGATTATTATTCTTCCATTTTTCCATAAAAACATCAACCAATTCATTGTAAGTTTCATCCTGATCATCCCCAAATATCTCCAAAAAGACATGCAACAAATCTTGTATGGTCTTAAATGTATTATCCTCAGAATCATGAAACCAATCATGAGCATATCCCAGAACAAGAGTCCAGGAAAACAATGTCATTAGAACATCCTCATAAATAGGTGGATCCAACCAATCATCAATCAACTGCCCAAAGCCTCTGACATGAGCCAAAGCATCGCCATAATCATGAAAATCAGACAAATTTTCAATAACATCATCAGATATATCATGAGGATAACCAACAATTCCTGAAAATTCAAAAGGTTTATAAAAAAATTAACTGCCCATTGAAAAAGAAAAGGTATGGGACCCAAAAGAATACTAAGGACCCAACGAGAAGGAAAACATACTAACTTCATCCAAAAAAAAATTCAAGTTCAAGGATGAAGAAAAACAAGTCGTGAGTTCCTTCTTGAAGAATAATTTGTCAAATTATTTTAAAATGGAGTCGCTAGATGACCGAGTTTATCAAACAAACAAGAGCATCAAACAAATCAAAAACAAGAAGGAAAACAAAAGTTAGATTATTAAGTTGAAACAAGAATTGGACATTAGTGAGTTCTTCTCCTCCAAGAATTTCAAGTAGCCTACAAGGATTGCTCCCTGTAGTATACTTCAAAGAGATTTTCAAATGGATTCGCCACTTGGAGAGTAAGCAAATAATGAAAAACCAACCAAAGTTAAAAGCAAATTAGGGAGGAAATTTATTGCTTAGTTTTAAAAGAACAAATTAAGTTAAGTCGTTAAGGCCAAGGATAAAAGACTTATCCCCGGAAATGGCGCCAAAGATGATGTCGTCCTTATACACACTTGCAAACGTGAGCTAATTCCAACTCACTTAGTGTGTCCTTGGAGGCACAATGCCTAGGTTCGAAGCCCACTATCACCTCGACTTGAACCTCTTCCATCTAGGCTTACTCCTAGGGAAGCCAAGGGGGGTAGACCCTAGTTACTATGTGAAATTAAGAGTTAAATTCTAGGAGTTGATTTTAGTTGATTAAGGTTTGGGGAAATTAGCCTATATGAAAAATCAACAATGCAAAGTGCAAGTCTTTCAATGCAAAATAAGTCATTTTCCTAAGACAACTAAGACTAGTGCCTAAGGTTGGGCAAGGGGTCAACTAAGTTTGAGGGAGTTGCGTTTTTCAAAGATTACAACAAAAGATACAAAAACATACTAGATACACTATTCTACAATTAGAATAGATACAAAAGAATGAAAGAAACCACTATCTACAAAGTTAATGTTAAACTAAGAGATACAAATGAAGATACTAATTATACAAAGCAAAGAGACTAACCAAGCAACTAAATTGTAATGAAACTTAAATGTCCAGGTGAAAAAGATATTGCTCAAAAGAAGATACAACCACAACACATAAGCCAACTCTCTGAAACAAGAGTTCCTCCAAGGGATTCACAACTCAAGGGGAAGCTTTCAATGGCATACAAAACCACAAGCTCCAAGCAATGAAGAAGCCTCCAAAGGATGTGCAACTTCAAGGAAGGAGATTAATCACATAAGGATACAACTTAAAATCAATATTAAAGCATGAAAAAAGGCCTCCAAGGGATAAATCACAACTTCTAAATCACTTAGTCCAATTGTTGGCCCTTGGGTATGGAATTAATCGAAGAGAAAATAAGAAAATATGGAATGTAAACTGCGCATAAGACACAGTGACCGATACTGGGTCGAACTGAGCAGAAGAGGAGAAGAGACGGAGCGAAGTAAGAGAAAACAAGTCGTTGGACGAGGAGATTGATGATGACAAATCAACAAGGAAGATGGATCGTGGACAACTCAACAACTAAAAAAAGCCACCGTTGGATGCTTTGGAGCACCACGCGAGAAGAAGGGAAAGACATGCTGGTGAAGACCTGAAAACATGGGCCAAGTTGACCTAGGGTTTTAGACACCTAGGGTTTTCGTATCTAGGGTTTTGACACTTAGGTTTTAACCTAAGGATGTTCGAGAGCTATTGTAATGTATAAATAAAGGTCTAAAGGACCTGGGATGGGTTGGTGCTAAGTTGGTTGAGAGTTCATTGTTATTGTGAGATTGAGTGATTACTACTGTGTGAAAGAGAAGTGTTGGTGTGAGGGCCTTCTATATTGTAAGATCTTCAGCTGGGTGCGAAGATCAACCCTGCAGCTGGGTGAACAGGGAGGTGAGAGAGAGAAAGAGAGAGAGATATCTGCAAGGTAAGAGCACAAATGGAACTGTATGTTTTCACATAGTATGTCAAGAAACACAGTTATGTGGACGTAGCCCTAGAGAGAGGGTGATTCATGTATATATTGTGTTATGTGTGATTGATGTTGGGTTCTTTGTCATTTGATATGTTGCTATTATGATATTGTGTTAGATTTGAGATATAACTTGCACAGTGGGCCTAAGGAAGATAAAGAATACTAGGTTATTGTGTGTAGTTTCTTTGAATCCATTTTGCATTTCCTCTGGTTGTAGACACCTGTGTCCTACAACCCCCTATTGCTACTTCGACTGAGACTGCATCTTCTTCGCAGGTGTTGCCGAAAGGGCCAATAGTTAGGGTTTGTTGGTGCGCTGTTAGAGATGAACCCTGGGTCTGCTCCTGTGCCAACAAATGGTTCCATTGTCAGGATAAGTGCAGCCCAACCATCTTTTCCAGAGTGGTGGTCGAAGCATTCAAGGAGTTTTTACATAAATTCCTGGAAGCATATTTTGATGATTGGATTGTTTTTAGCTTATTACAAAATCATATTGAATGTTTAAGACAAATGCTAGATAAGTGGAGGCAGTGTCAGATTGCCTTGAACCTGAAGAAGTGCATATTCTTTTCACCATTTCAAGTGTTGTTAGGTCATATTGTGTGTAAGCAGGGACTGCGGGTAGACCCATCTAAGATTTCCATTATAGTTTATCTACCCCCTCCTACTTCAGTCAAATAGTTGCACACTGCGCTAGGACACACTGGATACTAATAAAGTTCATTAAAGGCTATGCACATATTAAATCACCCATGGAGAAGCTTTTGAAGAAAGACTGTTAGTTTAATTGGATAGAAGAATGCCAACAGAGCTTCGACACACTGGAACAGAAAATGGTTACTGCGCCTATCCTGGTTTTCCCAGATTGGAGCAAGGAATTTCACGTGCATGTCAATGAATCTTCTATTGCATTAGGATCTATGTTATAACAACTGGGAACTGGAGACATTGACCACCCGTTATCCTTTGCTAGCAGGAAGCTATCAACAGTTGAAATTAATTACACCACCACTGAGAGGGAAGGGTTAGCCATGGTGTATGCACTGCAGAAGTTTCGCCACTACTTGTTGGGAGGACACTTTAAAATGTTTATTGATCACTCTGTGCTGAAATACCTAGTCAACAAACCCGTGTTGGGGGGCGGGGGGGGGGCAGAATATGCAGATGGCTTCTGCTATTTCAGGAATATGATTTTGAGATCGTGGTTAAGCCAGGGAGAATGAACAAAGGTCCTGACCACTTGTCAAGGTTAGAACATGGATAAGAGCCTACTAGTTTGGAGGATACACTGTCGGATGCACAGTTTCTAGACATTAGAAAGATTGATGATCACTTCACGGAGATAGTCCAGTTCCTATCAACAGGAATGGCACCGAGTGAATATACAATCACCCAGAAGAAACAATTGGTAGTGCGTACTGCAGACTTCACTTATAGTTGGACAACTATACAAGATGGGGCCTGATGAGATATTGAGGAGGTGTGTTATGGAGATAGAGTGATCATTGATCCTTGTAGAATCTCATGAAGGCATCGCAGGAGGAAACTACGTAGGGAAAGCAACAACACAAAATGTTCTTAGAGATGGAATTTGGTGGCCTACCTTACATAGAGATACTAAGGACTATTACAGAGCCTGTGATGTATGCCAAAGAGTTGGAAAACCATCCAGAAGAGATGAAATGCCTTTAGTACCACATTTGACCCTACAAGCATTTGAGAAATCGACCATTGATTTCATGGGACCTATAAACCAACCAAGGAAGTGCACATGAGGCAGGTACATAATCACTACGACATAGTACTTAACCAGATGGGCCAAAGAAAGAGAAGTTAGAGATTGTAGTGCAACTACAACTACACGATTCATATTTGATGACATCATAACCAGGTTTGGATGCTCGAATATCGTTATGAGCGATCAAGGCACACATTTCATCAATAAGACCATTGAATTCTTGACTAAGGAATTTGTAGTCCATCATCAGAAGAGCACACCCTACCTTCCACAAGCAAATGTGATAGTTGAAGCATTCAACAAGATTTTGGAGACAACACTGATGAAGATTTGCAGCGTGAATAGGGATGACTGGGATTTAGGAGTACCAGTAGTACTATGGGACTATAGAACCACTTGCAAGAAGCTAACAATGCAGACCCCCTTTAAGTTGGTTTATGTTCTTGAAGCAGTTGTCCTGATGGAATATTGGGTCCCAAGCTTAAGAATCGCAACATTTACAAATATGGATGACACTGACGCTGTTCAAGAGAGGCTCGCGTAGTTGGTCGAACTAGAAGAGGATAGATTTATTGCAGGATTCCATCAACAGGTACATAAGGAAAGAGAAAAGACCTACCATGACAAACACATCAAGAAGAAGGCATTTAAGAAAGGTGATTTGGTTACGGTATATGACAACAAATTCATGAAGCATCCAAGAAAGTTCAAAACACATTGGATTAGGCCATATGAGGTTGCCTATGTTACATAAGGAGGAGTTGCACAGTTGATGACTTTGAATGGAGAATGGAAGGAAGGTTTCGTGAACGGGAGCCGATTGAAAATGTACTATGACAACCAGTTGCCTCGCAGCTCTCACTAAAAGAATAAGGAAAAGGGTCCAGGTATCAGGTGCAGTTGAAACTGGGTACCAGACACAGAAAAGACAGTCTGCACACAGTGGGGAGGGAAGAGAAGAAAGCACAAGCTGCTTCGCGTAGCCTGAAGTCGAAGAAAATCACAAGGATCAGATTTGAAGTGCTTCGGGACGAGTCACAGGTGATCGTTGGGGGCTTGTTGGCCCTTGGGTATGGAAGTAAGCGAAGAGCAAAGAAGAAAAGACAGAATGCGAACTACGTGGAAGACACAGTGACTAACACTGGGTCGAAGTGAGTATAAGAGCAGAAAATTTAGAGCGAAGTAAGAGAAAGAAATTTGTTGGACTAGGAGATCGAGGATGACAGATCAGCAAGGAATATGGATCGTGGACAACTCAACAAGCAGAAAATTCCACCGTTGGATGCTTTGGAGCACCATGTGAGAAGAATGGAAAGACAGGCTGTCGAAGCCATGAAAACACAGACCAAGTTGACCTAGGGTTTTGACACTTAGGTTTCAACCTAAGGATGTCCGAGAGCTATTGTAATGTATAAATAAAGGTCTAAAGGACCTGGGATGGGTTGGTGATCAGTTGGTTGAGAGTTCATTGTTATTGTGAGATTGAGTGATTACTACTGTGTGAAAGAGAAGTGTTGGTGTGAGGGCCTTCTGTATTGTAAGATCTTCAGTTGGGTGAGAAGATCAACCCTGCAGCCAGGTGCACAGGGAGGGGAGAGAGAGAAAGAGAGAGAGAGATCTGCAAGATAAATACGCAGATATAACTATATGTTTTCACATAGTATATCAAGAAACATAGTTCTATGGATGTAGCCCTAGAGAGAGGGTGAACCACGTATATATTGTGTTATGTGTGATTGATGTTGGGTTCTTTTTCATTTGATATTCTGCTATTATGATATTGTGTTAGATCTGAGATATAACTTGTGCAGTAGGCCTAAGGAAGATAAATAATACTAGGTTGTTGTGTGTAGTTGATTTGAATCCATTTTGCATTTCCTCTGGTTGTAGACACATGTGTCCTGCAACCCCCTATTGCTACTTTGGGTGAGACTGCATCTGCTTCACAGGTGTTTCCAAAAGGGCCAGTATTTAGGGCTTGTTGGTGTGCTATTAGAGCTGAACCCTTGGTCTCCACCTGTGCCAACACCAATCCATAAATGCTTAAAGTAAAATTTGCATAAAAGATGTAAAAATTAAGTGCTTGCAATGTGTAACTTAAGCATGAACCATAAAAGATAACCAAATAGATTGCCCAAGGTTAAGTGGATTGATTTTAGGATTAATTAAGTTATTAAGTTAGAAGTGAATCCTAGACTAAGTGACAACCCAAGAAATCTCCCCACTTGTACCAAAATAATTGTTGGGTTCTCAATAAGTGAGGCAAACAAGGCCACACCCTAGCTCCACAGATCAATCCAGGAAAAGAAGTACTCCACAGGGAGGATGCCAAGCTCCGTGAGATCATCCCTGATCTAGCACCCCTCACTTCTTCATTAATTTCCCTTTTTGATGGAAATGTTTGGACAGTAAATGACAACCTATTAAACTAGGTTGATTTTAGGCCCTATGAGACTAAGGTAAATTGAGTTAAGTTAGTTTAAGTTAGATTATATTAGTTGAAGTTGATTGCAAAAAGGTTCTTGTGTAGAGAGTGTTCTTGCAAAGTAAAATTACTTGAAAGATAGACTTGAAAAATAAAGTACTTAAAAGTAGATTGTGTTAGGACCCTATAATGTACCTTTTTATTCACTCTTTTTGCTACCATTACATTCTTTTTCCACTCACATTTAAGCTTACATTATCACCTTACCCTATATTTCCAAAGGTATATAACGTCTCTTCTCTTTGCAATATGTTTAATTTGTTTTACATGTAATTTTACAATACTCTCATACTTAACCATAGATCAAAAATATATAGTGCTGAAACAGTTCGAACTACAGATTATTGTTGTTGCTTGAAGGCATGTTGCTGAAACAGTCAAAATCACGCAAATCCCATTGCTGAAACAGTTTGTGGTCTGCGATGATAAAACAACAATTCACACAACAGTAAGAAGGAGCTGTTACACTGGCCACAACAGCCGCACCTTAAGCCCGCATTAACCATCGCTGTTGCTTGAGACCACGTTGCTAAAATAGTGAGAATGCAAATCCCATTTCTAAAACAGTCCATGATTTGCGATGCTGAAACAATATACAACAACGATAAAAAGAAGATAAATAAAGAATCTGTTACACCGGCCACAACAGCTACACCTCACCCAACACCATTCCAACTATTGTAATAGCATTCTGTTACGGGAGATCAGGATATCCTATTCCAGTATAGAATATTAGATCTGACTAAGAATAGGATTCGTATGTGCACATGTAATTTGATGATCAATTGTATTGAGGGGATTCTCCTCTTTAAATAAGGGGAAATCATCATTAGAGAGGATCCTTTTTGGCTAGAAAGGAATTACAGAGAAGGACATGTTCACTTTAGACATTGTAACATGATACAGTTGACAGATGAATAAAAGATTATTCTGAGCATTCCTTCCTAGTTCCTTTCATTTCTGGGGAATCTTGTGAGAAGGGAGGGCCCACCTTCTTCACAAGATTCCATTAGTTCTGTAGTGTTAATATTATATTTGTTCACGCCTTGATCAAATTCTGTTTTGCTGAAACTCTACTTTACTGAACTCTGTTTTGCTGAAACTCTGCTTTACTGATTGTTACATTGTTTTCATATAATTCATGCTTGGGTAATTGTTAATCATTCTGATTGGTAATTCTGTTTGATGAATTTATGAAAGTGTGATAATCAGAGACAGGTGCTGAAGATTCCATCTTGGGGAATAGGGTCCTATTCTCTGTTATGTGATAATTAGCCTTCAGTACATGTCAATCATTTTGATTAGTAATGAGTTCATGAAAGTGTCATAGTCGAAAACAGGTGTTGAAGATTCCTGCTTGGGGAATAGGGTCCTGTTCTCTGTTACAAAATAGTTGGTCTTTTCTTTTGCAGTATCTTGAAATATTTCTTTCCTAGGTTGTTGTTTATTAATGTAATCCAGGATTCTTCGGATAATTATTTCCTTAAACTTTGGACTCTGCAATAGGTAGGTTGTTTTTCTGTAATTCAAGGTACAACTTCAGTTTGTTCAAGGCAAGGTGTGATTAATGTACTTTTACTACAAATCTAGATTGCTTTTGAGATTGAGCATATACAGTGTGTGATTGCCTTTGAAATAAACAGACTTCCCTGGGTTGACAATTTATGTAGCACTTGATTGTTTAGTTAATAAGAAATTACAGTGACCAACATTTTGGCGTCATTGCCGGGGAAGGAAATTATAGATTTCAAAAGAACTTATGTTCTTTCAGATATAAAGATTGCATGAGAGGACGCAGATACCCCAAAGAAACTGACCCTACAGGTGGCAAGGGTAGAGGAAGGGGAGGAAGAAAGACTTTTGTTGACGAGATTATATCAAAATCTGAATCTGTTGCTCCTCGACGACCAAAATCTCGGAAACCAAATCCCAACCTTCCTTTCAAACAAAATTTGAAATGGGGAAAGAGATTTGGAGTCCTGAGACAGTTGAGAAACAAGCAGGAAACATTGAGGATCGAGCAAAGCGTAGCTGGGGAACAAACATAAGAAACCATGGATGAGTATAATGAAGAACTGCATCATGGAGAACAGGCAGGTCCTGAAGGAGACGTAAATGATGAAAACTCTTTTTCCACCTTAGGATTTCCTATTGGTGATCTTCCTAGAGGGGTATCTCCCATGAAGAATATTCCACTCTCAGCTTTACCTAACTTTCATGGTTTATCTTCAGAGGATCCTGATGAATTCCTTTTCGAGTTTGACATATTATGCAGAAGTTATGATTACATTTCCAATGATAAAAAATTAAAGCTATTTCTAGCAACATTGAAAGGAAATGCACTAAGATGGTTCACGAGTCTTGGAGGTCATGTAATCACAACATGGGATCAGATGAAACAAAAATTTCTGCATAAATACCAAGACTATTGCCGAACAAGAGAAAAAAGAGAGGAACTATTCAAGATGATACAGAAAGAGGATGAAAATCTGGAGGACTTTGTAGAAAGTCTACAGTATAATCTACAAATATCCAGTCACCCCGATGTAAGTAAGGATATTCTTAAAACAATATTACTAAAAGGAGTAAGGGATGATTGTCTAGATATGCTGAATATGCTTGGAAAAGGGGACATATCTAAAGAATCATATGATGAAATTGTTAACCTATGTAAAAGATGTTCAAGAGGAGATTCAAGGAATAGATCAAATAGTATGGATACCACATTTTCAAGAGTTCAAAAATCAGCTAGTGGAGGAGCAATAAGAGCTGAAATAGGTAATTTACTTGAGGGTTTTAAAACTGAAATGTTAAGCTCTTTTGCCTCACAAATTGATACCTTGCAGATTCAAAAGAAACAAGCCGAAGTAGAAGAAGCTCTGGACATCTTTTGTTCCAAATGCAAAGACAAGCACCCACGAAGGGAATGCCCATTGGACAAAAATCCAATCTGCACCATTTGTGATAAGGATCATGAAACTCAACAATGCCCTTCTTTACCAGGAATTAAGGCAACATTACAACCAACTGATGAAGAAGCTGAAGTTGTCTATCTGTTGACACAGAGAAGGCAATGGTAACCGCGGGGGCAAGGTATGAATCCTAATATGCCATTTACATCTTCTAATTGTTGGAATAACTATCCTTCTTTTAATCAAACAAATTACTCTCCTTATAATCAAATGCAATACCTCAATCAAATGAATTACCCACCCATGCAACAAACTAACCCTCCCTTTGTAGACCCATCAATGTGGACTCCTTGGCCTCCACAACAACAACCTTACCATAACCAATGGAATCCAAATTGAAGAGGGCAACAACCCCCGTTCCCAAATCAATTACCTCAATCACAATTTCTGCAACCACTCTCATTACCATTAGGTACTCCACCAAAGAATCAAATGATGAGGCCCCAACTACCTGTACAACCTAACCCTAACCCCAATAATAAAGCTGTGCAGTGCATTGATATTCAAAACCAGCCTACACTTTCTCTTTTCCCTGCGCAATGAAATGATATTCGTTTACGATCTGGGAAAATAGTAGAACCTATCATTGCTGATGTTACCTCTTCTAATAAAGAGGAAACAAAAAAGCATGATGTACCTGAAGAGGTACAATCATCCTCCAACATTGCCGCTGAAACAACAAAACCACCATTTCTTGAGCGTTTAGCTTTGACTAAAACACCTGAGCCACCTGCTTTCAATCTTCTAGGGGAATTACAAAATCTTTATGTCAAAATTCCACTATTACAAGCACTACGAGATGTACCAATTTATGCTAGGACTATGCGAGACATTTGTGTTAAGAAACCCGGTAGGAAAACTAAAGATACCCTCACAGTTCATGTCATGGGTGATTTGTCTGCACTAATGTCAGGTAAAGTTCCCCCAGTTAAATATGGTGATCTCGACCATCCTACCGTCTTAGTGCAAATTGGAAAAACAATAATTTCTCGAGTCCTGGTAGACTTAAGCACTGCTATCAATATTATGACTCTGGAAACCTCACAAGGAGATGTATAGCATGGTCATTTACAATATTCCTAGACATTAGCTACCAAGGGGATAGACCATTATAACTCCTTTCACCACTTTGGAGGAATTATTTGTGGGAGTGAAAAACTCAAGGGAAATTCATAAGGTTGGTTAAGCCAAATTAATAACCCGAGGAAAAAAAAAACTCAGTGAAAGGGACTCCTCTAATGATTAAGTCCTAAGGAAACTGATCTTAATATGATCCATGCAAACTCATTACATTATAATCCCACGCAGGGGAGCAAAAATTCCATTACAAAAAGAAGTGTTGAAGGCCAAAACTGCCTTGTAGAACCAGTAAGTCTCTGAATTGGTAGCACCTAATGGTGAATATCTTCATGGTACATGGAGTTGAACCCCTAGTTGAAATAGGTGGTCAACACCCCCTTAATAACAACTTGGGATAGGATTGCAGGATTTATAATAGTGACACAATAGGAGAAGAAAGGAGGCATTAGAGCCTATCTCCCCTTAATAAACCGTTGGATCACTCTATGTCAGGAACATATCATGATCATCATATTTCTTAACTACAAATGCATACTAATGCATATTAAAGAAACACAATAAGAACCACACTTTTACCTAACCACACATTATACCAAGTAGATCTTAACTAACTCCTAAGTGTCTAAATATCCTAACATCCCCCCTTAAGAACAACTTGGGATAGCATTGGAGGATTTACAATAGTGACACAATAGGAGAAGGAAGGAGGCATTAGAGCCTATCTCCCCTTAATGACAACTTCCTGAACTCCTAACATAAATCAAAATTTGGAAAACTTCTCTTTTGTAAGAGACTTTGTGAAAATGTTTACAACTTGATCTTTTGTAGGGCAAAAGGGCACTTCAATAACTTGATCGTGAATGAGTTTTCTGATGAAGTGCATGTGTAGCTTGTTGAAATTCTGATTATCGCACCTAAGTTTGGTCAGATGTTGTTGCTAGATTCCAAACTCTAAAAGGATTTGTCAAAGCCACAAGGCTTTCTGACTTGCATTTACCATTGCTTGGTACTCTGCTTCTGTTGAAAAAAGTGCAATAGCCTATTGTTTCTTATAGGCCCAAGTGACACATGTTGAACCAAGGATGAAAACATAACCTGCAATAGACTTCTAATCATCAGGCTCATCATCCCAATCTAAATCAGTGAAACCAACCAATAAAGGAGTCCCCTCTGAACTGTAATGGATCCCAAACTGAACTGTACCACGAACATACTGAAGTATCCTTTTTAGCTACTTTCCAATGGCTTTCACAGGGTGTTTACATATACCGGGTAACAAAACCAACAACAAAGGAAATATCATGATGGGTATGAGTCAAGTATAAGAGGCTACCAACTAACTGATGGTACAAGTGATCCAGGTGGATATTGGTGGCCACCCACTTATTCCAACTGGCTCCTCTTGTCAGTTTTTAGTTCAACACATTCTTATGTACTTCTTTTTAATTGTGGGTTCTACACTTTTGGGGTTGTTTGAATCCCTACACATATTCTAGGTGGATATTGGTGGCCTCTCACTTAATCCAAATGAATTATTTTGTATGTTTTCATGTTAGAACATCTTGTTGTACTTCTAGGTCTATTTTGGAGCCCTAAACAATGATTTTTTGGCTCGCCACAGTCAAACTATAGACTAAGTCAGAGTTTGATGGCGTAATGTGTAGTTCTCTAAAAGACCTTTCTAATGGGCTATCTCGCACCTAAAACGGAGGTCGTATGCAATAGTTGCGACCTCGGGAAGTTGAGGTACCAACTTATCCATAGGGGCCCACATGATTTTTGGCATTTCACCTCCTAGGGTTAGGTTTTTGGATTTCTAGGGTTTTGGCATTCATGAGTAATATTAAAAAAGGCACCCGGAGCCTCATTGTAATCATTTTGCTCATATGGATGCATGTAGCAGCCACATCTCTTCTAAGAGATGGCTACCACCATTCGAGCAAGTGTTTTAGTTCTGCAGTTTCAGCCTGTTATCACACTAAGTTGCCTTGGGTATTTAGCCTTTAGTTTTATTTTTTTCCCAAGCCTTTAGATTTTAATTTTTGATTTATCCCCTTAAAAGTGTGTTTTCTTAGGTTCCCTTGATAAATAAAAGTTGAAGTCATGGCTTAAATTTTGATCCTCACATGAACTTTTGGCCTAGGTTCATTTTTTCATGACTTATGTTTTTGATCCTCTCCTTGATTTGACACTAAGTCCCACTCACTCCACGACTAGCTCAACTCGACTTGCTCAACTTGACTTGACATGCCACCCTCCTCACTCATGCCTCTATAGCCTTTTCTTGTTGTGATTTGTCCCATGTTTACTGGTCAAATCATTATTCGAAAAGGGGTGTTGCCAACTCACTAAGAATTTCCGTAGCATACTCCATGTCTTTCATATTTCACCACGATTCTTGATTATTGTGCTGATATCATCTCTTCCTTGTTTCCAACACCTTGGTTAGTTAAAAATATGCCTTCGAGGATTTGTATTTATGAGCTCTGATAACGGTTTTCAAATTTTGAAAAACTCAAATTGTTGCGTTGCACAAACTACCAGTTTAGACCAGTTAGCAATGGCGCTACCATATCATATGTTGAGGTGGATCCCGAGGCCGAATTGCTCGTGATATTCTCCTAAGAGTTTGCTCAAAATATGAGTTGTCATTATTCTCTAGGTATTCCATGGTTTTTCCCATCTACATATCATTTTCAAGGAGAAATTATCGCCCAAAGTTTTGGTATTCATCTTGCTTGCATAATTCAAGGAGATCTTTTCCCTTGCACTTTCCTATCAGCCTCATCCACTCAAGACTGCAGCCACCATCACCTAACATATGCTCATCGTTCTCTCAAACTCTCAGTACCCAAGCAAGTTGTTTTTCCTTCATGTGCAGTGTGCTACTTAGAAACGCTACTGAAACACCGATGCCTCTTCCCCTTCCTCCTCTACCTTTCAATTGGACTGTTTTGACCCAGTTTTTTTAAAGACTTTACAGTGTATCCCTTCACCATATGATTATTCCTCAATTTTAATACCTGTACACAGTCAAGGGAGGGAAATTTACAAAAAATGTTTCCTAAGCTAGTAATCAGTCTAAATTTGGGGAAATTTTCTGGAAAGGGGCATCCACTCTTCACTATCAGATTCTTTTCGAGGTTTGACTCTTTGTTTCTTGGTCATCACCACTCCATAGCTCTAAAGATTTTTATCCTAAACTATGGAGACTCCTCAAAAGAAGAAGTCACACAAGGGAGGTAATGTAATTAGAACTGAGCCTGCAGACACGCATCTATTCGAGGCAGAGCCCATGGCTAGAGAAGTTTTTTGAAGGGTGTGTTGCCTCAATTTCTGCCAAAATATGCAAAGGGGTCATCCTGAGGTGACAAGGCAGTTTGCCTTACATTTTGATGGATTTAAGACCAAGGTAGGAGACCTATAATTTGAGGTGCCTGAGACCTCTATTTCAGCTACTACAGTGATCCCTATCACTGGTGAGAGTTGGTTTAAATCCATGGCCTTAGATGCAGCTTATGCGTACAATGTAGCCACTCTGGGACATTATCACAATGCAGAGGTTTATGATGACTAGAGTAGCCAGATGGGTGTTATAGCGAGTACATGGGTTATTGAGAGGCATTGTGAGGTCCATCTTGCATTTATCATCATATCTCATAATTATGAGCCATTCCACATAGGTTGTCTTTGGTTCCGTTGCATTCCGATGATTTCCATGATTTTGACTATTTTGAGGTATAAGTCAATTAAATTCACTGAAGAGGTCATTTTGGGCACATTACTTGGAGAAACCTCTCATTTTAATAGCTCATTGGAATCATGAGGAGAAACAAGACATGATGGGATGAATAGAAGTGACTTTCAGTGGCCAGGGAAGCCACAAGGAGAGATAAGGCGCTTTTCAGAGGTAAAAAGGTTAATTAATTAATTAAATATTAATAAAATGAAAGTCACTTTGGAAGGACAAGAGGAGACAAAAAGTATAAATGGAAGACAAGGGCCTCTACTCATTCATTCATGTATGATCATATTTTGATATCTGGCTTCTAGCTAGTGAGCCCAACATTGGGGGTTTTGAGGGTTTTGACTTAACAAACCCTAGAGGACGATTCAGTGGTGAAATATTCAACCTAGCTTGTACCAAGCTTGGTCTCAAAGATGAAATACTCTCCCACACCATTCTAGCTCGGTTCTACATCAGTGCAGGAGGGTTCTACACTAGCCGCAGGCATAGGAAGAGAAGGAGGGCACACCATTGGGGGTTTCCAGCAAGGGGGGCGCACCATTTTTGGAGAGAGATTCATTGCAGGCGATTGGCAGGGATTTTGGAGATTCTATCACCTGTTTTTTCATTGTAGGGCCTTGGACATCAGATCTATTCCATTCATGAGGGGTTTCAGGTGCCATTTTATTTATTAGATGCATGGGACGAATTGGAGGAGAGGAGCAAACTTCATAAATTGGTTTCAGTCATCTGCTCACTCAGATCTTCACCATTTCGCTTGGGACTTCACCGAGGAGGTAACCAATCCCTGATCTATCATTCTAGTATTTTTGTGGAGAATTTGGAGGCATCCATTAGTGAGTCCGATTTACCTAGGGTTTTAGGCATCCAGTGGGGCACACCACATCTTGGAGGAGGTTCAGATCCATAGGGTTTGAGGGATATCTTGGATATTCAGGCACCTCAGTTGTTCTTTTCATCACCCAATCTATTGTTTGGCATCTTTCTTGAGGTGATTGGACACATTTGGAAGCAGGGCCGAATTTTTGAGGAGCTTCAGCATTCCAGTAGGACGTGGCATCTTCCAGTGGGTTTTGGCACTTCATACGACCCAGATCTACCTGGGTATTGGTCTTCATCTCTCATCCAACCTTTGGAGGCTTATTTTGTATTATCGGAAGATTTTTGTAGCAACTCTATTGTCTATCTTCTTAGCCATATGTTGATCATTCTAGATTGGCATCTTCATTGTAGCAGGTTCTTCTATTTCATGAATAAAAGTAGTTTTGAGATGTTTTGTCTTGTCTATCATATTGCATATGGTTGAGGTATTTTCCATGGTTACATATTCTTGTTTATTTCTGCAAACACATATATAAACACATTAGTAAACCCTAAGGCCGAAATCAAGAGGCCATTCAATAAGTAAACACATGTAAACAAGTAGATCAGCCAAGTGTTTGACGAAATTCCACAACCAGAAATTTTTTTAAAAGACACCCAAAACCGTGATGTTCCTGGCATAATGGCTTGGGATCATTATAGATCCTTGCACCTTTTTTGGAATTGATTAAAAATGAATAATTTAAAAAATATCTCTCAAAAATGTTACAGCTTGAATCTTCTCCAAGTGCCACTGATTCAGTAAATCTGCAAGATGAAAAACCAACAGTTATATTAGGTCCTTTGAAAGAATATAGAGATGATTCATCCCCTCCCTTCTATACATCACTGAACATACATGATAAGGTGTTGCATAACTTTTTGATGGACTCAGGGGCATCCCACAACCTCATGCCCAAAAGTGTTATGGATGAACTTGGATTAGAAATCACAAAGACCTAACATGACTTATATTCTTTTGACTCTAGGAAAGTGAAATGCCTGAGGGTCATTAAGGATCTGGTTGTGACTTTATTTCAGTTGCCTGCGGAAAGTGTAGTCATGGATATCGTGGTAGTTGATGTTCCCCCTAATTTTGGCATGCTCTTGTCAAGATCCAGGATAAAACGACTTGGGGCAACCTTGCAGATGGACCTATCATATGATACTATTCCTATGTTTAGGGGAGAGCATAGAAGACTTTACAGGGAGGCTCAATTGGCTTACATTATTAGCGATGAAGAAAACCCCACTAATCATCCTATTTTTTCTCTTGATACTGATTTGGGATCCAACATTTTGCAGCTCACTGGTGCTCCTGAAACTCCTCTTGAAATCAGAAAATAGTCTGTCACCTGTGATGAAGAGCCTCCTCTAACCACCTCTGTTTGGAGGATGTTATTTTATGGAGCCTCTTCTAGGGAAGGTGCTGGTGTTGGAGTGGTCTTTGTCTCACCTGCTCAAGAGACTATATCTTTGTCATACAAACTAGAATTTGAAACAACTAATAATGTGGTAGAGTATGAATCTCTTGTCTTGGGATTGAGGGCTGCCAAAGACATGGGGATTGAAGAGCTATCAATATTTGGGGATGCTGAATTGATTGTCCATGAGATCAAAAATATTTATCAAACTAAGCACCCTAGGCTCAGATCTTATAGAAATAAAGTGTGGGACTTAGTGGATAGTTGTTTCTCAGCTTTTAACATATCATTTATTCCAAGAGAAGAGAATGCCATGGATGATTCTTTGGCTGTATTAGCAAGCAATTTCAGAGTCCCCTTACCACCTAAACTCAAGTATGATGTAGAAGTCAAATACATACCTTCTATACCAGACAATGTCAAGCATTGGAAGGTGTTTGAAGATGATCTTGAAATTAAAAAATTACTTGAGACTGTTGATGAGTTTTCTTCATTACACATTGATCAGGATCATGACTCTAAAAATAATCCTCATGCTGATGTTTTCCTTAATACAATTTCTAATCATCATATTGTGCAGTTACCTAGCAACTACATTCTGAAAGGACTAGTTCCTTTGGAATGATTATTTCATAGAAATGATGTGGCAGTAAGGGGAAAGTGTCAACTGATGATGCAAATATAACTGAGTGCAATGTGGGTACAAAAAAGGATCCAAAATATGTCAAGTTGTTAAGCATCTTGTTAAGGGAACAAAGGGATAAATATACTGAGTTGTTAAAAGAATTTGTTGACGTGTTTGCTTGGACTTATGAATATCTTAGAACTTATGACATAAGAATCATAGAGCACAAGATCCCATTAAAGGAAGAGACCAAACATTTCAGGCATAAGTTGAGGCAAATAAATACCATGTTGTTGCCTGTGATGGAAAAAAAGGTAAAAAATCTTTTAGATGCTAAAATTATTATTCCTTTGAGGTATTCTGAATGGGTGGCCAATTTGGTCCCAACAAGAAAAAAAGAATGGAGAAATCAAACTTTATGTCGATTTCTAGAATCTGAAAAGAAGCTCTAAAAAGGATAATTATCCTTTGCCCAAGATGGAGCACATATTACAGAGGGTGACAGGTGCATCCAGGATGTCCATGATTGATGGCTTTTCTGGCTACAATCAAATCTCTATCTTTCCAGAAGATAGAGAAAAGACAACTTTTACCACTCCTTGTGGTACATTTATGTACGCTAAGATGCCGTTTGGTTTGATGAATGCAGGGGAGACCTTTCAACAAACTATGGACATAGCATTTATCAGAGAGAAGGAAATTTTTGTTGTTATCTATTTAGATGACATAATAGTGTTCTCACAATCTAATAAAGAACACTATGATTATTTGAAAAAGGTTTTCTTGAAATGAAGAAAATTTGGTCTCTCTTTGAACCCCAAAATATCATTGTTTGTCATGAAGGAGGGAAAAGTATTGGGGCATATTGTGTCAGCTGAAGGGGTAAGGATTGATTCTAGTAGGGTTGAATCTATCCAAACCTTGTCACTCCCTAGATCCAAAAAGGAGGTTCAATATTTTTTGGGAAAAAATATTTTTTTGAGAAGGTTTGTTTCAAATTTTGCTGAGTTGGTGAAGTATATTACAACCATGTTGAGAAAAAGAAATGAAATCAAATGGACTGCTGAGTCCCGTAATTCTTTTGATCAAATAAATAAAGCCTTGAGTGAATCCCCTGTTCTCATCAGCCCAGACTACTCCAAGGATTTTCTTATTTTTTCTTTCGCTTCATTTGATACAATAGCAACCATTTTATTGCAGAAAAACGTTGAAGGCTTAGAGCAACCCATTGTTTTTTTCAGCAGGGCATTGAGAGATGTTGAATTAAATTATGACATTATGGATAAGAAAGCCTATGCATTGGTTAAATATCTCAAGTATTTCAGAGTTTATGTGCTACATTCAAGAGTCATTGCTTATGTCCCATCAATTTCTGTAAGGAAATTCTTATTCGGCCTGATATAGATGGTAAAAGGAGAAAGTGGATTTCTAAAATCCTTGAATTTGATCTTGAGATTAAGCCTACCAAATTGGTTAAGGACCAAGGTTTAGCCAAGATGCTGGCTAAATCCAATTGCTTAGATTTGGGGGTAAATTTCATCAACACTTGCTAAAAAAATCAACATGTCGAATTGACTGACAAAGGTTCTCAAGTCATCCCGACTCCCTACATTGGCAGATTGTAGCTGGTAAAAGGACATTATACTTTTTCTACAAAAATTGCAGTGTCCAGATGGTATGGAAAAGAAAAAGGTGAGAGCCTTAAAGCTCAAATCAATTAAATAATGCCTCATTGATCAAGTCTTGTATTGGAAAGACCCATTAGGAGTGCTTTTGAGATGCCTAGACCCATAAGAAGCCCAAAAGATTATGTTGATTTCCATGACAGTTTATGTGGTGGGCATCATTTTTGGAGGACAACGACATATAATATTCTCAGGGTTGGGTACTTCTAGCCTAGTCTATTCATCGATGTTTGTGCTAAGATCAGAGCCTGTGTTAAGTGTCAGAAATTCTCTGGAAAGTAGAAGCTCAAGTCTTTTCCATTAAATCCTATGGTAGCTTTAGGACCCTTCCAGCAGTGGGGTCTATATTTTATTAGAGAAATTCATCTTGCTTCTAGTGGTCAACATAGGTGGATCACGACTGCCACCGATTACTTTACTAAATGGATAGAAGTTATCCCTACAAGGAATGCTTCTCACAAAGTGATCATTGGTTTTCTCAAGGATATTATGGCAAGGTTTGGTTGTCCGAACATAATTGTAACTTATAATGATGCTTCTTTCAAAGCTGAACCATTAATCCAATTCTGTGAGCAGTTTGGAATCACTTTGATTCACTCAACTCCTTATTATCCCCAGGGAAATGGACTAGAAGAGTCCTCTAACAACAGCCTTTTAAAGATCATCAAAATATTGTTAGAGGACAACAAGAAAGCATGTGATTCCAAGCTCAAATTTTCTTTATGGGCTGATAGAATGACAACAAAGAGGTCCCTTGGTCGTTCTCATTTCCAGCTTGTGTATGGTGTTGAGGGCGTATTTCCTTCTCAGTCGGCCTTGCCTGTGGATAAATTCTTTCAAGACTACCAAGGAAAGTTAGATAATATGATCAGAAGAATACAACGGCTAGTGGAAGTGCATCAAACTCAAAATCAACTTCTGGATAAAGCACATGATCATCAACAGAAGATCAAGTAGGATTTTGACCAAAAGGTAAACAAAGAAGACTTTCATCTAGGAGACTTGGTGCTCAAGTTGGATGCACCAAAACAGGACAAAGGCAAGCATGATAAATTTGAAGCCTTATGGATTATTCCCTTCAAAATTTCTAAGGTATTCTCTAATAACACTTTTAAGTTGCAGAATTTGGAGGTTGAAGAATTTTTTGGTGGCCCTGTCATTGGGAATTTTATGAAAAAGTACTTTGCTTGAGCCATGAGTGGCTTTTCATGCCATTTTAAATATCATCTTTTTTTTATTTTTGTTTTAATAACTGACTCGATATCCCTAGAATAAGGCACTGAATTTACTTGTTCTTGGAAGCCCGCAGGGGGCATGCCATCCCTTGATGAGCCAATGTTATCACACTAAGTTGCCTTGGGTCTTCAGCCTTTAGTTTTAATTTTTTCCTAAGCCTTTATATTTTAATTTTTGATTTATCCCCTTAAAAATGTGTTTCCTTAGGTTCCCTTGATAAATAAAGGTTTAAGTCATGGCTTAAATTTTGTTCCTCACATGAACTTTTGGCCTAGGTTCGTTTTTTCATGACTTATGTTTTTGATCCCCTCCTTGATTTGACACTAAGTCCCACTCACTCAACGACTAACTCATCTTGACTTGACATGCCACCCTCCTCACTCATGCCTCTGTAGCCTTGCCTTGTTGTGCTTTGTCCCATGTTTACTGGTCAAATCATTATTTGAAAAGGGGTGCTGCCAACTGATCCGTCAGGATTTTTTGAATGACTTATGGTTGAGTTTTTAATTACATGCATTAATTGACCATTGGGAAACTTAACGAAAGATTGAGAAAAGAGAATGAATTATACAGCCATTAACATAATTGCAGATCTGAAATGCAATGAAAAACATCAAACCATAATGCACAGGTTGATAACGGAGTTTGGCACAACTTTGCCTACGTCTCTGGGCCTTTTCTCTGTGGGGGAGGCTTCTTTATTTCTGTTCGAAAGATTATTAGTACATCTTTACAATGCCGAATGGCTTCTAGACTGATCTGGTCATGTTCTCCATGATCTCTAGAATCTTTCACAAAAAACGGCACCTGAAACGGATGTCCCGAGCTCTCAGAAATCGTTCGACAACATCTCCTCCTCAACAGCTTCCCTGCCTCAAACTGGCTTTGACTTGGCTTTGCCTCAGCATCTCTGCTCTGAATTGCTCTCAAAAGCTAACCCCTTGGCCTCAAAATGGCCTTGGTTAAATAGTGGGGGAGTTAGTTTTCCATCTCCAACTTCCTCCACAAATTTAGGCTCTAAAAATGCCCAATAACCCTTAAAAATGAGTTAATTACATTAAAAATGGCTAAACATTATTAAAAAACCCAAAATTGGTTGAAAAACCACTTTATAACCATATAATAGTTACAAACGGGCTTAAGCCCCTTAGTCTTGGGTGCGCGCTCCTTTGGCAAGGTTATATGGACTCCATATGGCCAAGCGCTTAGCCCAAAGGGCTAAGCGCTGGCCCCTCTCCTCCTTTATGCGCAATACCATACAATATAATTAATATTGTGGGTTTTAATAACATAAAATAATGTGGTGCATTGGTTACATGACTAAAGTGAAGGCGCTTAGGCTTAGTGGTTGGTCATGGGTTCAAAACCCATGGACCCCAAAWTTTTTTTAAACCTGCCACTTTGACTTTGACTGGGTGCCACGTGGCTGCCCATGACTGGGCCACGTGGCACTTTCCCATTCGACGAACAAATGCCACTTGTCAACCATTGAATGGTCCAATTGCCTGCCACATGTCTGCCCTGTCATCAAACCTGTCCAATCACCATCAGCCAGAGAGTGCCACATCATCTCCTGCACAGTCATCATGATGACATCAGCATTGACTTTTTGACCAATTGACCTTTGACTTTTTCCTATTTGGGCTTCCGATCAGAACGCGATAACTTTTGCATACGGAGTCCATTTGACAAAGTAAATATACTGTCGGAATCGAGAAGATGAGCCGGACGCAATGGTGTTGGTTTTGTCGGATTCCAAGCACTTTCATTTTTGAGCATTTTTCAAGCCCTGATAGGCTTCTGAATCCGATTTCGGATCACACCTCCCAACAATAAGACCTTTTGGTCCCCAAAAGGTTACTGACCACTCAACAAGCTCGGGATGGGCCACCTAGCTTGCGCTTTGTCTCTGAAAGATGATTACATCAAGGGAAGCAAAACACAATGAAGTTGAGACAGCCACTTCTGGCAGAACCAAGTGACTGCTTTCTTTCCTTCACGGTGTTCTTCTTGCTTCGCTGGTAATCCGTCCTCCTTCGTGGGTACGTGCAAAATCATTTTTCCCTTCTTTGGATGAAGCTCTGGATTAAGCTTCCAACAACTAGCCTCTTGATGTCCACTCTTGTTGCAAAATGTACAACGAGTTTTTGGCATCCAGACCTGCTTAACCTTCTCCTTCTTCCATTGTGGACTTGAGCCTTTACGTCGTGTTTCCTTCCTGGATGACATAGGTTTCCTGTACAAAGTTTGTCTCTTCCAACACTTGGCAACACAATG
>ML777295.1:825837-863216 GCA_009831015.1 Picea engelmannii | reverse complement strand
TCCTTTTTCATAACCCATCTTGGTTAATATTCTCAAACCTACACCTTTTGTGTGTTTTTCGAATTCACCAAAACCAACTTGATGAGAATGAGGAAAATTTGCTGAGAAACCTTCACTGCATACCTCAGATGTGTTTTCTGAAATAGATGTAGAAGGCACTTCCTTCAATTCTTCTTTTCCTTTGTTGTTCTTTGAAGCTTTCTCTTGAACCGTGCTCTTTCGTTCCAAGTAGTCTTCATACAACACCTTCACCATCTCGGCCATGGAAAACACCGAATCTCTGAACTTCTTCTCATCTTGAAAAAGTCCTCCTGTAGATGCCATTTTCCTCCTTGAGATGTGCTCTTCCCTGGCTAACATGCAAACTCAATTCCAAACGTCAACTAGCTCTGATACCACTTGATCTGTCAGGATTTTTCGAATGACTTATGGTTGATTTTTTAATTACATGCATTAATTGACCATTGGGAAACTTAATGAAAGAACGAGAAAAGAGAATGAATTATACAGCCATTAACATAATTGTAGATCTGAAATGCAATGAAAAACATCAAACCATAATGCACAGGTTGATAACGGAGTTTGACACAACTTTGCCTACGTCTCCAGGCCTTTTCTCTGTGGGGGAGGCTTCTTTATTTCTGTTTGAAAGCTTATTAGTACATCTTTACAATGTCGAATGGATTCTAGACTGATCTGGTCATGTTCTCCATGATCTCTATAATCTTGCACAAAAAATGGCACCTGAAATGGATGTCTCGAGCTTTCAGAAATCGTTCGACAGCATCTCTTCCTCAACAGCTTCCCTGCCTCAAACTGGCTTTGACTTGGCTTTGCCTCAGCATCTCTGCTCTGAATTGCTCTCAAAAGATGACCCCTTGGCCTCAAAATGGCCTTGGTTAAATAGTGGGGGAGTTAGTTGTCCATCTCCAACTTCCTCCACGAATTTAGGCTCTAAAAATGCCCAATAACCCTTAAAAATGAGTTAATTACATTAAAAATGGCTAAACATTATTAAAAAACCCAAAATTGGTTGAAAAACCACTTTATAACCATATAATAGTTACAAACGGGCTTAAGTCCCTTAGTCTTGGGCGCGCGCTCTTTTGGCAAGGTTATATGGACTCCATATGGCCAAGCGCTTAGCCCAAAGGGCTAAGCGCTGGCCCCTCTCCTCCTTTATGCGCAATACCATACAATATAATTAATATTGTGGGTTTTAATAACATAAAATAATGTGGTGCATTGGTTATAGGACTAAAGTGAAGGCGCTTAGGCTTAGTGGTTGGTCATGGGTTCAAAACCCATGGACCCCAATTTTTTTTTAAACCTGCCACTTTGACTTTGATTGGGTGCCACGTGGCTGCCCATGATTGGGCCACGTGGCACTTTCCCATTCGACGGACAAATGCCACTTGTCAACCATTGACTGGTCCAATTGCCTGCCACATGTCTGCCCTGTCAGCAAACCTGTCCAATCACCATCAGCCAGAGAGTGCCACGTCATCTCCTTCACAGTCAGCATGATGACATCAACGTTGACTTTTTGACCAGTTGACCTTTGACTTTTTTCCCTGTTTGGGCTTCCGATCAGAACGCGATAACTTTTGCATACGGAGTCCGTTTGACAAAGTAAATATACTGCTGGAATCGGGAAGACGAGCCAGACGCAATGGTGTTGGTTTTGTCGGATTCCAAGCACTTTCATTTTTGAGCATTTTTCAAGCCCTGATAAGCTTCTGAATCCGATTTCGGATCACCAACTTACCAAGAATTTCCATAGCACACTCCATGTCTTTCATCTTTCACCATGATTCTTGATTATTGTGCTGATTTCATATCTTACTTGTTTTCATCACCTTGGTTAGTTAAAAATATTCCTTCGAGGATTCATATTTATGAGCTCTGCTAACGGTTTTCAAATTTTGAAAAACTCAAATTTCTACAAACTACCAGTTTGGACCAGTTAGAAATGGCGCTACCAGATCAGAGGCTGAGGTGGATCCTGAGGCCAAATTTCTCATGATATTCTCCTAAGATTTCGCTGAAACTCCGAGTTGTCATTTTTATCCAGGTATTCCATGGTTTTTTCCCCTCTACATATCATTTTCAAGGAGAAATTATCGCCCAGAGTTTTGGTATTCAGCTTGCTTGCATAATTCGAGGAGATATTTTCCCTCGCACTTTCCTATCAGCCTCATCCACTCAAGATTGCAGCCACCATCACCTAACATCTTCTCGCCGTGCTCTCAAACTCCCAGTACCCAAGCAAGTTTCTTTTCCTACATGCGCAATGTGCTACTCAGAAACGCTACTGAAATATCATTGCCTCTTCCCCTGCCTCCTCTACCTTTCAATTGGACTGTTTTGACCCAATTTTTTTAAATACTTTATAGTGTATCCCTTCACCATATGATTATTCCTCAGTTTTAATACTTTTACACAATCAAGGGAGGGAAATTTACAACAATTGTTTCCTAAGATAGTAATCAGTCTAAATTTGGGGAACTTTTCTGGAAAGGGGTAGCCACTCTTCACTATCAGATTCTTTTTGAGGTCTGAATCTTTGTTTCTTGGTCATCACCACTCCATAGCTCTAAATATTTTTATCCTAAACTATGGAGACTCCTAAAAAAAAGAAGTCGCACAAGGGAGGTAATGTAGTTAAAACTGAGCCTGTAGACATGCATCTATTCGAGGTAGAGCCCATGGCTAGAGAAGTTTTTCGAAGGGTGGTTTGCCTCACTTTTTGCCAAAATATGCAAAGGGGTCATCCTGAGGTGACAAGACAGTTTGCCTTACATTTTTATGGCTTGAAGACCAAGGTAGGAGACCTAGAATTTGAGGTGTCCGAGACCTCTATTTTAGTTGCTACAGGGATTCCTATCACTGGTGAGAGTTGGTTTAAATCCATGGCCTTGGATGCATCTTATGCCAAAGACTTTCTTAATCCTAAATATCAAACTGACAATCTTTCCAAAGGGGTGCCAAGGAATCATCTGGTTGGAGAATTTGATAAAATATTGAGGATCATTCAGAGATACTTCACGTGTGAAGGGAGATTCAATACAATATACCAGTACCATATAAGGTTTATGCTGAATTTTACTGGCAAAATTGAAATGAACATTCCCTTCTATTTGCTAAGGAGCATAAGAAAGATGTCAGACAGGGTTCAATCCAAGTCAAAGGTTGTGGATACTAGCATTTTTCATTATGGGTTGATTAGAATGTTGGTTGTTGAAGAGCTGAGAAAGAATAACATCTCATGGGAACACTTCATTACCGCTGCTCACATGAAATTGGACATAGCAGCTACTCCTCAGTCACAGATAGCAAGTCCTTTTCCATCCACCAGTGTTGCTCAAACAAGTACTAGCAAGAAAAGAAAGAGCAGATTTCATGTTCAAGATCAAGAAACCATCAATGAGGTTGCAAGAACTGAAGAGGAGATCTATCATTCTCCATAGAGAGACCTTTCATCCCCTCTTGCACCAGAGTTAGAAGAGGTCCCATATTCTACTAAAGATATAGTAAAGAAAGGGAGGAATCTACACTTCTCTTCATCTCCTTCAACAACTAGCACCAAGATCAGAAGGCCTTTCACAAGGTCATCAACTCTTAAAAAGGCTAATGAAGAACATGTCCTACCAAAGGTCTCCATCCTAAAGAAGAAAGATAAGGGAAAAGGCATTAAGAATCATGTTGAGATAGAAGAGGTAATCCCTATGCAGCAGAAAAAGAAAGGCATTAAGAAGCCTGTTGAGATAGAAGAAGTAATCCTTGTGCAGCAGGAAGAAGAAGCCATGAAAAATCCTGCTGAGACTGTTCACATCACTACTCCACCTAGCATCCAGACAATCAAAAGAATGATTAGGAAAATTATGGATGCTAGAAAGGAGTTGGCTCATTTAAAAGCATAAGGCATGTCTGACAGGGTTAAGATGAAAGAACTTATGGATGGCTACAACCACACTCTTGATTTAGCAAGATTTGCAACAAGAAGAGCCCAACCTCTTCATAGGAATCTCAAGAACCTCTATAGGGAAAAAAAAGACTTTCAATATTAGAACAGAAAGCTCAAAGAAGAACTGCAACTGTTCCAGGATGAAATGGCTCAAAGAAACTTGAATGTATTGGTTGAAGCTACTATTGAAAAGGAGAAATCAGCAGCTAAGGAGAGCATAGTTCTAGTGAATAAACTTGTTACTTCTAAAGGGAAGCATATTGTTGTGCCAAAGGGAAGTCCTCCTTCTACAAGAAAGAGTGTCAGGTTAATGAAGTAATTGGTGAAAGGTGAGCTCCATTCTTGAAGATGGCCCCTTTTTGCAAATATAAGTAATTAAGGAAATACTACATCTGCCACTTATAGAGGCTATACAGGTTCCTAGTGCTTACTATTCAGAGTTTTGGGTTTTTTGCAAAGAATTAATCCCTTCAATAGTAGTAGCGCTATGGTGCTACAAAATAGTCTATTTTTCATGTTCCATCAATCTGCTACTTATAATGCTGCTAAATTACCTAAGACTAATGGTGCTGCTAACTGCTCGAGGGTGCTACCAAATCTGTCAACGATGAAGTGATGGTGCTTTGAATTATAATGGCGCTACCAAATTGCACGCAGACACACATGTGGGCGCTACCGAAATTTTAACAGAGAGTGAATTATATAGGTGGGTGCTACCAAAAGTTTGACAGAGACACACAAGAAGGCGCTACCGAAATTTTGACAGAGGCTGAATTTTGCATAGAAGACACACAGGCTTGGCGCTACTCATTCGACTTGTCTTTTTTGGAGGTTGCGCTATAGAATCACAAGAAATTTGGTAAAGGAGTTACAAAGGATCGCTACTCAGAGCACTACGAAATGATGCTACCAAGATGTACCAAGAATCAAGCGGAGTCAAATTAGCATCTTTATGAATAATTGATGATGTGGAGAATTACAGAGATAACAGTTGGCAGCATGATGACGATTACATGCCCCCTGAAGGACATTTGGTAGGAAAGGAGTTACGCATCAAAGGAAGATCAAGTCACTTCAAAGATTGGTTGGAGCAATGACAAACATTTTCCCCTTTTATAGCACAGTCGTTAGTTTAAGTTGTTAGATGGAATAACTACTTAGAGATTTTCATGGGAAGAAGGCCAGCTCGTACCTCCAATTGTTGCCTCCCCTTTTGTTATAAATAGATAGTTTAAATTCTTGAGTAGGTTTGAATGGTTGAGATAGGCTCCCTTATGCTGTAATATTTTGATGAAGTTACTGTGAACTGGTTGTGTACTTGATTTGAGATATCTTAGTTAATAGAAATCATCTTTCTTATTCCAACTTATTTGCCTATGATGTTGAAGTATTCATGCTTGAATGATTCACATGGATTGTTGTGGTGATATTATGATGAATGTTGATTATAATATTATTATGATGTTTCTTTAGTGTCCTTAAACTTTGAACTCAAGAATATCTTATTTTAGAGTCTTTCTTCCTTAGGTTTCTTGCAGACCTGATGTTTCTAGCAACCTTTACATTCTTCTCACCAAAGTCTTCCCTCTGTTCACCTTTACTCCCACTTATTTATTGAAGTTAGTCAAGACCTCGATTTCTCATGCATGCTAGCCCAGATTTATGAGTTAGAACATTATCATCTTGAGTCTTATGCATTTGACCCCTTAAAAACTCAATTACATTTACACATAACCTGATGGGTACTGGGATTGACTTCCATGCAATCTGAGGGTGATTCCTAGTGCTAACACAACCTATTTCATTTATTGAATAGAAGCGTTTGTTCACTGGATATCTATGTTGTTCTTCATATCTCTGTGGTTATTATATTCAGTCTGTTAATCAATTCGTTCCTCTCCTAAATCTGGATCAGTGGTATCAGAGCAATCTTCTCTTCATTTATTTTTCTTCGTGCATGTTCCCGACAAGATCTAGGTACAAGAAGTTGGGACTCGAACCAATCAATTCGTTGCAAGATTGGTTGTGCCAAGTGTTGGAGCCACCTTTTACAAGTGGTTGAAATATAATTCTTTCAATCAAAAGTTTACCTCGACATGCGAAGTGGCAATGGCCATTATAGTCCTAAGTCATTGTTGCTTAACCGTTAAGCAAGTCTATCACTTTTATTACCTCCCTCTATCGTGCTTCGGGAGTTACAAGTCGCAAGGTTTCCAAACTCCGATATGCGAAGTCGCGAAACAGTTTTAAAAGTTCACCCAGGTTAGTGTCAGGGGTAAGTCACTTTAAACCCTAGTTAAGCACTATCGGGGTTTCGCGACTCGACGATTTCTCTCCCAAAAAACTATACCTTCATAGCCCCGAGTCGCGAAGTCATGATTTTTATTAATTAAGCATGTGTTAATTAAGAACTTAAGTTAGATCACAATTTTTTAACTAAATCGCATCATCGTGATTTCGAGTTTTGGGGGCTCAAAGGGTAGGAGTGAAATCTTCTGATACGACGAACGCTGAAAAAGGGGGATTAAAGTCTAAAACAAACTTAATTAAAGGAGATAGGATGGATTAATTTATTCATCGATGCAAACTTTAACACACACCATCTAAGGAGTAAATTTAAATGTTTTTTGCGCTAATTCGTGTTATGACTCGTCAAACAATTATGGCATTTATTTTCAACTACGACAAGGTGACAGATAGTAGGATATTTCTTTTACTACTAAATATTTCTTTAAGTGATTTGACCGTTCTATTCACAAGGACACCAGGGGTTTAAATGACTAAGATAAAGAGTTTTTTCCCTTCATTTTTTCAGTTCTCATTCCTGTTTATGCGCAGATCCATTTAACTAGGTTAACCGCTATTTGTGATTTTCAAATCTGTTCGATAGGTTGTCCAGTTGCAGGTTTCATTCTCATGGCTCTACAAAAAATTCCCAAGTCAGCTGCCGAGAGTTTAGGTCAGGGTTCAGACGTTGTTTCTGACACCTCGCCCTGAAGCATTAATTCTATCAAGACATGGTCATACGTTTCCAACATCCTCCAATCTGAGTCGATAGATTGTTTGGATGATTCTAGCGATAATGAGAAGGATGATTTATCAACCAAATACAAAATTGTCGCTCAAGAAGAGATGCATAAAATAGCGGCAAGGCCCCAGCTTCTTCCCTATTTGGATATGATCAGGTGGGCACTGGACCATGTGGACATCCCGACCAGGACGATTATCAATGAACATAAGGTGACGATTGGTACCTTCTGACCAGAACATTTGCGGGCAATGTATAAACTGTCACCCACACCGAACCTTACTCACAATGCCAAATTTCTAGAAGGATTCAAGAAGAAGGAGTGCGAACAGTATGCAAAAAGCATGTTCGATCTGATCAAGGATTGGGTCTCACAGCCTACGAAATTCAGGGCTGAATCCAATGGGATCTATTAAATCTCTTCTTTGGAGCCACAGTTCAAATACATAGCCATGATGACCTACAGGTTGTATGGGAAGGAAGACACTAACCATTTCTTCCTCCCATGGGTGCCACTCATTCATACAGTCGCTGAGGGTTTCTCTTTTGACTGGGCCAAACTGTTGTCTGATAGTCTAACCAGTCGAATTACTGAATATCAAGCACATAGGGTGAGTAAGAAAGCAACTTCATTCTTTATGTCTGCTTACATCATGGATGCCATCTGCTTCATGACACCCTTCCCACTGATGAACTGGAGCTGGGCTCCATCTAGTATAGAGCCTATCCATGTCTACCATTCAAAGTTGTGGGAGGATAAGGCCAAAGAATTCATCTACGAGACCTTCAACTGGGTGATGGTGCCACTGCATGTCGCCATTTTTGGCCAGCCGCCTCCTAGGATATCAGATAGCGTCGCGACCAGCGTAAGCAGCGTGGAAGATTGGTATCTATAGGTGGAATTTTTGTATATCAGGGTTTTCGACACCTCTGTCCCTCCAAAAGCCCTTCCACTATTCCTACCAGATAAGCTATTGTGTTGTGAGATTGTCAGACAGAATTTGCTCAACAGAATAAGCAAAGAACTCAAAGGAGTATCAAAAATGGTATGGCCGCTCTTTCCTATTCGTATTGGTGCGTATTCCTTGTTAGATTTTGGCCACGCCAAAGCCGAGGCTACAACTTTAGAATAAATGAAGCTAGTAGATATTGAGTTCAAGAAGAACAACCCTAGTAAGGTTGTGAGCAATCACCTGACAAGCTGCGGCCTAAAGAGGTATGAACACGAGGATTCCCCACATGAAGAAATATTTTGGGGCGTGAGGTCCTTCGCTAAAGTCCTAAGTCGGATTCAAGCCTTGCCATCTGGAGATATGGCCAAATTTTTGAAATTCCAGGAGCACCGATGGAGTTGTCTCCACTTGATTTTAAAGGGCGAAGCCCCAGAGCTTCTAGTTACAAAGCAGATGGGAGCCAAAGATGCAAAGGTCTCGAGTCCTAGCAGGGAGAAAGACCAACGAAAAATTAGGGAGGCTGGAACCTGAGAGAAAGGAGCCGAAGTCCCCCAGAAGTAGGAAGGAAACCCCGAAAGGGGCACGCCAGGCATGCAGGCCCAAGGCCAAGCATAGATACCTTTGTAGGGATTGGGTGACTCACTTTCGATCGCTTCAAACAAGTCACTTATAGAGGTCACCCTGAAACAAACATCCAAGGAAATAGACAGTCTGATTTCTATTGTCACGCCCTTGCAGTTCACAAAGGGGAATCCTGATGCGGGATGGATTTTCAATGAAGAACTGACACCTATTTCTGTAGAGGAGCTGCCTCCTAATGAATTTTTCTTTGACAAGAAAAGAAAGGCCGTGGTAAGGAAAGGATTTTATCAAAAAGAGGGCATAATGGCTAAAAAATTTAAAATCATGACAGATGGGAAGGCCTCGAAAGAGGGAGAATTTGCAGAGGAGATAGCCGGGACACTAGGGAATTATTCTACAACCAATCAGTACTCGGTTGGGACTTTGACGACCCAGTTGAAATGAAAGAACCTCCTGATCAGTGAATTGGAAACTAAGGTGGCTACTACCAACGTGAATGTCAGGGATGAGGTGAGCAGAAGCCTTGAGGAAGCCCAAACAACTGACCTGCGTGAAATCAAGAAGCTCAGGTCTGACCTCGAGCAGGCATGCCAGTTGGTGCAAACGAGCCAAACATAGGTAAGCCAGCAGGGGCAACAGATTATAGAGTCGCAGTCAAAATTGGATGTGGCCAAGAAATAGGTTATAGACATAAAGGTGTTCAAATCGCAGGCCACCGAAATCCAACATAAGGTACTTACGACTCAACAAAACCTACTGGTAAAGGTGAGAACCATTCAAAACCATTTCCGGATGATAGATCAAATATTAGAAAATATGTCTTCGAGAGAAAGAGAAGTCGGGGTAGCACGGGTCATTTTCCAAGACATTGTTATAGCTACACCGAAGATAGAGACGGCCAACAACTCAAAATTATCCATCGTGGAACAAACCAAAGGTAATATTCTGTTGAAGGTCTGGGAGCAAAATATATTAGAACACAAGGGAAGAGCTAACGAAGTAAGGGATTTTTGTGAGGAAACATTCTCTTTGATAAGGAAAGGTTTGCTAGACCTTGATAAGGAGAGGAGTGCTGGGACACTAGGAAAAATCAATATAGCTAAACATATGTTGGACATCAAAGAAAACATGGAGAAGCAACAAGTGGAGATATCCCAGATTAGCCAGGTTGATATGGCCCAAGTGGACAAATGGCTAGTACAACCAAGTTTACAATTATGCTCCATCATCACAGAGGACCGACAAGTGGGAAAAATTTTACCGCAGCTGGCGAGGAGTTGTTACACTCTTGAAGCAAGCGACCAAGAAGATCCTTCCAAGTTGATAGCCCAGTTGGTGGAGAGGTGTGTCACTTGCACCGAGCAGGCGAAAGGGTAGGTTTCTGGTGAAAAATAATGACAGATGTCTGTTGTTCTATTTTTAGAACCCAAAGAGTAAAGAAAGTAAGGTTCTCTACCCATAGGAAGGAGGACAAAGACAAAGAAGTGAAACGCATAAAATTCCCATTTTGTAAACGAAAATTTTTGGAACGATTGAGATTCGAATGTTTAGAAGTTTGCATAAATATGCATTTTTAAGTGAGAATAAGAGCTAAACCTTTCTTGGTCGATTGTAATAGATACTTTCTTCCTTTTGAAAATTAATACAAAGCAATCCCAAGATTCCCGATTCCATGAAGACTAAGTTATGAGTTTTGTTTTCTATGTTATCTTACATTAAATTTCATTTCGCATATATATTTCTGATGAATGCTTAGCTACAATTTAGTGCAAATTCTACTGTGGTGACCAAATTTTTAGTCATCTAATCACTTGCACTTTTTTCTCTATATCGGCTATCAGCAGGTACAAGACCTATGAACTTTTTAGATCTCTATATTTTATGCTTCGTCAGATTACTTCTTGCCTTTTTCTTGTTCTGTTTACAGGGCAAGATTCTCCCTTGATAGGAGCCTCGCATTGTCAATTGCTTAAATTTTTCTCACATTTCATACATGATTCTTTAAAATGTTAACTCAGTTATGGGAGAAGGCCTTTGGTTTGTGTTCTACCTTTAACATCGGATTTCAAAAGTTCTCTTTTATACGGTCAAAACATTTAAGTAGCATTTTAAACCTCGAACTTTCTTTTCATTTTTTGTTCCTCCATGACTGTGCCCTTTGCAAGACAACCCAACATTTAACTTGGCCTATCGGATCAAACCAACATCGCTTTGAACCTTTTTGACACCATACTTAAAACTTCCATCACCCGGGTCGAACTCGAACGTTCATGGGCTGCAATTGAACGGGATATAAGCATCCAGGAACGTTTGGAAGCGAGACAGAGACAAGCTAGAAATCATCCTTAGCTTCCTTTTCCCAAAGGTTGATTTTTCCCCTTTTTATCTTTTACTCACTTTCGGATGCCTAGACCCTTTACTTTATAGCCTTAAGTACAGACTCTGGAACAACATCTTTCTGGTGCCGTTGTCGGGAACAAAGTTACGAAACCTTTTCCCTGGGAGAACGACATTTTTGCAAGTTTCTACCCTTTGTTAGTGAACAAAGGGTGAACACCCTCTAAAGGATTTTTATTTTATCATTCACTTGGAAACTCCACGTTTAAGTAAGTTGGCATCCAGTCGAAGGAACACCAGACAAAACCCAGATGGTAAACAAACCACGCCCGTTTCCGATCCCAAAAAAATACTGAAAACAAGAGGTTCCCTTAAGCCAACCACTGCAGTCTACCAGCTTAGGTACACACAACCCAAGGCCAAGATTCCTTTTGAACCTCTAACTTCACATGAATCCCCCCCTAAAACCCTCAACCAAACTTTAGCTCTCCCTGAAATTAAAAATGAAATTCATCCGGCAACTTCCGGCGTACATAAAGGTGAAAATCCCTCAGTAAATTTAACAACGAACGATATCCTGTTGACTCTTCAGTTAGATTTCCCAACCTCGCAGAGTATTGAAGAGTATACCATATAATTAGATTCCACACCCATAGGTTCCCCTGATTACATCTCTTTCAAATCTTAGGAACCAAGTCCTCGCATCCCTTATCCCCCTTATTCAATTTTCTCGTCTCTCGAAGAAGCTAACGATTCATTTTTAGTGTTCCAGAACCCTATGTATAACACACCGTTTTCCTATCCAATAGTATTGATCAATTTTGTCGGAGGGGGAGGTGGAGGGGTTTTAGGAGGAGGAGGTGGAGGGGCTCCAGGAGGAGGAGGGGGGGGGCCAAGGGCCGCCCCTGCCCCCCAGGGTTTTTGCTAAAGTAGCTACCAGATATGTGCCTCTGGTCCTGCCTGTCCCTCTTCACGACCTTCCTGAAAATTACATGAAAACTTACCAAAATTTACAGGGGAAGGGGACCTGACCGTGACTGAACATATAAATTTCTTTGATCAGTTCACAGATATCCTAGGTCTTGAACACAAAGGCGTATATTTGAGGTTATTTGTTCAGACTTTCGAAGGACAGGTACAAGCGGGGTTTAGAACTCTACCTGCAGGTTTGATATTATCCTATGATGCCCTAGAAGACTCTTTTCTTAGACAATGGGATGAAAGAAAAGACCATTTGTACTATTTTACCGAGTTCGGGTCTTTAAAAAAAAAAATAGGAAACTATTATGGAATTCATTCAAAGGTTTAACAAGTTATATAATAAGATCCCATTCGAAGTTAAACCATCCCAACCTACAACCAAGGTAACCTTTGTGGGAGCCTTCGAACCCGATTTCACACTTCTGTTGAGAGAAAGGAGAGGGGCTACCCTGACCCAAATGCAAAACAACGCCATAGAGATCAAATCTAACATGATGGCTTCAGGCAAATTAAAAACAAAAGTAGAAACGAGAAACCGAGAAACCAAATGTTTTAAGGAACAAGTGGGACCCTCAGGGCCTAGTAGATCCTTAGAAGATAAAATGGATGATATGGCTAGGATAATTAAAGAGCTATCTAATAAGATTTCCATAGTGGAGCTAGATAAATCCAAGGCAGATCCTTTCGTTAAGAGGGAATTCAGAAGAAACCCCAACCCTCAAAATCAACAAAGACAGATTAAAAATGAAGACCAGAAAATTCAAACCCCTTTAAAAAATGAAAATTTTATAGGGGGAAATGAGTTGCAAGATTTTGAGGATCTAGAAGAAGACATAAACAATTTGGGTGACGATTGCACACAACCTCATTTAAATAAATAAGATTACAAGAAGTCCTTGGACACAGAGAAACCGTCAAATAAAGATGATGACATAAACAACACTGATGTTTCTGTCTATCAACAAATGACTAACTCTATAATGGTCGAGGTCCAACATAAGTACAACCTGAGGCCTAAAAAAAAACCTGTTTCGACTCCTCAACCCAAGAAAATTCCTCCTAGGGGTGAAATATATGAGCCTTCCCCAAAGGAGACCAAGATACCTAATAAAAAAATAAAAGGGGTAGATTCGCAGAATCCCAAAGTAAAGGAGGCTGAGACCCAAGCAAAAGAAACTAAGACAGCTGAAACACATACATCGATAAAGAAACTCATGGAAAATAAATCAGCACAAACAAATAAGTTAGAAAGGAAGGAGTCTGAGGTTTCAACCAGAGAAACGGACAAAGGTGGGGGAGGTTTCGGCCTTGAAAATGAGATAAATAAGATCAAAATACCAATCCCTCTGGTCGAATTAGAAAAGAATCTCATGTATCGAAAGCAGATAACCAAAATGATAGGTTTTTTGGATCTAGAAAGTCACTCTGATGTGATAAACTTGGAAGATGATAAGCCTAATATCACTTTTGGTCCACATTTTGAGGGTGCCAGAGACACCGTCGCTCCTTTCTATATTACCCTGAATGTGCATGATCGACTACTGCATAACTGCATGCTAGACTCTGGATCCTTACATAATGTGATGCCCAAGTCTATTATGGATAGACTAGGCCTCGAGATCACCAGGCCTTATGGAGATCTCTACTCTTTTGATTCAAGAAGAGTTAAGTGCATGGGTATGATAAAATATTTAGTAGTCACTCTTGCACAGGTTCTAGTGAAAAGCATCTTGATGGATGTATTTATTGCCGATATACCTCCGAAGTATGGCTTGCTACTATCTAGGTCATGGGGAGCCAAACTTGGGGGGTCTCTTCAACTAGACATGACCTACGCCACGGTTCCTGTGTTTGGTGGACAATTTACTTGTCTATACAGGGAAACAAGGTTAGCATACATAGTGAGCGACCCACTGAATCCTAACAATTATCCTGTTTATGTTGCCGATCAAGATCTAGGGAATTGTATTTTGTCTTTTGATGATGGTGTAAATAGCTATACAAAAGAAAATTACATAGATAAAAATGAATCAGGAAAGATAGACAAAAATATGTATAGCAATGGAATTTGTTTTTTTTTTTTTTACGGTGCCGTGTCATATGAAGGAGCAGGTGCAGGAGTACTGTTTGTAGCACCTGAAAATGAATTTGTTATTCCTTTCTCTTATAGGCTTCAATGGGATATAGACTACACCAATAACGTATGTGAGTATGAGGCTCTAGTCTTAGGGTTGGAAGCTGTCAGGAATCTGAACATAAAAAGCTTGGAAGTATACGGAGACACAGAGTTGATAGAGAAACAGATAAATCGGCAATACCAGGCCAAACACCCAAGATTGCGATCTTACAGGAATTGTGCCTGGGATTTAATAGAAAATTTCTTCTTGTCTGTAAATGTTCATTTCATCCCGCACGCTGAAAACTTGCAAGCTGATTCATTAGCCAAAGCAGCCTCAACGTTTTCCCCCCCTACAATTTTCAAACTAAGATACCACATAGAGGTGAGGAACAAGCCTTCCATACCAAACAACATCCAACACTGGCAAGTGTTTGAGGATGACGAACAAATCAAGAAGTTCCTTGAAATGGTGGAAGACTTCACTGAAACTCACATTGACCAAGAAAACCAAAACAACCACACATGGATCATGCAAGAGTGAGAGGATCCTCAGGGGTTCCAAGAAAAGATTGCTAATCATCGCATGTTGGTTTTAAAGAACAATCAGATTCCAAAGGGACTAATCCCTCTGGAGAGATTGTTTGACCAAAATGATATGCCCATAAAATCTACTTTGAAACCCCAACCAGAAGAGGTTGAAAACTGTGACATAGGTACCAAAGAGGAGCCTAGGATAGTAAAAATATCAAAGTATCTCCCTCCTGAGACAAAAAGTAAATATGCTAATCTACTCGAGCAGTATAAAGATGTTTTTGCTTGGTCGTACGAAGAGATGAGAACCTATGAAACCATTGTGATTGAACACAAGATACCCCTAAAGCCTGGTGTCAAACCTTTTAGACAAAACCTTAGACAAATCAATCCTATTTTATTGCCCGTGGTCAAAAGGGAAGTCAAAAAGTTGTTGGACGCAAAAATAATCGTACCACTGAGATACTCCAAGTGGTTAGAAAACCTGGTCTCAGTTAGAAAGAAAAGTGGGGAGATCAGACTGTGTGTTGATTTTAGAAATCTAAATAACTCTTCCCTCAAAGATAATTACCCTCTACCCAAAATGGATCACATTTTAGAAAAAGTAGTTGGGGCAAATAGGATGTCGATGATCGACGGGTTTTCTGGGTACAATCAAATTGCTGTCAATGAGCACAATAAAGAAAAAACAACTTTCACCACCCCTTGGGGTACCTTTATGTATGAAAAGATGCCTTTTGGTTTAATGAATGTAGGTGATACTTTCCAACATGCTATGGATATCGCTTTCATCGGCGGAGGGACAAATTCGTGGTTTTCTATCTTGATGATCTGACCGTTTTTTCTAAATCTGATGAAGATCATTTGATACATCTCAAGTAGACGTTTGAGAAATGTCGCAGGTTTGGTCTGTCCTTAAACCCCCAAAATTCTCACTTTTCTATGCAAGAAGGTAAACTCTTGGGCCATATTGTGTCTTGAGATGAAATGAAAATTGATCTTAAGAGAGTTGAAGCTATAGATACCATAAATATCCCTAGGAATGTAAAAGAGATTCAGTCATTCTTAGGAAAAATAAAATTTTTGAGGAGATTTATCCCAAAATTTACTGAAATCATGAAGTTGATCACAGATATGCTAAAGAAGAACAATGAAGTGAAATGGACAGCATAAGCCAAAGCATCGTTTGCATGCATCAAGAAGGTTATAAGCGAGGCACCCATACTGGCAAGCCCTAATTATCTAAAATATTTTCTGATTTTCTTGTTCACCTCTGAACACACACTTGTCGTGGTACTCCTCCAGAAAAATGAAGAAGGTTTCGAGCAACCAATAGCCTTTTTTAGCAAAAGTCTTAGAGACGTTGAAATCATATATGATATAATAGAAAAGTAAGCATATGCTATGGTGAAGGCGTTAAAGGATTTCAGAACCTACATGTTACATTCCAAGGTAATTGAGTACGTACCCACCAGTTTCATAAAAGACATTTTGGTTCAGTCCGACAGTGATGGGAAAAGGGGATGATGGCTTGCTAAAATTCAAGAATTTGATTTGGAGATAAAACCAACGAGACTAGTAAAAGGACAAGGTTTGGCTAAGCTCTTAGCTGAATCAAATTTCAGAGCCCTCAGAATAAATGGCCTACAGGGATGTGAAGAGTGTGTGGACATGAACGAGCTTGATCAAAAAATAACTACCATCAGGATTGAAGAGAAGTTTGCCTCATTAGATTGGTATAAAGACATAGTGTCCTACTTGCTGACCTTGAAATGCCCGAGTGATTTATCCCCATCTAAAGCCAGGATGCTAAAGTTGCATGCAGTGAAGTATTGTATATCCGAAAACCAATTGTATTAGAAAGATCCACTAGGCTTCCTGTTGGTTTGTTTAATTGAATCAAAAATAGAGAAGGTCATAAATGAATTTCATGAAGGAGTGTGCAGAGGAAATCATGCCTGGAGGGCAACGACTTATAAGATCCTGAGGGAAAGATATTATTGTCCCAAACTATTCTCAGACGTCAACGCCAAAGTCAGAGCCTGTAACCCTTTCCAATTGTTCACAGGCAAGCACAAACTCCCAGCACTACCGTTGGTTCCGGTCAAAATGGAAGCCCCTTTTCAACAATGGGGACTAGATTTTATAGGAGAAATTAACCCTCATTCTAGCGCTCAACATAAATGGATCCTGACTGCTACAGATTACTTCACCAAATGGGTGGAGGCTATTCCAACTAGAAAGGCAACGGATTCGGTGGCAATGGATTTCCTAGAAGAGAACATCTTGTCTAGATTCGACTGCCCCCGAAAGATAGTCATAGATAATGCCCAGGCATTTAAATCTATGGCTATGGTTAGCTTTTTCCAAAAGTACAATATCGTTCTCTGTCATTCCACAACATATTACCCCCAACGAAATGGGCTAGCTGAGTCTTCAAACAAGAGTCTAATCGCTATAATTAAGAAAGTGTTGAGTGAAAACAAAAAATCTTGGCATGTGCATTTGAAATACGCTTTGTGGGCGAATTGGATAGGTACAAAAAAATCTATCGGCACTTCTCCTTTCCAAATGGTATACAGGACCGGCGTAGTACTACCTATAAATCTAGTTCTTCCCATAATGAAACTTTGGCAAGATGAGAAAGAAGAACCAAATCATGTCACAAGAAGAATAAACTAGTTGATTGAAGTTCAACAACACAGAGCCGAAGTGGACGAAAGGCTGCAGAAATACTAGGACAACATGAAAGCGTTATTCGATCGTAAGGCCAAGGACAAAGAATTTATCCCCGACGATTTGGTTTTGAAATGGGATGCTAGGAAGGAAGACTCGGAAAAAAAAGGTAAATTTGATCATATCTGGTACAGACCGTTCAAAGTCACAGCTCCTGAAGGGAAAAATTCGTTCCTATTAGAGAATTTGGATGGTAAAATCCTCAACGCCCCTGTCAATGGGAGTTATTTAAAGCACTATTTGCAATAAATGGTTTCCAAAATTTCTACTGTATATATTGGTTTGTGTTTTCTTTTTATTTCATATTTTTTCTTTGGTAAGTCTACTTTCATCACAAATAAAATAGGTCAGTGTTGTTCTAGAAGTAGGGATACGGAATTTTCAACGCATTCAATTCCTTTATAGCCCTGATACTCTTTGTGTTGTTCCCTTACAGGGTCCCAGCTTGCAACCCAAACGAGAGAAAGAAATAAACATACAGTCATATATCGGAGAATCAATTCGCCAAAAACAGGTGATAGAAAAAATTTCCCGTTATTTTAGAAGAGAACGAAATGGCAAGGCAAAGGTACAAGTTCCAGAGATGTCTGTTTTTCAAACGAGTGTTGCTAAAGTGCCATGACGGTCTCAAAATTATGTCATTTTCGCTTTGATATATCATTAAAAGAATGACTTCCTACTCTGGGTCCTGAAAGTTTCACTTAGATAAAGACAAGAGGTAATTAAAATAAGCAGAGAGAGTAAAGCGTCTCCGAGAAAGGGTTCCAAGAGTCGGGTTTAATCCATGACCCCTGCATTTTGAATTCCAGACCTTTCACCATGACCCCTTTTTTGTCCTTGGATTTACCTTCTTAAAAATCCAAACACCTTTCCGGGGTTCCCACAGAGGGAGAAGAGGTTAAGTTTTATGCTTTGGAAGCTGGAAAACAGATCTTAGATAGTAAGCCAGCCCTCATAACTCCTCAGTCTCCTACTAAATAAAGTTATGCATAGGTTGATCCTGACTCTTCTAGGTTTTTTAACAGTGTTCAAAGGATTGAGGCTTGCTCGAAGGAAGACCCCTGGAAGTAATTTTTCCTATTTTCCCTGCGGGCTAAGGTGTTTTGAAAGTTAAGAGAAGATTGTCCCTGAGTAATCAAAGCAAGTTGACAGACCTCCATTGCGAATATTACACAAATATCATCCTTGGTATGCTTTATACAAACTGATTGCCCCCACTTCGTGCTTTAAAAATTAAAATATAAGACATATGGTGAAAGGAAATTCACATTTGATTGCCCCCATCTAGTCCAAGGAGACGATGAAAGGAAATTCATAAATGGTTACCCTCGTCTCAGCATTTAAATGCATAATTATGATTCAAATTGGTGAAAGGAAATTTAGTAAAAAGGGCCAGATAAATTCACCGGGGTACTGAACAGGCTCGCTGGCAGTGAAGCAATATCTGAGATATTTGTAAGGATGTCATACGTAAATTTTACTCTACTCTGGTGTTCAACCTTTTCAAAACCTGATCTGCATCCCAAGTTCAGACATGACTCCCCGATTAAAAGCATGGAATTTACTTCGTTTGATGCAAGCCAAAATCCACAATGATCTATTGAATCTCCTAGGACTATTTTTGATTATCTTAAAGCAGACTTGAATTCGGTATTGAGAAGGAGAAAGTCATCGAAAGGGCTACAGCTGAGTTTAGAACGCAATTGAATTTTGAAAAGCTTTTTTAGAAGTAAAGACAAAATCTCTTTTTCCCTCTGTATCCCCTTCCTAAAACAAGTTTCACAGAAAGAAACCAATGACTCCATTTACCCAATACAGACACGTGGTCTACTGTTCTTCCCGTCTCGCAGGAAGATGAGATCCCTAGTTGGAGCCGCCTTTTACAAGTGGTTGAAATATAATTCTTGCAATCAAAAGTTTACCCTGACATGCGAAGTGGCGATGGTCATTATAGTCCTAAGTCACCATTGCTTAACCGTTAAGAAAGTCTATCACTTTTATTACCTCGTCCTATCGCGCTTTGAGAGTTACAAGTCACAAGGTTTCCAAACTCTGATATGCGAAGTCACGAAATGGTTTTAAAAGTTCACCCAGGTTAGTGTCAGGGGTAAGTCACTTTAAACCCTAGTTAAGCAGTGTCGGGGTTTCCCGACTCGTTGATCGCTCTCCCAAAAAACTATACCTTCGTAGCCCCGAGTCACGAAGTCGTGATTTTTATTAATTAAGCATGGGTTAATTAAGAACTTAAGCTAGATCATGATTTTTTAACTAAATCGCATCATCGCGATTTTGGGTTTTGAGGGCTCAAAGGGTAGGAGTGAAATATTCTGATACAACGAACGCCGAAAAAGGGGGATTAAAGTCTAAAACAAACTTAATTAAAGGAGCTAGGCTGGATTAATCGATGCATCGATGCAAAATTTAACACACACCGTCTACAGAGTAAATTTAAATGTTTTTTGCACTGATTCGTGTTATGACTCGTCAAACAATTATGGCATTTATTTTCAACTACGACGAGGTGAAAGATAGTAGGATCTCGCTTTTACTACTAAATCTTTCTTTAATCGATTTGACCGTTTTGTTCGCAAGGACACCAGGGGTTTAAATGACTAAGATAAATAGTTTTTTCTTTTCATTTTTTCAGTTCTCATTCCTGTTTATGCGCAGAGCCATTTTACTAGGTTAACCATTGTTTGTGATTTTCAAATCTGTTCAACAGGTGGTCCAGTTGCAGGTTTTATTCTCATGTCTCCACGAAAAATGGCTAAGTCATCTACCAAGAGTTCAGGTCATGGTTCAGACGTTGTTTCTGACACCTCGCCCTGAAGCATTAATTCTACCAAGACATGGTCATACGTTTCCAACATCCTGCAATCCGAGTCAATAGATTGTTCGGATGATTCTAGCGATAACAAAAATGACGATTTATCAACAAAATACAAAATCATCGCTCAAGAAGAGATGCATAAAATAGCGGCAAGGCCCTATCTTTTTCCCTATTTGGATATGATCAGGTGGGCACTGGACCATGTGGACATCCGACCAGGACGATTATCAACACACAGAAGGTGACGATTGGTACCTTTCGACCAGAACATTTGCAGAAAATGTATAAACTGTCACCCACACCAAACCTTACTCACAATGCTGAATTCCTAGAAGGATTCAAGAAGAAGGAGTGCGAGCAGTATGAAAAAAGCATGTCCGATCTGATCAAGGATTGGGTCTCACACCCCACGAAATTTAGGACTGACTCCAATGGGGTCTATTCAATCTCTTCTTTGGAGCCATAGTTCAAATACATAGCCATGATGACTTGCAGGTTGTATGGGAAGGAAGACACTACCCATTTCTTCCTCCCATGGGTGCCACTCATTCATAGAATCATTGAGGGCTTCTCTTTCGACTGGGCCAAACTGTTATCTGACAATCTGACCAGTTGAATTACTGAATATCGAGCACAGAGGGAGAGTAAGAAAGCAACTTCATTCTTTATGTCTTCTTAGATCATGGATGCCATCTACTTCATGACACCCTTCCCACTGATGAACTGGAGTTCCGCTCTATCTAGTACAGAGCCTATCCATGTCTACCACTCAAAGATGTGGGAGGATAAGGCCAAAGAATTCATCTACGAGATCTTCAACTGGGTGATGGTGCCACTGCATGTCATCATTTTTGGCCAGCCGCCTCCCAGGATATTAGATAGTGTTGCGACCAGCCTAAGCAGCGTGGTAGATTGGTATCTAGAGGTAAAATTTTCATATATCAGGGTTTTTGACACCTCTGTCACTCCATATGCCCTCCCACTATTCCTACCAGATAATCTATTATGTCGTGAGATTTCCAGACAGACTATGCTCGACGGAATAAACAAAGAACTCAAAGGAGTATAAAAAAATGTATGGTCACCCTTCCCTATTCGTATTGGTGTGTATTCCTTGTTAGATTTTGGCCATGCCAAAGCCAAGGCTATGACTTTAGAAGAAATGAAGCTAGTAGATATTGAGTTCAATAAGCACGACCCTAGTAAGGTTGTGAGCAATCACCTGGCAAGCTACATCCTAAAGAGGTATGAACACAAGGATTCCCCACATGACGAAATATTTTGGGGCGTGAGGTCCTTCATTGAAGTCCTAAGTCAGATTCAAGCCTTTCCACCCGGAGATATGGATGAATTTTTGAAATTCTTGGAGCACCAACAGAGTTGTCTCCCCCAGATTTTATAGGGTGAAGCCCTAGAGCTTCCATTTACAAAGCAGACGGGAGCCAAAGATGAAAAGGTCTCGAGTCCTAGTGGGGAGAAGGACCAAGGGAAAACCAGGGAGGCTGGAACCTCAGAGCAAGGAGACAAAGTCCCCTAGAAGAAGGAAGGAAACCCCGAAAGGGGCACACCAGGCAAGCAGGCCCAAGGCCAAGCAGAGATACCTTTGTAGGGATCGAATGACTCACTTCCGATCGCGTCAAACAAGTCAGTTATAGAGGTCACCCCGAAACAAACATCCAAGGAAATCGGCAGTTTGATTGCTATTGTCATGCCCTTGCAGTTCACAAAGGGGAATCCTAACGTGGGATGGATTTTCAATGAAGAACTGACACCTATTTCTATAAAGGAGATGCCTCCTAATAAATTTTTTTTTGACAAGAAAAGAAAGGCCATGGTAAGGCAAGGATTTTATCAAAAAGAGGGCGTAATGGCTAAAAAATTTAAAATCATGACAGATGGGAAGCCCGCGAAAGAGGGAGAATTTGGAGAGGAGATAGTTGGGACACTAGGGGCTTATGCTACAGCCAAACAATACTTGGTTGGGACTTTGACGACCCAGTTGAAACCAAAGATCCTCCTGATCAGTAAATTGGAAACTAAGGTGGCTACTTCCAAAGCGAATGTCAGGGACAAGGTGAGGAGGAGCCTTGAGGAATCCCAAACAATCGACCTTCGTGAAATCAAGGAGCTCAGGTCTGACCTTGAGCAGGCATGCCAATCGGTACAAACCAGCCAAACACAGGTAAGCCAGCAGGGGCAACAAATTATAGAGTTGCAGTCGAAATTGGAGGTGGCCGAGAAACAGGTTGTAGACATAAAGGTTTTTAGATCGTAGGCTACCGAAATCCGACATAAGGTACTTACGGTTGAACAAAACCTGCTGGTAAAGGTGAGAACCATTCAAAACCATTTCCGGATGATAGATAAAAAATTAGAAAATATTTCTTCGAGAGAAAGAGAAGTCAGGGCAGCACGGGTCATTTTCCAAAATGTTGTTATAGCTACAGAGAAGATAGAGATGGCCAACAACTAAAAATTATCCATCGCAGAACAAACCAGAGGTAATATCCTGCTGAAGGTCTGGGAGCAGAACATAACAGAAAGCAAGGGGAGAGATAACGAAGTAAAGAATTTTTGTGAGGAAACGTTCTCTTTGATAAGTAAAGGCTTGCTAGACCTTGATAAGGAGAGCAGTGTTGGGACACTGGGAAAAATCAATATAGCTAAACATCTGTTGGACATCAAAGAAAACATGGAGAAACAAGAAGTGGAGATATCCCATATTAGCCAGGTTGATATGGCCCAAGTGGACAAATGGCTAGTACAACCAAGTTTACAATTATGCTCCATCATCACATAGGACCGACAAGTGGGAAAAAGTTTACCGCAACTGGCAAAGAGTTGTTACACTCTTGAAGCAAGCGACCAAGCAGAACCTTCCAGGTTGATAGCCCAGTTGGTGGAGAGGTGTGTCACTTGCACCGAACAGGCGAAAGGGTAGGTTTCTGGTGCAAAATAATGAATGATGTCCATTGTTCTATTTTTAGAACCCAAAGAGTAAAGAAAGGAAGGTGCTCTGCCTGCAGGAAGGAGGACAAAGACAAAGAAGTGAAACCATTTTTAAACCGAAAAATTCTGGAACGATTGAGATTCGAATGTTTAGAAGTTTGTATAAATATGCATTTTGAAGTGAGAATAAGGACTGGACCTTTCTTGGTTGATTGTAATAGCGACTTTCTTCCTTTTGAAAATTAATACAAAGAAATCTAAAGATTTCTGATTCCATAAAGACTGAGTTATGAGTTTTGTTTTCTCTGTTATCTTATATTAAATTTCATTTCACATATATATTTATGATGAATGCTTAGCTACAATTTAGTACAACTTCTACTGTGCTGACCAACTTTTTAGTCATCTAATCGCTTACAGTTTTTCCTCTGTATTGGCTATCAGTAGGTACAAGACCTGTGAACTTTTTAGATCTCTATATTTTATGCTTCATGAGATTACTTCTTTCCTTTTTCTTGTTCTGTTTACAGGGCGATATTCTCCCTTGATAGGAGCCTCGCATTGTCGACTGCTTAATGTTTTCTCACATTTCATACATGATTCTTTAAAAATTTAACTCAGTTATGGGAGAAGGCCTTTGGTTTGTGTTCTACCTTTAACATCGGATTTCAAAATTTCTCTTTTATACGGTCAAAAAATTGAAGTATCATTTTAAACCTCGAACTTTCTTTTCATTTTCTGTTCCTCCATGATTGTGCCCTTTGCAAGACAGCCCAACATTGAACCCGGCCTATCGGATCAAACCAACATCGCTTTGAACCTTTTTGACACCATACTTAAAACTGCCATCACCTGGGTCGAACTCGAACGTTCATGGGCCGCAATTGAACGAGATATAAGCATCTAGGAACATTTGGAAGTGAGACAGAGACAACTTAGAAATCATCCTTAGCTTCCTTTTCCCGAAGGTTGATTTTTCCCCTTTTTATCTTTTACTCACTTTTGGATGCCTAGACCCTGTACTTTCTAGCCTTAAGTACAGACTCTGGAACAACACCGAGCCCGACAACAATCCATGGGAGATGAAACGAAATATGATGGAGCAAGATATCCTTTTAAAATGTTGCTCGAGGAAGCCCATGCACAACAAAGGAACAAAATGATGGGCAACTTTGCACAAATCCTTCGGCGGCTGCCCACAGGAGAAACATCTTCATCAAGTGGCCATGAAACCCCCTTCAAGGTACAGGTAAATTTTTATATTCCATTATTTGAAGGACTGATAGATGTGGATGTTGAATCTACTCAAAGGGTATTTTTCGATCCATAATTTTTTCGATCAAGAAAAGATTACTTTTTCTATCCTCAAGGCCACCCCCATGTTAAGGAATGGTGGGACATTTACTCTTAGAAAAGGGCCATAGAGGAATCTGCAATATTTGTGGTTTCCCCTACATGGTTTTCATTCCAGGATTCCATTAAAGAAGAGTACTACCCTGTCGGAAGCTACGAGGACCAATACACCAGATGCACCACCCTGCGTCAATAAAAGGACCAGACAATACCAAATTTCACCAATATTTTCCATACCTTGCACACCAAGTTGGGTATCAAAGACTCTGAGTGACATCTGGTGCTCAAATACCATATTTGTTTTCATAGATACATTCAAGCATAAATGGAGTTTCTAGACATCACCTCATTGGGTATGGCTTACATTTATGTGTTCAAGATCAAGATTACAGTTATGCGGTCAAGATCAAGTAGAAATTTAAGCAGAAGAGGTGAGAGTTTAGATCTGCAAACTCCTCACAGCCGAAGAAGGGAAAAGGTGGCTCGAACCTACACAACAAGGGACAGAGAAAAGATGTCCACTCTCAACACAACCAGTCCAAGACAAAACACAAGAAGGGCAATGAGAAGACGAAGAAGGACATAGGAAAATGGTGTGAATAACATAAAATCCCTTGGCACAACACTAAATAATGTCGCCCCAAGAAGTCACTTGTGGTCACTCTGAAGGCTTCAAATTCAGAGGTCGATTCTAATTCTGAATCAAATCTATAAGGAGGGAATCATATTATCGATGTTGAACCCAGTGCCATTGTCGCTAACACCAAAGTCGAGCCAAGAGAACTAAAAGAACCAAAAGAAGAGGAACGCCTCTTTCACTCACAGATGTGGATAAAGGGGGATCCACTTCATTTCATTTTCAATAGCAGCAGTCATAAGAGTCTGATCTCAGCAGAGGTCGTCAAGCGGATGGACCTGCCGACGACACCACACCCACAACCCTACACCATCAACCAACAGTGTTGTTTTCCCTATGGCATCAAGCCCTTCAAAGATGAGGTATTATGTGATATTTCTCCCCTTAAAGTTTGTGATGTTCTTTTATGACAACCATATTTGTGGAAGAGTCATGCTATGTATGATTCTAGACCCCACAGTGTTATTATTACTTGGGTAGACAATTGTACAGGATACCAGAGGTAGTGCCACCTACGACTATTTATTTAAATCTCTGCTAAGCAGTGTAGTAAGGTCATTTTGCAGACCAGGAATTTCATCTTCCTTGTGATCCATGCTCACAATAAGCAAGTCACCACCACATTCTTGGTATCTATACAGAGCCTCTCTTTGCAATAGAAGCAATTGGATGGGATCATGGAAGAGTACAAAGACATCTTCTCCTCACCCACCGGGGTACCGACTCACTGCCAAGTCAAGCATCCAATTGATCTAACCCTCGATGAACCTCTTCCTATTGGACTAATCTATCATCGCTCACTGATGGAAAATGTCGAAATCAATCGTCAGATCCAAGATATTTCTTAAAAGGGGCACATCAAACCCAACTCCTCCCCTTGCGGAAGCTCGATTGTACTAGTGCAAAAGGACGGGACCTGACGACTCTGCATTGATTACAGAGAATTAAACAAAATCACAGTCAGAAACTAGTACCCAATTCCCATGATTGATGACCTTCTTGACCAACTCAAGGGGGAAAAGTTCTTCAGCAAGATTGACCTAAAGTTTGGCTACCACCAAGTTCCCATCAAACCAACTGATGTTTGGAAGACAACTTTAAAATCTAAAGGTCTCTTCGAATGGTTGGTCATGCCCTTTGGCCAAAAAAATGCACCAACCACTTTTATGAGGTTGATGGATGATGTATTGAGACCCTTCACCAACTCTTTTGTGGTGGTAAATTTGGATTACATCCTCATCTTTAGCAAAACTTGGGGGGAGCACATGCGACATATTCAACAGGTTTTGAGCACTCTACGATAGCAAAAGCTATATGCCAACTTGGAAAAATGTTTCTTTGCATGAACATGGTCCAATACTTGAGATACATTGTTGATGAGCATTGGGTACATGTCGATCCCGCTAAGATCCAAGTCATCCATGACTGGCCAGCCCTGACCAAACTAATCGAGCTTCAGAGCTTCTTGGGACTGGCCAATTTCTACCGACGGTTCATGTTGGGATTCTCCCATATTGCATGGGCCCTCAGCCACGTGACCAAGGGTGGTGGCAGGGAAAATTTTGTGTGGGGGAAGGAACAACAATGAACATTCGATGATTTGAAGCATTGCTTGTGCTCAGCTCCAGTACTCGCCTTGCCAGATCTACAACAACCATTCGAGATTGAGACTGATGCATCTAACTATGTTGTAGGCATTGTTCTCACTCAACATGGTCAACTAGTGGCATACCATAGTGATAAACTCTCAATTACTTTCCGGAAATACCCCACCTATGACAAGGAAATGTATTCCATTGTACAAGCTTTTCGTCAATAGAAACATTACATTCCGGGAAAGGAAACGATCATCCACACTGATCACAAGTGTCTACAGTTCATATAGACACAGGGGAAATTGCAGAATGACCGCCATCAGAAGTGGTCCACCTACCTGCAGTAGTTCTATATCAACATCAAGTATAAGATCGGGAGCACAAATTGTGTCATTGACTGCCTCAGTCAATTTTCCGTAGCTACACTCACCACTGTGCTACATTCATGTGGAGATGAGGCATCTGAGTGGCCCCAACTTTATCATCAAGATCTAGAATTCACCACCACCTATCAACTCTTGGGTATAGGCATGAATGTCACCAATTTTCACTTTCAGGATGGGTTGTTATGCCATTTGGTCCATCTCTGTGTTCCTGCAAGAAAGCATACAAAGCTGATTTGGGAAGCCTACTACAGTCAAGTGGTAGGACATTTTGGCATGGAGAAAATTGTGGTCATTCTCCAAAAACATTTTTATTGGCCAAAACTTCGACAGAACATCAGAAAGTATATCATATCTTGCACTGCCTATGCCATTTCCAAGCCAACAATCAAGAAGCAAGGCTTATACACCCCTCTTCCTACCCCTGAGAAGCCTTGGGAATCCATCTCGATGGATTACATGTCTAGCCTTACGTCCACAAAGCAAGGCAATGATTGTGTATTTGTGGTCATTGATTGGTTTTTGAAGATGGCCATCCTCATAGCCTGCAAGAAGAACATCACAATGACATATACTGCCGAGCTCTTCTTCGAACAAGTGTGGGTCATGTTATCGCACCGTTTGTAGCTAGGAAGAAAGTTTATAATGTAGAAGGCCAAACTAGCGTAACATGAACCTATCCCACCCAATGTCACCACGATGGGGAGGTTCTTTCTCTTTAGGGAGGTGAGGCCCAGGGGAGACGTCCCTGGTGACCTGGGGTTTTGAAGAGGCTAAAGGATAATAGGACAATGACAAGTTCCCCCTTCACAGATCACCACCAGAACAGATAGTTCGACTTATAGCCAACAAAGATAACCAAGTATAATCCTTGCCTGAGAACAAAGCAACACTAAACTGATATATGCAGGCTTTGGTTAGTACTTTATATATATCAAAGACTATCTGATATTCAATATAAACAATTTGAAAGTAAATTTTGATGAAGTCAATGTTTACAAAATGACAATAAAAGTAATGTCACTTCACCAATAAATACTAGAACGTTATGGCATTCAATGCAACAAATCAATAATTAACTTAATTAATGCCTTTAACTACCATTCAATTGCTCATAAAATGAAATGTTGCTGCATTAAAGATGTAATAACCAAGGATGATGTCAACAACTAGGGTATGTAAGTTAGTTGAGCTTAGTGTAGTTAGGGTTTGAAATTCAAGTTTTGAAAGAGTTTGTGATCAAGTTCCACTTCAACACTGGAGGTCTTGAGATTAGTGCCTTCTAGGGTAAAATGGAGTCAATTTACAGGAGGACGCAAGTGTTGAAGGAGGACAACTAAAGACTGGAGGGAAGAAATCTGAAGTGTTGCTATGGCAGGGCCTCAGAGACAAAACCCTAGGGGAGAGAGGCTCACTCTGGTGTTTCTATGGAAAGGCCTCATGCTCTCTTCTCCTTCCTTAGATGGAAAAAATAGCTAGCATGAAAGATAAAGTCAAGACAAGAGAGTTAAAATAGGGAGAGTGTTGCTACAACAAGGTTCTATCATCAAACCCTTGAAGAAAAATGGCCCTAAGTGTAGATAACCTAGGCCTCAGACGTCTTCTCCTTCTTGAGCTCGAATAGGTACGAATGGCAAAGGGGAAGAGGAGAAAGGAGTGTAGCTACGACTAGGCTCTCTTTTCCTCTTCAATGGCTGAAAAATTCTCTATCAGGGGACATGAGACAAGAACCTACTTGTGTGCTTGTCACCTAGGGTTTTAATCAGAAAATTATAAATATATGAAGTAATATAATACTACAACCATTCATTCAAGAAGATTTGCAGAAAAACCACTTGCATATCACCATGAAATAGCATGCAAACCCTAGTTGTAACACCTTCCTTCAAGAAAAATGCCAAAATATGCCAAAAATATCTTCCTTCAACAAGTGCACCTTCCTTAAATTAGCCAAGTACCCAAGATAGGGCACAAATTTCAGACCTCACTAATGAGTGAATGAGTTGTGATGAAAAAATGAGAGTGAAAATATCTCATTTATACAAAACCTTGACCTAATTTTACATTTTAGGTTAGGTAAAAGGCCGACAAGGCCAAATTATCAAAATCATACTGTTTTACATTAAATTGTCAAATAAAAACCCTAAATAAGCAGAAAAGAGAGCAAAAGCCCCTCTAAGGGAGGCGCTAGCCCTTTCTAAGGAAAATGAAACATCCTGGAGCAAAATGTTATCCCTCTAGGGGCTTCTCCATCATGCCACACGTGCCACTGCTGCTCAGTCTACCTCCAAAGATCTCCAATAGGCTAGATGATGTCATGGTCATCAAAGGTGATGTCCCAGGCCTTCCAAGACCAACATCTCAATGAAAAGGGCTCATCCCCCTAGGCTAAGCTATTTCAGGGTGATTCTGGTGGAGCATCCTCTTCTTCTCTGGTGCAAAGACTCTGATCAACCTCTGTCTTGTATCTACACCCTGATGGGGTCTCAACATCCATTTGGTGGGCTCTGCATCCCCATGGAGGTTCGAACTGATCATCTCCCCATGTGTACCAGTCCAAATGGTACCTGTTCGTCGGGTATGGTCCTGCACATCAAAGGCTATGCCCTCCATGGGCTCATCGGTCACAGGTATCATGGAAATGTCAATCGCATTTCATCATTAATATTATTAAACACATGCATAAAATCCTTGATACATCAATCAATAGCTCAAAGATGTTACACAAGCCTGCAATACAAGTTTTGGTAAAAGGACAAGGCTTCCTATTGGGATAGTGTCCACAGAAAAGGGAAAGTTCTTAGAAAGACCTCTTCCAAGCCATGTAAGTGGGTGGTGTGTTCAGGGGATGTCCAATCATGTGGGTGCAATGATGGCCAAGGGTGAAAATATGTTACCTATGGGTGCCTTTGTAGAAGGCGAGTTGTCCATGTCATGGATGCATTTTTTCCAAGCCCATTCTTGCCTTTATTCTTTTTATTCTTTTTATTCTTTTATTTGCTTTTAAGCTAATCAGGGGAAACTACCTTGGCATGGTGACCAAAGTTGACAACGTTACCCACAAGTACTTTTTCAGAGATGAGAAGGTTGGCTCGTGATGAGACCCCCTTTCCCTTGGCCATGCAACCAAGAGTCACTGCCCTGGCATGGTAACCAGCTTGTGGAAATGACATACTACTAGGTATCCATGGACCTAATAGGTTGGCTTGTGATGAGACCGCCTATCCTTTGATTAGGTCTTGTTTTATTATTTTTTCGGGTCCCTCTTGTTTCTTGCTGAGAATATTTTTATTACTTTCTCGGGGATCCCTGGGCGAAGCATCTCGAGGTTTATTCTTAGGATTTTATCTTTTACCAACTTGCCTTTACCTTCTGGGCCTTTAGCCCCTTCTTCCCACAAGGTAAGGTGCAGTCCTGAAAATAGGTCAACCCAATGCCTAGACAAGGGGAAAGGGATAGATGAGCAAGAAAAAAGATGTAAAAGTGGTAGTATGATTGGAGTAGACGATGGCTTTTCAGAAATCCCCCCAGTGGCAAACCAAAAACCTACAGAAACAGGCTTGCTAGGGCACCCTGTCAATCCCCCCAAACATGGTCAAGTGGAAAAATGTAAGATCCAAGTAGTTGTTAGAGATAAAAGGAATCAGATGCATATATTCAAAGGTTTCAATGATCAAAAGTGATACATACCATGATACCTGGACCAATTACCACATGGAGCAAGAACCTCTTCTGATACAGGACCAAGTCGATGGTGATGGATGTTGTTGCTACTGACAAGACAAAGACAATGGAAGAAGAAAAGGTGGGCCCTCTAGGGCCATGCTCAGGTCAATCCTGCTCTCGGTACTCCATGTCTAGGACCTGTGGGCCTTGAGACACAATCTCCTAGTTATCCCTAAAAAGTGGGGATAACAGGTCCATTTTGGGATACCACAAACCATCATCTCTGACCGGGACAACATGTTCCTCATCACATTTTGGTCGAGTCTCTGGTCACTGTTGGACACCAAGCTCACTAAATCCATCACTTTCCACCCCAAAACAGACAGCCAAACAGAGGTTGTCAACCAAATGATTGTGCACATCCTGCTCATTTACAACTCTAAGCATCCACACACATGGGATAAAAGTCTCCTCTATATTCAACACAGTTACAACATGGCTCTCCATAGCTCCACCAACCATAGCCCGTTTCAGGTGGGACTGGGATTCCAACCCTTGGGTCCCATTGATGTTGTAGTACCTCTGGAAACCACACAGACAGTCTCTTCCCATGTTAAGTCTGAGACCGAAAAAGCCATCAGATTCATTGAGCGAATTCAACACATCCGCCAATAGGTCTAGAAGATTTTGCAGAAAGCCAATGCTAAGTACAAGCAACACCATGATCAACATAGGGTACCACACCAGTTTTAGGTTGGAGACAAGGTCTAGTTACACTTGTAGAAGGAGCATCTTACAGGGTTGCATTAGAAGCTTTGCCCACTTTTCTATGGGCCTTACACCATCACCAAGGATGTGGGTAACAATGCTTTTGAGCTCAACACTCCACCATTCCTTGGCTTGCACCCAGTGTTCAATGTGGAGCTCCTTCGGACATATTTTCCACCATTATTGGAGACCTCAGAGATCGCAAACAACTGACACCAACAGAGCTCAACCCTAACTGCATGGAACATGCATCCACTAATCAGATAGAAGACACAGGTCAAGGGAACTCACCAGTAGAGGATCCAGCTTTATCAGGTTGTCAAGGCAGGGAAGCTCCTACTCCAAGGAAAGTGGCTCACCCGGGGCCACATCCAGTAGAAATTTCCTCACCTAATGGGGGAACTCAATACGATGGATACCATTACTTCCTAAGGGGGGTGGATTGATCCAGGTAGATATTGGTGGCCACCCACCTATTCCAACTGGCTCCCTTTTTCATTTTTTAGTTCAACATGTTCTTCTATACTTCTTTGTAACTATGGGTTCTACACTTCTGGGGCTGTCTACATCCCTACACATCTTCCTGGTGGATACTGGTGGCCTCTCATCTAATCCAACTGTCTTATTTTGTATTTTTTCATGTTAGCACATCTTGTTGTACTTCTAGGGTTGTTTTGTAGCCCTAAACAATGTTGTTTTAGCTCACCACAATCAAACTGTAGATGGAGTCAAACTGTGACGGCATAATGTATAGTTCTCTAAAAGAACTTTCCAACGGGCTATCACGAACTTAAAATGGAGGTGGTATGCAAAATTTACGACCCCGAGAAGTTCAGGTACCAACTTACCCATAGGGGCCCACATGACTTTTGGCGTTTCACCTCCTAGGGTTACATTTTTCAATGTCTAGTGTTTTGGCATTCATCACTAATATTAAAAAAGCTCTCTGGAGCTTCATTGTAATCATTTTGCTCAGACAGATGCACGTAGTAGCCACATCTCTTCTCAGAGATAGCTACCACCATTCGAGCAAGTGTTTCAGTTGTACAATTTTACAGTTTCAGCCTATTTCATTTATTCAATAGAAGATATTGTTCAGTGGATATTTGTGTTGTTCTTCATATCTTTGTGGTTATTGTATTCAGTTTGTTCCGCTCCTAAATCTGGATCAACAAGGTGGCATCAACTTCGAGAGAGGTACATGTGGAAACAAGCTTGGACTCCAGACTGGAAGAGAGAAGGGGTTGGTTTACAATCTTCTATGTGAAAGCGACGAATAAGGTGACAAGCATACTTAGAATGGGAAAGAAAAATTCCTTCATTGGTTTGCAAAACTTGGAGGCCAAGGAAATAGTGCAAAAAGCTTAAGTCTGTCGTTTCAAATTTCTTCTTAAGGTTGGTTTTTACATGGTTTAAAAGTATTGATTCACTACCAATAAGGATAAGGTCATCAACATAAAGGACAAGGATTATGAGATGGTTTCCTACTTTCTTTGTATAGACATTAGGATCATAATGACATCTAAAAAATCTAGTGTCAAAAAGAAAGTTGTCCATTTTGGCATACCAAGCTCGAGGAGTTTGCTTAAGACCATAAAGAGATTTCTTAAGGCGACAAACAAGAATAGAGTCATTCTGGACATAGCTAGGAAGTTGTTTCATGTAGATTTATTCTTGCAAATCCCCATGCAAGAAGGCGGATTTAACATCCATCTTATGGAACTCCCATTTATGTGAGGCAACAAGGGAAAGAACAAGGTGGATGGAATTCATTTTATCTACATGGGAAAAGGTTCAATTATAATCAATTCCTTCAACTTGGGAAAATCCTTTGGCAACTAACTGAGCCTTGTGTCTTTCAACACTTCCATTTGATGGATACTTGGTTCTGTATATCCATTTACATATGATAATTTTTATTCCTTTTGGAAGAGTTACAAGATCCCAAGTATCGTTTTCCATTAAAGAACAATACTCTTCATTTATTGTTGTATCCCAATTTGGATGAACTGAAGCTTATGCAAATGTCTCTAGATCATGAGTCTCTGAAACTTGATCCAAAAGAGAAGAGGCTCATTGGAACTAAGAACGTGTCAGACACTGATCTAAAGGATCACCGACAAGATCACCAACTGCTTCTCGTGTTGAACAGACCCATCTAGGAAGCAGTGATGTTGGTGCTGGTTCAGGTTCAATGGACTCATCTGGAGGAAGGTGAGTATGTAGAGGTGGATTTTCATCCTCACTGTCATCATCTAAATAAGAAACCATAATAGGAATAGAAGAAGGCACAAGCGTTGAAGATGGCTTGTAGGCTGAAGAAGGATCAATCACCAAATTAGGCTCGATGGCCAAGATATTTTCATCAAATTTAACATTTCTTCTAATAATAATTTCATTACATTGCATTTGAAGAAGTCTATAACCTTTGACATCTTCAAAATAACCAACAAATATACACTTCTCACTTTTAGGCTGCAATTCTTTCCTTTTCTCATCAGGAATGTGAGCCCATGCTATATTTCCAAACACACAGAAGTGACTCACATCTGGTTTAATTTTAGTCCATGCTTCTTCCAATGTCATATTTTTAAGAGCCTTTGTGGGAGTGAGATTTACTATGTAATTTTTACAGTTGATGGTTTCTGCCCAATACTTTAGACTTAATCCCTTAGATTGGATCATACAATCAACCATTCCTTTTAATGTGCGATTATTTCTCTCAGTAACACCATTTTGTTGTGGTGTATATGGAATAGTGTGTTGCATTTGGATTCCCTGTGTAGTGCAATAACTTGTAAAATTATTGTTCACATATTGGCCTCCATTATCTGCTCTTAACCTTTGAATTCGATGTCCAGATTGTTTTTCTACAAGGTACTTGTAGGCCAGAAACTTGTCAAAAAATTCTCTCTTAAGTTTTAAGAAGTAAACCCAAGTACGTCTGGAAAAGTCATCAATGAAAGTTAAGAAATACTTGCACCCAAAAAAGGAGAGTAAAGTGGACCACACAAGTCACTATGAACAAGTTGCAAAGGCCTAGAGGCATGCCAAGAGGCACATTTGTCAAAAATGTCTCGATGATTTTTGTCGAGAACAGAACCGACAAAAACACCATCTCTACATGAAACAAGAGGAAGACCGGTCACCATCTATTGATTACATAGTTGCTGGAACGGGCAATAGTTTAGATGACCAAACCGTTCATGCCAAAGTTTGTTCAAGTCATCACTATGAGAAACAAAAACTAATGGAAAATATGATGACCCAAAGTTGTCAAACTTGTACAACCTCGTAATATCGTCAACAATTTCAGTTGCAAGAACATGCTTAGGATCTTTTAAATCATTGATTACAACTTGGTGAGGTGAAAACTCTGCAATTTTACCTTAACTTGAATGAGTGATTTCATATACTAATAGGAGGTTACCAGAAAGACGTGGAACACAAAATACATCATTGAAATGACCATTATCTACTTGAACTATTCCATATCCTACAACACTAAGAGATCTATCATCACCAACAAATATTTTCTTGGTGTTACATTCATTTAGAGTAGAAAATATGAGTTTATCCTTAGCCATATGATAAGATGCTCCATAATCAATAAGCCACTCATCAAAAGAAGAAGTAGAAGTTGTATTGAAGAAGAAACCATAAGTAGAAAGTGCATGTCCATGAGAAGAAGAAGAAGTAGAATTAATACCGATGTTGTGCTTCTTTATCGTCGCTTCTAAAGTTTCCATCTTCTTGAAACATTTGGATTCATCATGACCATGTTTATCACAAAAGTTGCAATGTTTGTCAGTCTTCTTATTTTTAGATTTTTCTCATGTGTCACCATTAGGAGCTAAAGTTGTCTGAGTGGGTTTGGGACCCTTGTTTTGCTTGTTGTTGTGGCGATGATGTTGCTTCTTTGGATTCTTGGGTTTATCTTTCTGCTAGGCGACTAAGGCTTTGTTGGAGTTACATGCAGTGTTGATCACTCCAAGTTGTACAAGCTTATCTTTCTCTCTAATCAAAGCATCACAAAAGGTCTCTATTTCCATCCTAATACACACATGCAAACGTGAGCTAAGTTCGGCTCACTTAGTGTGTCCTTGGAGGCACAATGCCTAGGTTCACAACCCAAGCTGTCACTTTGACTGTAACCTCTTCTGTCTAGGCTCACTCCTAGTGAAGAAGAGGGGGGTTAGTCCCTAGTTTCTAGTTAGGTTTTAAAGTTAAGTTTTAGGAGTTGATTTTAGTTCATTAAGGCTTAGGGGGGATTCTAACCTAAGATGCTAAGGCAGCAATGCAAGATGCAAGGGTTAGAATGTTAAGCAAACCTTTTCCTAGGGCAACAAAGACTAGTGCCTAAGATTGGGAAATGGGTCAACTAAACTTAAAGGATGATTCGTTACAAGTATGATTACAAGATATACAAAAGAATAATTGAATCAAATATTAAATACAAGATTTATAAATAAAGAATTCTAGGATACAATAAGCAAACTAACTACTTTTAAGTTTGTGTGCAGGATACAAGGAGATCAACGCATCATCAAATTTATGAGATTATCATCAACACATCATTATCATCAACACATCTACAAAGAAGACTTAGAGATTTTAAGCACAAGTGTTATGAAGATGAACCACTCTTAGTTATTTAACCCACAAAATTTTTTATATGATTAATCCAAGGTTAGATTATTAAAGGTTTATCAAGATCTGTAGATTTTAGTTACCCTTATTAAGTTTTCACCAAAGCCTCCTCTTCCTATTGTCAAATGGTTGTTGGATGCTCAAGATAGTGTAGCAACGAGGCTAACCCTAGCTATCACCGTCAACCCAAAGCATTGAGTTTTTACGAAAAGGATGCTCCTTTGTGCCACAAGACCGTCCCCAGCCTATCACCGTCCGTTGCCCCCCTCAATACCCATTTTAGATGGTGAAGATGGTGGTCTAAGGTACCCTAAAGAGTCTATTAAGTTGATATGTGAATTAGGTGGACTTTTAGGTGTATTTTAGAGTGTTTTAATGATTTTATGACACTTTTAAAATGTGATTTAGTGACTTGGACGAAACTCACTTCAGCCTAAAATGTGTTGATTAAGTTTACAAATGAAGAGGCATTAACACATATACGCTATGTGAGAGTAAATCACTAAATGCACAGACATATAGCTTGCAAAGTAAAGAAGCAAAATGTAAGGGAAAAAACAACTTGCCAACAAGATGAAATGTTGATTTAGAACATTTAGATACAAGATTTAAGTGTGAGAAAGAAGATTTAAGTGTTTGCCTATAATATCAATTTAACCATGAAGTTACTTCCAATATGTGGCAAATGGCCTTAAGATTAATGCATGAAAGAAAAACACCATTCACTTAACTTATTGAAACATTTAAACATTTAGGGTTAGATTTAAACATGTAAAGTAAAGATTAAACTTTAAGGAGCTTAAGCATGCAAATAGATCTAGCAAAGTAGATCATGCCTAATAGGCTTAAGCTAGAGATTGATTATGTGTGAGATCTAGATCTAGAATATATCAAAACATCAAGCACTTAGATCAATAACACAAATTAAACCCTAACCTTACCTTTGGGATATTCCTCTCCCAATAGGTAGGCAATTATTAGACTTAGAGAATGCTTGAAAGAGAAAAGGAAAGAAGAAAGAGGAAGAAGAAAGAGAGAGGCAAGCAAGAGAAAGAAGAAACAGAGGAAAGCAAGCAAGGGAAGTAAGAAGCTCATTAACCCTACGTACTATTTTAGGAAAGTGATTTTGAGATGAAAAACTCTAAGCTAGATCTAGATCCAATCTCACACTTGGTGTTATCACTCCAGGAAACTACTTAGGGTTGTAAACTAAGTATGCCTGGTAACTTAAGAATTGAATACTTTTCAGTAGGTGGATCAATGGGATACTAAGATAGCACAATGGAGAGATTACTTATCAGAATAGCTTAATGA
>ML777295.1:805721-819411 GCA_009831015.1 Picea engelmannii | reverse complement strand
CAGATTTTCAAAATTGAATTTCTCGGTCATAAAAAATCCATTTTTCACATATGAATAGTCGATCGACATCTAGAGAATCTCATCTTTCCAATGGTGTTGTCAGATCTTAATTTGGAGCTTAGGAAGGGATCTAAAAGTTCCCTGCAAGTTTAAGTGTCATTTTTCCATTTGCAATTCAAAACCCTAAACGAACCTTTGTAAACAATGTCTGATATGGAAACAAAGATTTGATTTGATGTTGCCAACCCAGGAGTACAGCCTCTGTTAGCTATTGATAATCTTGACTTTCCTCAGCGTGCCTCTTTGTAAGCCCCTGTTAGCTGCGGAAAGTATGCACTTTCCACAGCGCGCCACTTTGTAGAAGACCCTCCTTAGCTGTTTAAAGCATGTATCTTTGACAACACGCTACTCGAGAACTGATTTTAAGAACCTTTTAAGATTTGTCACTTTCAACGGCGCGCCAACTGATGAAACGATCTCCTTAGCTGTTGAAAGTGGGCACTTTCCACAGCGCACAATGAACCTTTGAAAACAAGTTAGCTGTGGAAAGTAAAAACTGACAATTTTGGAAAAGGAAGACTTTACAATCCAAATTATTTTTAAGTCAAACCAAAATCTAAAATTTTGCAGCTAAAAGACTTAACAATGAGTTGAGGAAACTATCAATAGCCATGCTATCCACCGTAAAACCCAACCAAAATGATGGTGCTATTTTGGGAGTTAACACTTGGGAGTTAGGCTGTACCAATCCTTCTCCCAAGATATAAGCTACTAAAATCAATAAGAAATTGAAGGAGAATAAACACAAGAAGCTAGAGAAAGAGAAGGAAGGTTGAGAAATAGCTACCAATCCCTTTGGGGGTCTTTGAGTGTTGTGTGGATTCCTTTGGGTAGCCAAAACCCCTCTCAACTAGATCTGTGTTGGGTATGTGTTATATTCTTTGCATGTGTGTGTGTGGGCGATTAAGATATGGCAACTGCGTCTGACGATCCCTCTAGTAGTGGTCTTTGTGTCATGTGCGTCGGGCGCATTCCTATGGGGGTCCCAGGGGCGGGGGGAGGGAAGGTATGCCCCCCCTGGTTACACCCAGTGTTCGGCAACGGGTGGTGGCCCGGGGCAACGCCCCAAATTTTTTTTTGGCCGGTTTTTGCTATTTTTAGTGGATTTTTCTATTTTTAGCGGTTTTGTAAATTAATCCTGGATTAAGGGATTAGGGTTTTGGTATCTACGAAATACCTAAAAACATTGTGTATATATTGTATAGTGAATGGTGAAATTCGATATAATGGATATAAGAAAGGTTTTCCCAGTTGAGGGTTTCCAGTATAAAATCTTTGTGTACTCTGTGAATGTGCCATTAATTAAATTATGTTTTGCTTAAGAATCTATATGCATTGCTTTACTTCACAGGTTTAAAATTTACATGTGGTATCAAAGATCATTTTTGGCTTCAGAGGGATGCCTTTGTTGTTGATGGTTTGGCTTGGTCTTGATAGATCAAGGTTATCTTGGGTCTGTGATAAACCTGGGTTTAGTGAGAGCTTTTGCAGTGGAGATTCGAGTATAGAAAGGGGAATGGGGAGCTCATCTAGAATCGAGATAGAAAAGTTCAATGGTAAAAAATTTGAGCTATGGAAGCTCAAGATGGAGGATCTTCTTGTAAACAAAGAAAATTGGATCGTTGTGGATCCTGGTACATAGCCTACTGGTACACCGTCTACTAGCACACAGGATACTAGTACACAACCTACTAGTACACAAACTACTAGTACACCAACTACTGGTATGTCTAAGGAATATTGGGAGAAGTTGGACAGAAGAGCAAGGAGTACTATTCGACTTTGCCTGGTAGATTTGGTTTTGTTAAATGTCTCAGGAGAATCTACAGCCAAGGAAATAGGGGATAAGTTGGGGAATTTATATCAATCAAAGTCCCTGGTAAATAAGTTGTTTCTTCGAAAGAAGTTGTATCATCTTAGGATGGAAGATGGAGATTCTGTGACAAAACATCTAAATGCCTTTAATACTCTAGTAAGTCAACTTGTCTCTATTAATATTACGATTGCGGAAGAAGATAAGTGTATTACTTTGTTATGTTCTTTGCCAGACTCTTGGGATAATCTGGTTGTAGCAATTGGTAGTACCACTCAATATACATTGAAGTATGAGAATGTAGTTTCATCCTTGTTATCTGAAGAGATGAGGCGGAAAAGCATGGATAGTCATAGCACATATGCTTTATTTGTAAGAGGTCATACCCAAGACATGAATCCTGGTAAACTTTCAGGGGGGAGATCTAAATCTACAGGTAGATCTGAGTCTCCAAGAAAATCTTTGAGGAAATGCTGGAAGTGTGGTAAAACAGGGCATTATAAGAAATATTACAAGTCTAAGAAGGTTGATAAACCAAAGGAATCTGATAGTACATTTTCCACAGAGGAGAAAACCTCCACTAAAGAAGGAGGTGATGTTTACCTGGAATTTACAAGTACACATGCAGACCATGATGTATGGTTGATCGACTCAGGTGCGCCATACCATATGACTCCTCACAGGGAGTGGTTCTCTGAATATGAAAAATACAATGGTGGTGATGTATTCCTAGGACATGACTCGACAACAAAAGTCTTGGGACGTGGAAGGGTTAAGTTGCTGCTAAATGATGGAAGGATTAGAACTCTCCCTGGGGTTCTGCACATTCCAAAACTAGCCAGGAGCCTAATATCTGCAAGCAAGATGGATGATGCAGGAGTGGATACTGTATTTGGAAATAACACTTGCAAGATGGTACGAGGAGCAATGGTGTTGATGAGGGGAGTTCAGTGTGGAAATTTGTACAAGTTACTGGGAAGCACTTATACTAATGGGTGTAACAATTCTGTTGTACCTGAACAGAGAAATAAAGAATACAAGACAAATATTGTCCCTGAAAACAAGACCATGTCGTGGCATCAAAGATTGGGACACATTGGAGAAAAGGGCCTTTGAACACTACACGATAAAGGAATGGTTGAAGGTATGTCTAATTGCACTCTGGATTTTGATTTCTGTGAACATTGCATATATGGTAAACATAATCGAGTAAGATTCCCATCTGGTGCTACAAGAGAAAAGGGGATTCTTAGAGTTGATACACAGTGATGTGCTTGGACCTGTTCTTGTTCCATCCCTATGTAAATCTGTGTATTATGTTTCATTCATAGATGATTTTTCAAGGAACACATGGATTTATTTTGTTTGAAATAAATCTGAGGTATTTGATAAATTTAAAGATTTTAAGGCTCTGGTAGAAAATCAGACAGATAAGAAAATAAAAGTATTGAGAACAGATAATGGTGGATAATTCTACGGAAATGAATTTGAAGAATTTTGTAAGAAGTGTGGCATAGCAAGGCAGAAGACTACTCCATACACTCCTCAACATAATGGAGTTGTAGAAAGGATGAACATGACACTGATGGAAAAAGAAAGGAGCATGCTCAGTGGTGCTGGGTTAGGAAAAGAATTCCAGGCAGAGGAAGTGGGTACATCATGTTACCTGGTCAATCAATCGCCTTCATCAGCATTGGATGATAAAACTCCACACGAGGTATGGTCTGGAAATAAACCCTCTCTTCAACATCTTAGAGTTTCTGGTTGTGATGCTTGTGTACATATTCCAAAGGAAAATAGGAGTAAGGTGGATAAAAAGGCTAAAAAGTGTATCTTTATTGGTTATAAAGATGGTGTGAAAGGTTATAAGCTTTGGAACCCAGAAACCAAGAAGATTGTTTACAGTCGAGATGTTGTTTTCAGAGAGGTAAAAGATGTGTCCAAACAGGAATTCCTACCAATGCAAGACGAACTTGAGAAAATAGAGCTTGATTTGGATGATGCAAAATCTGAATCATCTGAAGAAGAGGAAGCAAAAGAAGAAGAAGACGAAGAAGAAGAACCTCATACCCCAGTATTGAGGAGATCAATGAGAGATAAAAGGCAACCAGAAAGGTATAGTCCACCTGATTTTCATTTCAATTTTGCTTTATGTATTACTAATGATGATCCTAGAACTGTCAAGGAAGCGGTGACTTCAGAGGATAGTAAACTATGGAAGAAAACCATGGTTGAAGAAATGGATGCCTTGGATAAGAATGAGGCATGGGATATAGTTGAGTTGTCAGCTGGAAGAAAATCTGTTGGTAGAAAATGGTTGTTTAAGAATAATTTTAATGAACAAGCTAAAGTGGAGAAATACAAAGCTCAGTTAGTAGCAAAAGGTTATTCCCGGGTAGAGGGAATTTACTTTGGTGAGATTTTTTCTCCTATTGCTAAGTTAAATTCTATTAAATTTATTTTATCTATTGTTGCTACTTTTGATCTTGAAGTGGAACAGATGGATATGAAGACAACATTCCTACATGGGGATCTGGAAGAAGAAATATACATGAAGCAACCAGAAGGCTTTGTAGTGAAGGGAAAGAAAGAGTTGGTCTATAAGCTAAAGAAGTCACTATATGGTTTGAAACAATCACCTAGTATGTGGTACCAAAAGTTTGACACATACATCCTTGGATTGGGATTTGTAAGAAGCAGGGTTGATCACTGTGTATATTCCAAGCAGGTTGGTAATCACTTCATTTATGTAGTGTTTTATGTTGATGACATGTTTTTGGTAAGAAATAACATGGATGTTATCAAGGAGGTGAAATCACAACTATCCTCCAAATTTGACATGAAGGATCTCAGTGCTGCTAACTTCATTCTGGGAATGGAGATTAAAAGAGATCGTGAAAATAAGAAACTCTGGTTGAATCAGAGAAAATATGTTGAGATGATATTGCAGAGGTTTAATATGCATGGAAGTAAACCGGTAAAGGTTCCTATTCCTATAGGTGTACAATTATCTGCAGATCAGCGTCCCAAGACACAGGAAGAAGAATAGGACATGTCCCATGTTCCGTATGCCAGTGCAGTTGGCAGTTTGATGTATGCAATGGTCTTTACTAGACCGGACATTGCACATGCAGTGGGAGTTTTGAGCAGGTATATGTCAAAACCAGGGAAGGAGCATTGGACAACAGTAAAGAGGGTCTTCAAGTATCTTCGTGGCACTACCAATTATGAATTGTGCTACCAAGGAAGACCAGGAGTGGACATAGTGTTGGATATACATGGATTTGTTGATGCAGACAGGGCTGGATATCTGGATCACAAAATATCTACAAGTGGGTATGTGTTTAACCTATTTGGAGAAGAAATCAGTTGGATGAGCAAAAGACAAGTTGTAGTGGCACTCTCAACTACAGAAGCTGAATACATGGAAACCACTCATGCAAGCAAGGAAGCAATATGGTTACAAAGATTGTGTTCAGGTATTGGGTTGGTACAACAAGCAATGAGATTAGATTGTGACAGTTAGAGTGCAATCTTCTTGGCAAAGAACCCATCTTATCATTTGAAAACAAAGAATATTGATGTTCAGTATCACTTTGTGAGAGACATGGTTGATGAAAAGAAGGTGTTGCTGGAAAAGGTTGACACTTTGAAGAATGTTACAGATTCATTGACAAAAGTCTGTGAGCACAGAAAAATTCTCCTGGTGTAGAGTAACAATGGGCATTGCTGCCATGAATTGTTGACTATATAATCCCCTGGACCCCTGAATGCAAAGAAAACAACAACTGGGAGAATGTTGGGTATGTGTTATATTCTTTGCATGTGTGTGTGTGGGCACGTCAGATATGATAATTGTGTCTGACGATCCATCTAGTAGTGGACTTTGTGTTGTGTGCACCGTGTGCTTTACTAGGGGGGTCCCAGGGGGGGGGCAGGTATGCCCCCCTGGTTACATGCAGCGTTCGGGGTAGCGCCCCGATTTATTTATTTTTGACAGTTTTTGTTATTTTTAGCGGTTTTGTAAATTAATCCCGGATTAAGGGATTAGGGTTTTGGTATCTATGGAATACCTAAAAACATTGTATATATATTGTATGGTGAATGGTGAAATTTGATATAATGAATATAAGAAAGGTTTTCCCGGTTGAGGGTTTTCGGTATAAAATCTCTGTGTACTCTGTGTATGAGCCATTGATTAAATTATGTTTTTCTTAAGAATATATATGCATTGCTTTACTTCACAACTTTAAAATTTACAATCTGAACCTGCAAAAACCAACAAGGTATCCTTGCTAGATATGCTACACACAACCAAAAGAGTGAAGAAAAACTTTTGCCTTTTTAGGGAAAATTTTTTTCTTAAGAAAAGTTGATAAATTTTGATATAAATGACCTATCTTGCTAAGTTAAACTAGCTCAAATATATGTGAAAGTGAACAACAAATAGAAGAATAGTAAAGGGTGAGAAAGCAATAGAGTTTGTATGTGTCTCAAGGGAGCCTTCTTTCTTGAGGTATTCCCAATGAAACCCTTGAAGCTAAACCTGCAAAACTCAAGAGGTGATGTGCATACAAGAGATAATATGTTGCATATACTAACAAGATGACATTTCAATCCTATCTTACATAACAAAATATATAGATCTACAAGCATGTGCATTACTAGATCTACCCAAATAACATTTTATCTTAGGATCCAATGGATGCAATCACCAAAAAAAATTTGAAAAATTTTACCTCATGTGTATGGCAAGAAAAATCATGTGCATAACTCTTCCACTTGTCCCCCAGAGTTTTCTCTTTATTACTCAAGAAGAGGATCTTGGAGAAAACTATCTCCAAAACCCTAAGAGCTAGAGAATGGAAAATGTGGAAAGAAAGAGAGAGAGAGAGTGAGAAAACAAGTAGCATAACATTAGCTCAAGATATGGTGAGTTGGGAGTGAGGAAATGGATCTATTTATAATTGGAGAGGCAAACCTACCTCTCTTGGATCAATGCCAAGTGTCCACCACCAAGCACAAGATGAGATCCCAAGGTTAGGGCATACCATCTAGGTTTTAGATCTTAGATCTAGGGTGTAGAATGGTGTGGGAGGTGTTGGGATCACACAAAAGAGTAATGTAAGGCTTATGGGATGTGTGCCAAGGGAGAAAAAGGAACCCAACCATCGAAAAAAGAATTTTCCTATGAGATCCACAAGAGGGGGATAACTCTCCTTAGAGGGCGCACCATTTGGGGGACAGGAGAGGAATTAATGAGGGAAGGGGAGTGGAGAGGCATTGAGAAGAAGAAAAGAGGTATTGGGAGGCTAGGAAAAGCATGCCAAGGGATAGAATAAGTCTCCCATTGATTTTTTTATTATTATTTTTTACTTTTTGGAGACTTTCTAGAAGCAAGGCACACCACTTTAGGAAAAGTGATGTTTTTTCTTTATGGCTAGGTGGGGGGGTGATGTGAGGGTTGGAAAAGGTTAGGAAAGGTTAGAAAAAATCTCTCACACCTTTATCCATCTTTACATCATCCTTTTAACTCATTTAAAAAAAATACATTCTTGCTATGTTTGGACTTTAGCAATTAAAATTGTTGTTTTTGACTGACTGACACTTGTGGTGGATCAACCCATAGCAAAAATTGTCTGATTGAGATGAAACTTGGTCCATGGATGTGGCGGGTGATATTCCATTTCTTTTGAGCAAAAATACCCCTATCAAAAATCTAAAGACGTAGTTTTTACAATTTTTTCTCAAAAATAATTAATTAATTAAATAATTAAACCTCCAAACTTACGGAAATTTAATTAAAAATTAATTAATTAAAAAAAAAAATCTAGACTCGACGAAATTCCATGAAACTTTCTAATATCTCTTGCATGGTCATTTACAATGATTTCCTACAATAGTTACCAAAAGATAAACCCACTAGAATGTCATTCACCACTTTGGAGGAATTATTGGAAGTGTGAGGGAAAAACTCAAGGGAAATCAATAAGCCTGAAAAGCACAATTGATAAACTGAGGATAAAAAACCCTTGGTGAAAGGAACTCTCCTAGTGAACTGATCCCAAGGTAATTGACCTAGACATGACTCATGCATACCTATTACATTATTGACCCACACAGGGGTGCGGAAATTCCAATTACAAAAGGAGTGTTGGGGCCAAACATGCCCTGTAGAACCAAATTTCTTCGAAAAATGAGCATCTGATGATGCATATCTTCATGGAACATGGATTTGACCACCTATGTTGGAGAGGCGCTCAACATATGGCTCCACATGGGGACGTGTGTTTGATCTTCTCACTCGAGACGAAGAGCATACGAGAATCCAACACCTACAACAGAGTGCTCATCAATAACCAACATAAGAATACATATATACATGATTAAATAAATGAATTCTATATACAACATTTAAAAAATGAAATAACTAAAGTACAACATCATTAATTTACAACAAATGAAATCTATGGTACCGAAAAAAAAATTCTAAGTACATATTGACATAATAAATTGAAATAATACAAAATTAAAATACAAGGAAGGGTTAGAGATACGTTACAACCATCCATGCAATGGATGAAATGATGTCACAAGTGTCTGAAACATCCTTGTCCAGTATGAGTCACAGAAGACCCCTTCCCAAGTTTTATCAGCTTGGAAATTTTTGTGTGGAAGAACCAACCAACAATCATGATTCTTCTTCATTTCAACCAAACACCAGAATATGACAAGCCGTGTAAACTCTGAATACTTTGCTGCTCATGACTATCAAGGTGGGAGGCCAACCAATACTCATAATGATATGACATCGTTAAACTGAATTTTCCTTCCATTTCCACATAATTCTACATTAACTCATCTTCTGGTTGAGAGGTTGAAAAAGAACATACCACGGAAACCATCATATGGTTTTCCTCAAGTTTTTCAAAGTTATCCTTCAAGAATATTGGTTCATCGAGAGGAGGGTAGGGACTTGACTCATCTAAATATTCAACATTTTCAAACTCAAATTCCTTTATCTCCTCAAAATGAATGACCGGCTCAACCATGGATTCATGCATAATTTCCCCATGAACTTCCTCATCCTTTTCACTGTCAAGCTCAAGTTCAAAGGGGATCAGATATTCAATATAAGTTTCATCTTCTACAAGGCGAGCCTCCATGATATCTATTTGTAAGTTCATGGCTTCAAGTTGTTTTGCATGGGCAATCTGTATGGCCTCACATTGTTTTGCATGGGCAATTTGCATGTTCAGAATTATTTCTTTAAGCTCCTTAATGGGATCTAGTGGTGTATCTTCTTCTATGTCTGAACTAATTGTGTCCATATCTTGAAGGTTCTTTCCCTTCCATCTTTCCATAAAATCATCAACCAATTCATGTGGAAACATGTTAGCTTCATCCAAAAAAAAATTCAAGTTCAAGGATGCAAAGAACAAGCCGTGAGTTCCTTCTCGAAGAATACTTTGTCAAACTATTTTAAAGTTAAGTCGCCAGATGACCCATCTTATCTCAGACAAACAAGAACATCAAACAAAGAAAAAACAAGAAGTAAAATAGAAGTTAATTTATTATGTTTGAAACAAGCATTGGAAATCAATGGGTGCTTCTTCTCCAAGAATTTCAAGCAGCCCACAAGGATTTCTCCTTGCAGTATACTTGAAAAATTTGTTCAATGGAGTCGCCACTTGGAAAGGAAGCAAACAAAAACAACAAATGCAAGTTCAAAGAATTTTTAGTTCTTAAAAAAAATTAGTCGTTTTGACCAAGGATAAATGACTTATCCCCGAAAACGGTGTCAAAGATGTTGTCGTCCTAATACACACTTGCAAACATGAGATAAGTCCGGCTCACTTAGTGTGTCCTTGGAGGCACAATGCCTAGGTTCACAACCCACACTGTTACTTTGACCGGAACCTCTTCCGTCTAGGCTCACTCCTAGAGAAGCAGAGGGGGGTAGTCCCTAGTTTCTAGTTAGGTTTTAAAGTTAAGTTCTAGGAGTTGATTTTAGTTCATTAAGGCTTGGGGGGGATTCTAACCTAAGATTCTAAGGCAACAATGAAAGATGCAAGGGTTAGAATGTTAAGAAATCCTTTTCCTAGGGAAACTAAGACTAGTGCCTAAGATTGGGCAGGGGGTCAACTAAAGTTAAATGATGATTTGTTACAAGTATGATTACAAGATATACAAAAGAATAATTGAATCAAATATTAAATACAAGATTTACAAATAAAGAATGCTAGGATACAATAAGCAAGCTGACTACTTTTATGTTTGTGTGCAAGATACAAGGAGATCAAAGCATCATCACATTTATGAGATTATCATCAAAACATCATTATCATCAACACATCTAAAATAAGACTTAGAGATTTTAATCACTAGTGTTATGAAGATGACTCACTCTTAGTTATTTAACCCACAAAATGTTTTATTTGATTAAGCCAAGGTTATATTATTAAAGGTTTCTTAAGATCTTTAGATTTTAGTTACCTTTATTAAGTTTTCACCAAATCCTCCTCCTCCTATTGCCAAATGGTTGTTGGATGCTCAAGATAGTGTAGTAATGAGGCTAACACTAGTTGTCACAGTCAGCCCAAAGCATAGATTTTTTATGGAAAGGCCACTCCTTCGTGCCACGAGACTGTCCCCATCCTATCACTGTCTGTTTCCCTCCTCAATACCCATTTTAGATGCGGAAGATGATGGTCTAAGTTACCCTAAAGAGTCTATTAAGTTGATATGTTAATTAGGTATACTTTTAGGTGTATTTTAGAGTGTTTTATGACACTTTTAAAATGTGATTTAGTGACTTGGACGAAACTCACTTCAGCCTAAAATTTGTTGATTAAGTTTACAAATGAAAAGGCATTAACACATATATGCTATGTGAGAGCAAATCACTAAATGCACAAATAGATAGCTTTCAAAGTAAAGAAGCAAAATGTAAGGGCAAGAACAACTTGCCAATAAGATGAAAAGAGATGAGCACACTTATCTTATGTTGATTTAGAACATTTAGATACAAGATTTAAGTGTGAGAAAGAAGATTTAAGTGTTTTCCTATACTATAAATTTAACCATGAAGTTACTTCCAATATGTGGCAAATGGCCTTAAGATTAATGTATGAAATAAAAACACCATTCACTTAACTTATTGAAGCATGTAAATATTTAGGGTTAGATTTAAGCATGTAAAGTAAAGATTAAACTTTAAGGAGATTAAGCATGCAAATAGATCTAGCTACGTTGACTATGCCCAATAGGCTTAAGCTAGAGATTGATTATGTGGGAGATCTAGATCTAGAATATATAAAAACATCAAGCACTTAGATCAATAACACAAATTAAACCCTAACCTTACCTTTGGGGTATTCCTCTCCTAATAGGTAGGCAATTATTAGACTTAGAGAATGCTTGAAAGAGAAAAGGAAAGAAGAAAGAGAGAGAGACAAGCAAGATAAAGAAGAAAGAGAGGCAAGCAAGCAAGGGAAGTAAGAAGCTCATTAACCCCATGTCCTAGCTTAGGAAAGTGATTTTGAGATGAAAAACTCTAAGCTAGATCTAGATCCAAGCTCACACTTGGAAGGTGTTGGAAAATGTTTTACAGGAAGCATAAGCTTGTCATTGATGGAAAGTACAACAGTAATGATGGGTTGAGTACAACACCAATGATCAATAGGCAAATAGAAGATAAGGCCAGGAAGATCGAATGATCGAAGGAAACGCTGACAAGTACAACAGTGAAGATGGCAGGATCAGAGTGTGCATCGATGGACAAACAGGAACAACGTAGGCTCAGGAGGAATTAGCACAGAGTCAAAATTCTTCAAAGTAAAAGGGATGTGTAAGCTTGGAGGAGAAGCGTCGCTGATCGTTGGATCCCATCCTAAATTCCCAACAGCATGAGGTCCGTCAGATATGAATAAAATCAAGAAGAGCGCGCGCGGAAGAGGAGAAAAGACCTCAGGCGTTAGATTTGAGCGCAGGATCCGACCACCGTTGGATCGGGGAAAACCTGCACGGTGTTTAAAGTGCAAGGAGAAAATGGGCTCACAAAATCCCAAAAGCAGGAGGATTGTCCATCCCAAGGGGTTATGTGGACCGTTGATCCGACTCTCTGTCGGGGTTTCGAGGATCGCAAGTTGAAGTTGTCAAAGAACATTGACAACAAGAATGTCGATTTCGCGATGCAATCGCAACCATTGAACCGAGAATGAGATTTGGACCGTTGATTTTCTTCATGGAGTATCGGGGATCGGGACTTTGAAATGACAAAGTCACTTGACATCAGGAATGTCGATTTCGCGATATGTGAAATCGCGATGTAATCTGAGCCGTCAAATTAAGGTTGAATATGGACCGTTGATCCTCTGCATGGAGAATCGGGGATCGAGACTTTGAAATGAAAAAATCACTTGACCTCAAGAACCCCGATTTCGTGATGTGTGAAATCCTAACTGACCCTGAACCGTCAGATCGAGATGTGATCTAGACCATTGACCCAAATCATGATAGCAGACCACGTCAGCTAGGGACACGTGGCACAATCAGGTAACGACAAGTGTCAGACTGATTCAACATTTCAGGCACATGTAAGTCATGAATCAGAGTGACACATGGTAGTATTCAACACGTGTCAATCCACTTGTGACGTCAGCAGATGGACACCTCTTGGAGTTTCGCGGATCGCGACTTGGAGAGTCGAGATGATTCATCTCCAGATTCACGAGATGAAAGATCGTGATTTAATCGAGGACACGTGGCGAAATATCAGAGCACCATAAAGCTCCATCTCAGAGTTTCGCCTATCGCGACTTGGAGTGACGAGAATCTCCAACGAAGGAACAACGAGATGCGAGATCACGATAAGATCCTGACTGTCAATACACCAAAAGATGTGGACCGTTGATCTAAGCTCCATCTCTGAGTCTCGCCTATCACGACTTGGAGTGATGAAAATCTCCAACAAAGGAACAACGAGATGCGAGATCACGATGAGATCAAGACCATTGATTCACCAAGATTATGAACCATCGATCAGGGTCAATGAAGATCAAGAGTTCGACTGTCTCAGAGAAGACGAAGAGTCTTAAACTGCCAGAGAGACTAAGGAATCTCAATATAACATACAGTGATGCTAGACACGCGGGGCGAACCACCAGAGAAGTTGAAGAGTCACGATGATGATCAGACAGAGCACTCGAGAGGTGGAGGATAATGACGCAGAGTCTGCATGCAGAGGCATGGTGAACATTGCATGCACAAGGTGCACAGAAGCTATAAATACACGGTACAAAGAAGAGATGGGGTTGTTGTTGTTGTTCGAGTGGTGATGGTTGTTGATGTGGAAAGTGATTCATGTGTGAAGAAGGAAGATAGTGCAGTAGCTGAATTGAACTGAAGAGGAACTTTGCATTGAATGGACATGGCACACAGAGCATAAAACGTAGAAGAACAGATAGCACAAGTGATATGTGCAGAACAGTGTGGCAGAAAGAGCAAYGAGATGCAGCAGAACAGTGATAAGTCGGGTAAGCCATTGTTGAACATTATATCACTGTAATAAGTTTCAGAAGCAAAGATTTATATTTCAGGGTGGTTGGGAGGTGCTAGGGAGGACTGTTGTCCTCAGAGGTTCAAGTGGGTGCTTGAACACAGGGAGTTGGTGTGATCCAGATTATTTTCGGCACGAAATGAGAGCGGAGATATAATAAAGAAATGCACAGAGATATTGCGTATATCCAGTAATATAACAGAAATATATCAGAGATGCAACCATAAACACAGAGATACAGTAATACACGATTTCTA
>ML777295.1:788125-799229 GCA_009831015.1 Picea engelmannii | reverse complement strand
TCGTTGCCGGGGAGCGAAGAAACGAATCATTTCCCTGGGAAGAACGACATTGACACTTTCTGTTGTTGATAGTGAACAAGAACAAAAAACTATCTAAGGTTAAATTATCTTTCACTTGGCGATTCCACACTAAATAAACTGGCTAGTAGTCGTAAGAACACCAGAAAAAACCCAGATAGCAAACAGACCTCGCCAATCTCTAATCCAGAAAAAATCTTAAAATCAAGAAAATCAATTAAACAAATCCTTTTGTCAACTTATACTATAGATCAACCTAATTTTACGCAATCGAACTCATCGAAAACCTTTGAAAGAACACTTTCACTTCCCCCCTCTTTTGATACTTTCTCTTTTCACGAAGTTTCGTCTCCAGTTTTCCAAGAATCTTCTCCACACACTGTCCCAACTTCAGTCCCAAACCCAACCATGGCGGCACAAGGAGGTGCTGGAGCTGAAGGTGGTGCTCCTGGAGGTGGTCAAGTACTACTTCCCGAGATTTTTGCCAAAGTGGCTGCTAGATATGCTCCCCTAGTTCTTCCTGTTCCTCTTCATGATCTCCCTGAGAATTATATGAAGAGCCTCCCAAAATTTTCAGGGGAGGGTGATTTGACTGCACAAGAACATATCAACTTTTTCAATCAATTTGCAGATATACTTGGAATAGAACATGAAGATGTTTATTCCAGATTACTTGTTCAAACTTTTGAGGGACAGGTAAGAACCTGGTTTCGATCCTTACCAGCTGGATCGTTAATATCTTATGAAGAGATTGAGAGTGCATTCATCAGACAATGGGGTGAGAGGAAAGATCACCTCTACTATCTAACCGAATTCGGAGCCCTAAAAAAGAAAAACTCTAAGTCAGTGTTGGAATTCACACAAAGGTTTAATAAATTATACAATAAAATTCCAGCTGAAGTTAAACCTTCACAACCTGCAGCCAAAGTAACTTATGCTGGTGCTTTTGATCTTGACTTTTCTTTACTATTGAGGGAGAGAAGATCATTAGATCTCTCTAAAATGCAAGATGATGCAGTTGAAATCGAATCCAATATGATGGCAATAGGGAAGCTTAAAGCAAAGACCGAAAATGTAAATAAAGAAAATAAAAAATTTAAAGAACAAGGTGGACCTTCAGGGTCAGGAAAATCTTCTGGAGATAGAATAGAAGAGATGGCTAGGGTCATTCAGCAAGTCTCAAACAAAATTTCGAAAATGGAGCTAGAAAAACCTGGAAGAGATAATTTTCCTAGAAAAGATTTCAGAAAAAATCATGAACCTCAGGGACCACATAAAACCATGAAAAATGAAGATCAAAAAATTCAAGCACCCTTTAAAAGTGAAGATTATATTGGAGAAGAAGATTTTGGCGATTTTGAAGAATTGGATGAAGATATTAGTAATCTTGGTGATGATAATAAGTCTCCTTATTTATCTAGACAGGATTATGAAGCATCTTTGATTAAACAAAGTAAATCAGAAGATAAAGTTAACAATAATGTTACTGATGACTGTACATATCAAAGTATTGCAGATGATATTATTGCTGACTTACAAGGAAAATATAATATGAGACTGAGAAATAAAAAACTTCCTGATGTTCAAACAAAAAAGGGTTTTGTTGAGAAATGATACCGATGAGGTAAACCCAAAAGTTGCAGATAAATAGTCTGCAAAAATAAATACAACTGATAACCCTATACAGTTAGAACCAGTAGGAACAACCCCTGTAAATACACAAGCTCCGATAAAAGAAAAGAAGGTTACATCACAACATAAAAATGTGAAAAAAGTTATGGAAGCCCCACACATTGAGAATGACAAGGCCCTAGGCAACTTTAACTTGGAGAACGAAATAAGCAAGATCAAAATTCCTATCCCCCTTGTTGAATTAGCTAAAAATCTAGTATACCGAAAACAAATAGCCAAAATGATTAATTTTTCTGAAAAGGAAAGTCAAGCCGACACAATTAACTTAGAAGATGATAAACCTATCATATTTTTCGGTCCACACGTCGAAGGGGCAAGAGATATAGTGTCTCCTTTTTATATCACACTAACTATTTTTTATCACCTTTTACATAACTGTATGTTGGATTTTGGAGCTTCTCATAATGTTATGCCTAAAGCAATAATGGAAAAACTTGGTCTTGAAATCACAAGACCCTATGGTGATTTGTATTCTTTTGATTCAAGAAAAGTTAAATGCATAGGGATGATTAAAGAACTAGTGGTAAATTTGGCCCAGATACCTAATAAAAGTATCCTTATGGATGTAGTAGTCACAGATATTCCCCCAAAATATGGAATGCTACTATCTAGATCATGGGGTGCTAAGCTTGGAGGATCCCTCCAGCTAGATATGACATACACTACAATCCCCGTTTTCGGAGGACAATTTACTCATCTTTACAGGGAGACTCGGTTGGTTTTCACTGTAAGTGACCCAAAAAATCCTAAAAATCATCCAGTGTATATTGCCGACCAAGATTTAGGGAACTGTATATTATCGTTAGATGATGATTTTGAAATAGATGTAGATGATAAAGATACAGAAGAAAAAATTCAAAAAAAAGAAATAAAAGAAAATGTATATAATACTGGTACATGGAAAATGTTTTTTGATGGTGCTTCCTCCTATCTTGGAGCTGGGGCTGGAGTAATCCTTATTGCTCCTGATGATCAATTTGTAATTCCTTTTTCTTATAGGCTCCAATGGTATATAGATTGTACAAATAATGTATGTGAATATGAGGCTTTAGTACTTGGTTTAGAAGCTGCAAGAAGAATGAAAATTAAAAATCTTGAAGTCTTTGGTGATGCTGAATTAATCATAAAACAAGTAAATCGGCAATATTAAGCTAAACATCCTAGATTAAGATCTTATAGAAATTGTGTTTGGGATTTAATTGAGAATTTCTTTACTTCTATAAATTTTCATTTCGTCCCTAGATCCGAAAACCAACAGGATGATGCTTTAGCTAAAGCTGCATCAACTTTTACACCCCCGATGGCTTTTAATTTAAAATACCATATACAATTGAGACATCGCCCTTCAATACCTAATAATATACAACATTGACAAGTTTTCGAAGATGATGAGCAACTTAGAAATTTTCTTGAATCGTTAAATGAATTTTCATAATCGTATAATGATCAGGAGAATCAAAATGATCCAATTTGGATCATGCAAGAAGGGGAAGATGAAAAAGAATTTCATGATAAAATAGCTAACCACCGGATGCTTGTTCTTAAAAACAATCAGATCCCCAAAGGTTTGATTCCTTTGGAAAGACTCTTTAATAAAGATGACATTCCTTCTAAAACCACTCTACAACCTCAACCAGAGGAGGTTGAAGATTGTAACATAGGAACCAAAGATAACCCCAAAATGGTCAAGTTATCTAAATTTTTGTCAGTAGAAAACAAAAACAATTACTCGGAATTATTGAAAAAATATAAAGATATTTTTGCATGGTCATACGAAGATTTGAAAACATATGACACTTCGGTGATAGAACACAAAATACCACTTAAACCAGGTGTCAAACCATTCAAACAAAAACTCCGACAGTTTAACCCAATTTTATTACCTGTCATTGAGAAAGAAGTTAAAAAACTTCTGGACGCTAAGATTATTGTTCCCTTAAGATATTCTGATTGGGTGGCTAATCTAGTCCCAGTTAGAAAGAAAAATAGGGAAATCAGATTATGCATCGACTTTAGAAATTTAAATAAATCTTCTCTTAAAGATAATTATCCTCTACCAAATATGGACCACGTTCTTGAAAAAGTAGTAGGGGCTACTAGGATGTCCATGATTGATGGCTTTTCAAGTTATAATCAAATTGCTGTGAGTGAGCCTGACAAGGAAAAAACTGCATTTACTACTCCTTGGGGCACGTTTATGTATGATAAAATGTCATTTGGACTACTGAATGCAGGAGCTACTTTTCAACGAGCGATGGATATTGCTTTTGTCAGCGAACGGGACAAGTTTGTAGTTATATATCTAGATGACCTTACTGTTTTTTCTAAATCAGATGAAGACCATATGATTCATCTAAAACAAACATTTGAAAAATGTCGCAGGTTTGGTCTATCATTAAATCCTAAAAAGTCTCATTTCGCCATGCAGGAAGGCAAGTTGTTGGGTCATATAGTATCCCGAGATGGAATAAGAATTGATCCAAAAAGAGTAGAGGCTATAGATACATTAGTTATTCCTAGAAATTTTAAAGAAATTCAATCATTTTTAGGAAAAATAAATTTCTTGAGAAGATTTGTTCCTAACTTCGCTGAGATTGTTAAATTGATTACAGATATGCTCAGAAAGAACAACGAAGTAAAGTGGACAGTAGAAGCTAAGTCATCCTTTGCCCACATCAAGAAAGTTATAAGTGAGGCACCAACACTAGCAAGTCTAGATTATCTTAAGGATTTCCTCATTTTTTCATTTGCCTATGAACATACGCTTGCTGTTGTTCTCCTTTAGAAGAATGAAGAAGGTTTTGAACAACCCATCGCCTTCTTTAGTAAAATCCTCCGAGATGTTGAACTTAAATACAATATAATGGAAAAGAAAGCTTACACCATGGTAAAAGCATTGAAGGCTTTCAGAATGTATGTATTACATTCTAAAGTCATTGCATATGTACCCACTAGTGCTGTAAAGGATATCTTGGTTCAAGCAGACAGTGATGGTAAAAGAGGTAGATGGCTTGCAAAAATTCAGGAATTTGACTTGGAGGTTAAAACAACTAAATTAGTAAAAGGATAGGGTTTAGCTAAACTTCTAGCTGAATCAAATTTTAGGGCTCTTGGGATAAATAGTGCTCAAGAGGAAGAAGGATGGATAGATGTGAATGAAATTGATGATCAAATAATCGAAAACAAGATCGAAGACAAATTCACTTCATCAAATTGGTATAAGGATATATTAACATACTTATTAACTTTAAAATGTCTAGATGATTTGTCACCTTCCAAAGCTAGAACACTGAAACTGCATGCAGTTAAATACTGCATTTTCGAGAAAAAATTATACTGGAAAAACCCGCTTGGTTTCCTCTTAGTCTGTCTAGTTGAATCAGAAATAGAGGAAGTTATAAGTCAGTTTCATGAAGGGGTCTATGGAGGGCATCATGCTTGGAGAGAAACGTCATATAAAATCTTAAGGGTTGGTTATTACTGGCCTAAACTTTTCCCAGATGTAAATTCTAAGGTAAGAGCTTGTAGCCCTTGCCAATTTTTTACTGGAAAACATAAGCTACCAGCTGTGCCGTTAGTCCCAGTCAAGACAGAAGCTCCTTTTCAGCAATGGGGGCTTGACTTCATAGGTGAGATAAATCCCCATTCAAGTGCCCAACATAGATGGATTCTCACTGCTACAGACTATTTCACCAAGTGGGTGGAAGCGATCCCGACAAGGAAGACCACTGATTAAGTGGTTATAGACTTTTTAGAAGAGAATATATTGGCAAGATTTGGTTGTCCTAGAAAGATAGTCACAGATAATGCACAGGCTTTCAAGTCTATGGAAATGGTCATCTTTTGCCAGAAATATAATATTGTGCTAGGAAACTCCACAACATACTATCCACAAGGAAATGGTCTGGCAAAATCTTCTAATAAGAGTTTGATCAATATAATTAAGAAAGTCTTAAATGAAAATAAAAAATCTTGGCATTTACATTTAAAGTATGCTTTATGGGCAAATAGGATAGGCACGAAGAAGTCTATCAGTACTTCACCATTTCAAATGGTTTATGGAACAGATGTAGTGTTGCCCATAAGCTTAGCACTTCCTGTGATGAAACTGTGGCAGGATGAGAAGGAAGAGCCAAATCCTCTCACTAGAAGGATAAACCAGTTGATTGAAGTTCAGCAGCACAGGGATGTAATAGATGAAAAGTTATAGAAGTACCAGGATAATATGAAAATGTTATTTGATCGCAAGGCCAAGAACAGGAACTTTCTCCCAAGAGATCTAGTTTTGAGGTGGGATGCTCGAAAGGAAGATTCGGGAAAAAATGGTAAATTTGATCATATTTGGTATGGACCCTTTAAGATATCATCTTCTGAAGATAAAAACTCATTTCTACTGGAAAATTTAGATGGTAAGATCCTAAATTCCCCTGTTAATGGACTGTTCTTAAAGCATTACATGGAATAAAATAAATAAATAAATAAATAAAAGTAAAATAAAATAAAATAAATTTGTATATACCGGTTTCTTTCTCAAATTTTTGAAAAAACTACTTTGTTAAAATTAAAAATTAGTAAATTATCCCAACAAATAAAAATAAAAATAAAAATCCAATCCACAGAGTTATTTTTGAAATTATATCTGAGGTATTCTGGTTTATAGATTGTTGAAAAGTCTCCTTTAATACCCTCAGTATTATCTTTTATATTTTAGAACTTTGTATCAGAGTTGAAAAGATTTTGTATCGACTTTGAAAATCATCAAATGATTGAATTCATTTAGGTCAGTTTTCATGTTTTTTCTCTCTGACTAAAAATGGTTAGGTTTGAGATTAACTTTGAATATCTTAAGTTTCTTAACAATTTGTTTGAACTTTTAAGCTTGCTCAAAAGAAGATCCCCTGAAAATATTTTTCCCTTTTTCTCTACAGACTAAGGGGTTTTGAAGGTTGAGAAAAATTGGTCTAGAATAACCAAAACAAGTTGACAAACCTTTATTATAAAATTTCATACAGATCACCACCCCTGATATATTAAGTATCACTGATTGCCCCCGCTTCGTAAGCATAAGCTAACTATAAAACAGATGGTGAAAGGAAATTCATAATTGATTGCCCCCATCTAGTCCTACAGACGATGAAAGGAAATTCATTTAAATGATTTCCCTCGTCTAAAAATAAAAGAAATAGATAACTTCACCGGGGCACTGAACAGGCCCGCTGGCAGTGAAGCAATGTCTGAGCGTAAAATAAGCACTCGAAGCGGTGAAAGGAAATTCAGTAAAAAGGGACAGATAACTTCACCGGGGTATTGAACAGGCCTGCTAGAAGTGAAGCAATATCTGAGGTATCTGTAAGGTTGTCATACTTATCTATAACTCTATTCTAGTTATCAACTTTTCAAAACCGGATATTCATCTTAAGTCAAAATAGAGTTTCCCAGTTTAAAAATTATAAATTTTATTTCGATTGATGCAAGCTGAAATATTCAATAATCTGTTGAGTTTCTAAAGATTGTTCTAATCATCTCAATACTAACTCAATTTTGGAACGGGAAGGAGAATTTTGAAGAAGACTATGATTAAATTTCAAATAAATGAGAAGTTTCGAAAAGGTTTTCAAAGACTTTATGTAATCTCTTTTCCTGCTCCTTGATCAGTTTATCAGAGATAAACCCTTGACACCATTTACCCAATGAAGGCACTGAGTCTGCATGTTTTGCTCGTCCCGCAGGGAGACGATGTCCCCAATTGGAGCCTATGTTGAAACAGACCTTGAATTTTTAATTCTTATGGATAAAAGATTTATATTTTTTGAGTCTTTGTATTTTTCAAATTTCTTAAAACAAGAATTTCATCACCGATAAATTCGCGATGCCTTTTATTGTTTATTTTTGGACAAAAATGGAAAAAATCTAAACGAACATAAGTTTTCCAACATTATCTCAAACAATCTTTTAAATGGGCAGTAATTTAAAAATTAAGGAATTTTAATTTAAACCTAAAATCGAGATTCCGAGTTTTGCGTAAACAAATGTTTGATGCAAATTGAATTGCGAAATCCCGATCTCCGATTTCCCGATACTTTAAAACTTAATTAAAACATAATTTACTTAATTCAGAATTAAAAAGGTTTAAAGGTTAAGTTAATCACGTCGCGAAATCGGGATTTGCGGTTTTATAAGATCAAATAATCTTGTCATCGTGTTTCCCGATTTCCCGATTTCACGATACATTTAATCCTTAAGTAAAGTTTTGAATTAATATAATCACCACTAAGAATGATTAAGAGTTAAATAATTACATCGCGATATCGAGATTCGCGGTTTTATGAGAAACATGTTTCATGTCATCAGATTTCCCGAAATCCCGATCCCCAATTTTTCGATTAACGAAATCCCAAAAAGGTCTAAACTTGATTACTTAAGATACTAAAAACGTTTTAATTTAAAATAATACATCGCGATTTCGGCAATCGGGTTTTTTCAACGACATATTTCCTCGACATCAAAAGTGTCAAAACTCTGATAAGCAGGTTTTCAAATTTAATTCAAGATCAACGCTAATTAATCATCCTTCTAAACAAGGCTTAAAGTTAAACTTTCTTTGAATGTCTTTAATGCGTCATTGTCTGATTTAGTAAATTTCTATTATATTTGAAAACACTGAGAAATCCTAAGTACAACATTAAATGCATATCTTCGGAAATATCTTTTGCATTAAGAGCCTTAACTTCGTAACAGAGGTACAAATCTCAATGTTTTTATGATATATTTGAAATAAATATTCGAAATGTCTGTATTATCATTTCAAAACTAAATCACTCTCTATTACAGGTTTTCAAGTTAAACACAGAGCTATGGCACCCAAAAAGGCTTCAAAGAAAAATGAAGATCAACCAAAAGGTGATATTATCTTCGACACTACTGCATCCGGAGTACACTCTGTCAAATCATGGACTGGAATTTCCGAAAAACTGGAGGATGAGATTAAATATGCAGCCGCTGATTCGAAAAATCACCTCCGAGATATTGCCGAGTCTGAGATTCATAAGGTTGTTACACGTCCAAGACTTATTTTATATACCGATATGATCGGCTGGGCACTGGAAAAAGTAGATATCCCGACCAGAAGCATTCTGAACGAGCAAGGAGCTGTCATCGGCTCATTCAGGCCTAAGCATATTCAAGTAATGTATAAGCTCTCGCCCAATTATAGACACACTTTTAATTCCGAGTTTTTAGCTGAGTTTCAAAGAAAAGAATGCATTGAAGCAGACCAAACATACCCTGACATGATTAGAGGATGGGTCAGAGATGAAAACAAGTTTAGGGCTGATTTACATGGAATTTATGCCACAACTTGCTTAAACAAATATATGGTTTATGTAGCAATGATGTTATGTAGACTTTTTGGGAGAAAGGATCCTTGTCACTTTCAAGCAGATTGGACACCTTTTTTAGAGGAAGTTTCAGAGGGACGTAGTTTTAATTGGCACAAAATTTTGTCAGATAACCTCACATCATAGGTTGCGAATTACAAAGCAGCTAGGTCAAAAGGACAACCAGTGTCTTTTTATATGTCAGCTTATATCGTGGATGCCATTTGTTTTATGACTCCTTTCCCACTAATGAATTGTTGTTGGAATGTTTCTTGCCCAGAGCCTGTTCATAAATACCACTCAGCTCTCTGGGAAGAAAATGCAAAAAATATTTTTTATGAGGTTTGTCATTATGTAATTATCCCTCTGCACAAAATATTCTTTGGATGCGAACCTTCTCGCATTTCTAATACCATCATAGAAAACCTCAAGTCAGTGGCTGACTGGTTCATTGAGGAAAATTTTTCCTATGTTAGGGTTTATGGCTATTCCATTCCGCCTCACGCACTCCCAAAAATTTTACCAGACAGGTTGATATGCAGAGAAGTGGCTTATCAGTTAGTCAAGGGTGGTATTGGGTTAGAATTAAAAGCTCAGCAGAAAAAAACATGGCCATCTTTTCCTGTTTATATCGAAAAATTCATTTTATTAAACTTAGACTATTCTAAGGCAGAGGCCGAGTCATTGGACAAAGTGAAATTAGCAAGCATAGAGCACAGGAAACACAACCTTTACCAAATAATCAGTTGGCATTACATACAATGTAATTTAAAAGCATATGAACATGAAATTTCAGTTTATGATGATGTTTTCAAAAATATTAAATCGTATGAAGAAGTGCAGAACAGAGTGCAAACCTTGTCACTTGACGCACAGGTGGGGTTTGCATCTTTTCAAAGACATAGATGAAGCTGTCTGCCAAAGATTTTACAAGGTGAAATGTCGACTTCATTGCCAGAACAAGAAACAACTCCTCCAGGGTTTGAAACTGATATTCAGGATAAGTCAAGTGACAAAGATAATTTGAAAGATCCTGAAATACCTTCTCAGAATACAAAGGGTTCTCAGACCAAAGAACCAAAGACAGAAAAGGGAAAAGGAATAGAAACAAGTCCAATAGTTCTCGATGATATTCCAGAAAATATTGGAGGAACAACTTCAAAGGAACTTGGCAGTCCTATCACAGCATTAACTCCACTACAGTCTACTTTCGGAACCCCCCATGAAGGAGTTCTATATGTAAATGACCTAGAACCAATCTCCAGAGATGAAATCCCCTCATCTGATTATTTTTTCAGTAAAAAACGAAGAGCTGTCTTGAAACAGGAAATTCATTCTGTAGGAGAAAGAAGGATCAAAAGACATAAAATTATCATTGATGGAAAGAAACTCAATGAAGGAGAATTTGCTACATAGTTAGCAGGAACCATGGGCGCTATAGCATCATCTAACATGTATTCTGTAGGAAATCTAACAACTATGCTTGAGCAAAAGGATCAAGAAATAATGCAGTTGTAGGACAGATTAATTAAAATGAAAGAATTATTGACTGGGGAATACAAAAAGGTCTAGAACAAGCTAGACTCAAAGACATGCAAGAAATCCAAAAATTGAATAAAAATTTGGATGAAGAAAAACACATGATACAGGTTACTCAAGAACAGGTTCAAAAGTTGGACGATGAAAATAAATTTTTGCAAGATAAGATTATTTCAATTACTAATCAAGTAATTGAAATTGAACATTTTAGGACGCAAGCATCAGAGATATATGCAAACATAGAAGAAGAACAACAAAAAATATTATGTAATCTGGAAATCATCCAGAACTATTTTTATGAGTCAAATAGGTCTATGGAAAAAGTAGTTCAGAAAGAAAGAGAAGCTAAAGCAGCAAGGAATTCTTTTCAAAAGGTAATAACTTATTTACAAAAAGAAGAAATTGGAAAAGCCCAGAAATTACCCTTTTCGGAACAAGTAAAAGGAGATATAATGATAAAAGTTTGGGAATCAAAATTG
>ML777295.1:747576-778385 GCA_009831015.1 Picea engelmannii | reverse complement strand
ATAGCTTTCATCGAAATGAAAAGATTGCATCTTCATATCTTTGCATAATTTTCGAGTCGGTCAAAACACCATATTGTTCACGCCATTTTCCTCTTGAGTAACAACAACCATAAAATAAAGCGCTTATAAAAACTGATTAGATATTTTTTATTTTTTCTGGTAGCAAACCTACATTAGATTAGTTGTAGGGCTTTGGAATAGGTGTGAAAGATAACTTTCCAAAGTTGCAAACAAACATAAAATCTTGAGTTAGGGAGCAGTTAAATCCACTTATTACATTTTGTCCTAGGAAGCCCTTCTAACACAAGGGTCAATCACGATGTCGCATTGAGACTGGTAGAGTTACTCACCCTTCTTTGTTGGTCTTGGTGTAGAGGTTGCGTGTATTATGGGGGTCGCTTGAGAGGTATACCCACAATGATGAGTGGAAGCATTTCAAGTTGATTTCAGGATAGATACCCTGCCCTTGCACGTGGATCAGACTATCGATTGTTTCCCCAGGCATCATTGTAGTAATTGGTAACCTTAGTGTCCTATCTCTCTAGGTTCTTTACACGAGGTGACTGTGGAGGGGCAAGTCTTCACGGTACCTGGAATCAACGTTGGCCAAACTCACTCGGGCTCCTTGGAGGGTATACCCACGATTATGTGTGGGAGATTGCAGCAGGGTGTAAGTCCGTTAAGTAGGTCGTCAACGTAACTTTTCCACCCGCTCTATCTTAACCCTTTCTTACATTGTTCCCGCGACGTTGGATTTCATCACCAACTAGTGTGTTCATTGTGAGAAGGTTTTGCTTGTTTGCTTGCTTCCTAGATTTTTAGCATGTGTTGTTTGTTTTCCCTAGTAGACTCTAGGTTGGATTTTTTTAATGGTGTCAGTTCCCGGAATGACCAATGAAGAAACCCCTGCTCCAGGGGAACCTTTTATTTTTCCTTCCTATGGAAACATCGGTCCTCCTCACATCGCTACTTTGAGCCTTCCAGGTCTCACTATTGGATTGTCAGTGTGGTTGTTTTCCACTCAGGTTATCCCGAATGCAGTTAGTGCTTCAGTCACAAGCACTTCCCCCCAAGAGAATCAACCTCATGTTGATCCTTCACCTTCTTCACCAATAAGTTCTTCTTCGCCTTCTTCGTTTGCAAGGTCTCCTTCCATTTCATCTTCTTCGTCGAGTGAAAGTTCTAAAGCTAGTAACCTAGTGAATAAGAAAAAGAAGAAAATAAAGATTAAGAAGAAGAAAGATAAAAAAGGGTCAAAACCTCCAACCACTGTCAAACATGTTGGAAAACAACCAATTACTGTTACTCGTGCTGGGAGTGTTGATGATGTCAATATCACCCAAACAACCCGTAAGCCCAAGTACCCTTGCAGGATTTGTAAGGGTATCCATCTTCTTAAAGATTGCCCTGCTCTATCCAAGGTTATAAAAGTATGGTGTACACAACCTGACCAACCCATGTCATCAGCCTCTGAACAACACACTGATGACCTCTCGTCAACTAGTCATGATACGGTTGGGAAGAAGAAAAGTAGAGTCAAGTTCCCATGTATGTTATGCAAAGGGAGTCATCTAACTCATCTTTTCCCTCATATGGAAAAAGCCTCAAAATTACTGGAAGCCATGACTATTTCATAGCCTCAACTCCCAGTCGCTTATCGCAAGCTTTCTCTCAACCCACCTATAGTTGATGGAATGATCACTCTGGTCCCTTCACCGGTCAATCTGGTTGATCATGTCGTCAATTTGGTTACATCCTTAGTTGAACCAGTTGACAAATTGGTTGAACCGATACCATCCTCGGTCAATCTCGTTCTCCCCTCTGAGAGTGAAACTAAAGAGGTTGATCCGATCCCATCTTCGGTCGATCCCACTCTCCCATTAGAGTGTCACCCAAGTGGTCGATCCGTTTACACCTGTCGACCCCATTCTCCCCTTGGAGAATGAAACCCAAGTGGTCGATTTGATTTCATCATCAGTCGATCCTACTCTCCCGCTAGAGAGTAAACCCGATATTGCCCATGTTTTTTTCGTTGATACAGACTCTGCCATGTCAGGGGGTATTCCTCCTTCTCCCGTGAAACTCCCTCCAAGTAATGAGGCCATCCATTTTGATTGGGGTATGCTAACTGAACCTCGTCTTCCTTCTCACGTTCCTTTCTAGATTACAGTACAAGTTTGTGGTCGATATGTTCCTCAGACACTGATAGATGAAGGTTCGTTTGTTAGTATTTTGTGCTCTATTGATTGGCAAGCTTTGGGTTGTCCTCCACTTGCATCGGTTACGCAGAATCTGTTAGCTTTTAATAGAAGAACTAGTCAACCTTTAGGGACCCTTCCTCAGTTTCCTGTAACTTTGGGAGAGAAAAATGTCTTTATTGACGTCATGGTAGTCCAAGACCCCTTGGATTTCTCTTTACTCCTTGGTAGAGATTATGTCTATTCCATGAAAGCTATTGTGTCTACTCTTTTTCATGTGATATCTTTCCCTCACGATGGACGGGTTGTGATTGTTGATCAACTTTCATTAATTGACCCCGCCTGGATTGCCTCCCTGAATGGTTCTTATATGAAAATGGTATCGCCCCCACCACAGGTCAATTATGTGGTGTTGTCTCCCATGAATTCAACTTTTGATGACTTAGATCCAGTAGTTGACACAGTGATCTCTTCGATAGGGTTGCTAGAGCTTGATCTCTTTCCTCCTGTCGCGACCCTTGACATGGTGTCCTTCCAGAGTGTGTTTCTTCCTTCCAGTGAAGACCTCTTGGAAGCCATGACTGAGTTTTGTCCCTTGACATGGTTTCCTTTCGGAGAATTGTCCTCTTTGAATCCATGATCAAGAACAAAGGTTCCAAGGATAGTTTTTGTGTCTCTGCGGCAACCTCGTTAAAAAATGAAACAGAGGTTTCGAGGATAGTTTTTGCATCTCTGCGACAACCTCGTTAAAAAAATGAAACAGAGGTCTTTGAGCATGGTTTTCTGATTTCAAGCTCGTTAAAAAATGAAACCACTTACGAGAATAGTTTTTTCATCTCTGTGGCAACCTCGTTAAAAAATGAAACATAGGTTACGATCATAGTTCTTGTTTCTGTGTCAAGCTCGTTAAAAAATGAAATAGTTTTCCCCCTCTCTATTTGAGTCAAGTCCTTCATCTAGTATTTGAAGCCTCATTTCATTCTCCTTTGCAGTTGGAGGGAAACGAAGCTTGGGAAGCATTTGCCTCAACCTCTGGACTTCATGCTGAAGTAGAGCCGCTAGTTTCTTAAGTTGGGGCATAAGTACCAACCATCCATGTGTTATGCGTTGGGAATTCCAAGCATAGTTTTCTATGGTTCAAGCTTGTGTAAAAATGAAAGCACCTACCTCAAGCATAGTTTCCTCTGGCTCAAGATTGTGTAAAAATGAAACTAGGTCCAAGCATAGTTTTGTTTAGTTTTTAAGCTTGTGTAAAATTAAAATCTATCCCAAGCATAGTTTTGTTTTGTTTTAAAGCTTGTGTAAAAATGAAAACAATCCCGAGCTTAGTATTTGTTCTTTCTCGTGCTCGTAAATACATGAGAATAAGTTACCGAGCTTAGTCTTTGTTCTTTCTCAAGTGAGAATATAACTGAGTATACTTTTATCACTTTTTCGGACTCATAAAGGCTATATGAAAAAGGAACCCCCTGGAGTTCCTTTTAAGCTCTTTTCAGACTCTCTAAACATGAAAAGATTGTCGAGCGACCTTGTTCTCTTCACACTCATTACAGTATTTGAAGAAAACGTCTATTGAGCGATAATTTATCACTTTTTCGGTCTCATCAGGCTACTTTACGAAAAATAAACTGAGAGAGTTCTCTTTTAAGTGTTTTTCCAGACTCTATAATCATGAAAAACCTTCGAGTTTTCTATCTTTGGACTCGTTAAACAAACATCGAAAGGCCCATATGGGACTGAACCACTCCTTCTTAGGGTTCGTTAAACATACTCTGAGGGACTCGTTCGAAGGATGAGCTTACATTACAAGCATATGCTATCCTCCTCAAGCTTGCGTAAAAATAAAGAGGTACTCGCCATAAATGGTGTTGGGAAATTGGGAAAGAAATGTATCTAAACCTGTATTCTATGGAAGAGTCACTTTTGAACATGACACCCTTTCACTTGCTTTGTGTCTAGGTTGGAAAATCTGCTCATTTTTTGGTCATACTCCTTTATAAGATTACAAATTGCTCTGTGGTCCCTGTTGTTGAGTCAGTATTTTCCAAGACAGTTGTCATGTTGTCAATATGTTAAAAAAGATGTCCAACCTAAAAATCCTTCTATTGCGTCGGCCATTTCTGTAGTCTTTAAGCCTTCTATTACGTCGGCTATCCCTGAGTTAGTCCTGAATCACTTGTTACTCTGATCTACATCAAATCTTGTTACTTGTTTCGTGTCATTGATGGGGGATACATTAAGGCCTTTCTGTGATGAATCTTTTCCTGTCGACTTCAACTCATTATCCATGAATTAGCCTTAGAAACTAATTGGTACCTTGGAACTTGTATGCCTCAATGGCAGGTTTCCTCGCTTTCGACAGTGGGTGTTCATTATTGACCCCTGATCGAGAAATTTCGTCGAATGTTCGACCTCAGCTCATTGATTCACATTCGTTGGATTGTACCAGAGTACCTTGCGAGTCATTGACATCAATGGTGATTTCACTCACACTTGTTAATGGTATACACTAATGACCGATAATCAAGTGGTTTCTACCATGTTCGACTTCAACACATGTATTCACATGGTTAGATTCGTATTATAGAGTGATAGAGATGAAGACCCTGGATATTTTTCTGACAGATCCAGGTTGCATTGGAGTATATTCAGTGTACTATTGCATAGATCCACATTGTATGTCTAGTGGCTATGTTCAAATTTGACTCTTTAACACATAGATCCACAGTGTATTTTTGGTGGCTATGTTCAGATTTGAGTCATATTGGCATGGATCCACAGTGTATGTTTGGTGGCCATGACCTGTCTTACCTGACATGGATCTTCGCATGTCGACATTTATGCTTTGAGTCATTTGTATTCTAAGTATGGGAATGCCTACCTCAGTGATGATATATTATTGTACTGTATTTCATTTTCTGTTGGCAGGTTTCCAGCCGACTGTTTCTTGTTCCCTACACACACTCGACAAAGTATTTCAACTATCACTCTGTTCTAACTTCATACTTTGGGGGGCTCTCTGTTACACATTATTTTAGTCATCCCTATGACCGTTAATGATGTAAACCTATCTGTTTCCTTCAAAGGGATCAGTGGCCTGAGTTCCTGAAGAGAGAAGGGAGAAGAACTTTTCTTGAGAAAAGAAGTTGCATTTCCCGTTGTAAAAACCTTGTAAAAAAGGAAGTTCGCAGGTTGCTATATAGGCAGGGTGCGAGAATGCTTGATTCTCGTAGGTTGCACCATAGCTAGGGTGCGATATGTTCGCAGGTTTCTCTATAGGGAGGGTGCGAGAATGCCTACATGTGGGAAAAACAAGCGTTTTTTCGAATCTTCTAGAAGGAGAAACTTCTATGGTGAGATGGCATCCGAATGGTTTGGATCTTACTCGCTTTCATGATTTAGTGGGATCATCCTAACCTCCTCACCTTATCCTCTTCAACTTATAAAAGGAGAGGAGTTCTCATGGAGAAAGTTAGCTTTTGGTTGGCTTGGAATTATTAGCTTGGTTAGAGTGGCTTTGAGATTTGCTTTGTCAAGATAGATTGTGAGTAGCTATCAGATCTATGCTCTCAAAATTCTTGGAGTGGAAGTGTGTGGGGAATGAAGGACGGTTGGAAGAGACCTTACGACATCAAGGCCATAGTTGTAATCTCTCTTTCACATTTAATATGATACAGTAATATGATTCTTTCCTATAAAACTTGTTGTGTTTTATTGTATGATTCCTTGATCACATACATAAGTTTATATTGAGTTTATGCTATTACTATCACTTTGGTTGGTTGCGTTCTTTTGCAGGTTCATCATTATATGAGCGTTGGAATGGAGCTAGGATGGCGATGGAGAGAGGAAGCGACGTTTAAATGGTATGTCACCTATCCATCTTTAGTTAGTAAATTCAATATCTAAAACTTAAGGAAAGCGTCATGTTCTGGTGTGTTTTGTTCTAGATCTAGGTGAATCTAGGGAGATCAATTAGTGTCCGCACCTACCGATTAGTCCGATAACAATCTCACATTCTTCACATAATATTCAGAGTGTTTTAAGCTTAGATATATAGTCTTCAATGCAAGAAAAATCATTTGGACTTAAAGTCTGTATTTGTTTTTCGAGCTAATGTGATTGAATAATATTGTGTTTACCAAACACAGATTCAAGATTTTCCCAATCTTCATTAGGGTCATCAATTTCTTGAAGGTGGAACCTTAAATCAGGAAAGATGGACATTACAATCAGTCCATGTGCTTCGTCACTCCTATTAGTGTTAATATTATGGTAGTTGCGGGAGGTATTTACCTCCACGTGTAAACCTAACGAGAATAGAATATTCTGTGAAGCAAGAAGAAACCCTAATTATTTGGCTAATAACCCTAGAAGACAAGTCGGCTCAAGAGGATAATTTGTATTAGGTTATTAGCCTCCAAGAGAAGAAATCGGCTAAAGGAAATATTATATACTAAGTAAATAGGCACCCAGAATGAGAAGTCAACCCAGGCATTTTGCCAGTTTTAGTATAAATACAGAAGGCCAGTCTTCATTCTTGCAGACATTCTCAGAACTGTAGTAGCACACTTGTGTGCACTACAGTTGGGCAGTTTTGTGTGCAAGTTCTGGAGAAGCTGTTGCCGCCAGTCTATACTCTCGGTCTTCTCTGGGTTTGGACTTTCTGATCAATTTTTGGTATTCTTGCTTGGTGTGCTATCCTTGGAGAGAGGTGCGTTATCTTGTTTGGCTATATAGCCTAGGGTTTGATTCCGGAATGATTCTTTATCAATGTTAAGGTGCTTGGGGGTGGCTTCGACCTATGGTTGGGTGACAAAAGTGATATTATCTATGGTTAAATGATCACTTCCATCATATTCTAACAGGTTATGGGGCCACACCTCCTTCATTCAGTCTAACCACTGGAAGGGAGCATAGCCATAAGGATACTAAGCCCGTTGAAGAATTGTCGCTAGGGTTTCTAGCAAGAGCAATGACCAAAGTATTGTCGTTAGGGTTACTAGCAAGTGCAATTGCATAAACCCTAATCCTCTCATTGAGGCACCTTAAGTGAAGGGATTGACCTAATTTCTGAATACACTAGTGTGCCCTAGCCTAGCGCATCTCCTGGTACTCTCAGCAAGCTAAGACGTCAAGTTTGAGTTTTTGGTCAAATCTAGGGTTGACCAAGTCAAGGCAACCACGACTTACTCTATGAAGTCACAAAACAAGTTAGATGGGGCTTCTAAATTCAGAGCATGGAAGACAAGGATTGACCTCATCCTTTCCAAGAATAAAGTGTTGGGTATCATGAAAGGAAAGATCATGGAACTACAATTTGAAGAAGGAAAAGAGAAGGAACCACAAAACATTGCAGTTATGGAGAAGTTCAAAGACAGTGACATCAATTCCATGAGTATCATAGTGGACTCTATAAAAGACCACTTGATACCCTACATCTCCCACCTTGACTCATATAAGAAGATGTATGATGCCCTAACAAACCTCTTCTCAGTTAGGAACATTGGACAAGTAATGAGTCTGAAGAATGAACTCCATGACATGAAGATGAATGATGATGACAGCATAACATCATACTTTGTGAGAATATCTCACTTAAGAGATCAACTACAAGCTATTGAAGAGATCATTTCAGAGAAGGAATCGATAAACATAGTACTCAATTGTCTTCCCAAGACATGAAATGCATTGGCCACAACCATGAACACAAGGAAGGAGTATCTTACATTTGAAGAACTTTGGACTTGCTATGCACAAGAAGAATCAAGGATCAGTGCAAAAGAGAAACCCCAAAATAAATATGATGATCAAGCCTTCATAGCAAAGTTCAAGAATTTCAAGAATAAAAAGAAGTTTTTCTCCAGGAAGAAACCAAATCAAGAGAAAGATATGTCAAGAATACAATGCTTCAATTGTTGAAAGTATGGTCACTACAAGAATCATTGTCCCAAGTTAAATAAAAGGAAGGAAACACACAAAGCATCAGTTGCCGAAAAAAGGGAACCCTCAAAGAAAGCCAAGCAGGACAAAACAAACTTCTTCTTCTAAAACAAGGTAACAATACTCTTCATAGTTCTTGTACATACCATGTTTTCTGTACATATATTTCATATCTATAATATCTTCAAAAGAGAAATTATATCAATGGAAGAACAACAAGATAAGGATTGCTATCACAATGACTACAAGTCATGAAATACACATGAAAGGATGAAGTACATCAACAAACCCTAGTAACAGTTAACGTGGAAGTTATTACATAAGTAACAGTTGTAAGATAAGTTGAAATCAGAATCAATCTTAAAGAAACCTAGAAGAAGTAAAGACAGAAAGAAGTCAACAATCAAGAGGAAATTGGAAGAGGACTCATGACATTTTGCAGAAGGCAACAAGGATGCAGACGAAAGTGTGGGCTCTCTTGGTTGGAGGGAGCTGATTACAGAATTAAAAAGGAAGAGCATGCACTCATGCATGAAGCAAGGATTAGGAGGGAGATAATCCTAAATAATATGATCCACTGAAGATGATGAAGTATCTATCCATGTTCCCATAAATGGTAGCAACCATGAAGAGCAACACATGTTCAGTTTGACTTTAGAAGAAGTCTTCTTCGAAAAGAATCCTTAAAGTATCCCTAGTTGTCCATCCACATCCATGATCCTATGATGAAATAAAGAAGTTGGAATCTTCAGGAAATGGAATCTATAGAAAACTCCATGAACCTAAGAGCTAAAGAGAAACATGAAGATTCCAAGAGAGAAGGAAACACCAGAACAACCAATCATTGTATCGAGAATCACAATACTACCAACCTAATATGAACTCACTAAAAGAAATCAAGTAGAAGAACTGAAAGTTGTGATGAAGAACAACATGTGGAAGACTTATGAATGAAAGCATTGTGAGATCCAGAACTAGAGGTTCTCCCAGATGGAGGGAGAAGACTATGATGCTTTCTTGTTCCAGTAAACCAGGCATACCTCTACATGAGCCATTATATTGTCTGCAATATCCATGGGTTGGAGTTTACATCAGATGAATTCAAAGACTGTTCTCCAGAATAATTAAACAAAGAACGTATGTAGAACAACCTCAAGGTTTTAAGGTATTCTAGGAAGAAACCTTGGTATGTAGACAATTTAGTGGAGAACCTCCAATGCATAGTAGAAGTGTGGTAAAAAACTTTATATAATAGAGATATTGTATCAAAATGGTTACTCAGAAGCTTAGGATGATGTATTTCTAATCCATGACAAACCCTCATGATGGCAGAAGAAGTACCACTTGGATATGTTCCAGTTTGATGCTTTCCATGATGTTATGAGATAACAGAAAGAAAAAGATGAATACAACAATGATATACTTTATTCATCAAAGCTATATGAAGCCTTCAAGAGAATACCAGTTTTCTAGAAAGATCGAAGTACATTGATATCAAGCATTACACTCTCTGTGATGAAGTCCAGAAAAGAGAAAGTGTTTCTCCAATATATATCTCCACATATGAGCAGATAAGCAGACATTTTGGTAAAGCCTCTATCCAAGATGAAAGAGTTTGTGTACTCAATCTAGAGCTCGTGGAGACGACTTCCTTATTGAAAAATGAAGATATGACTCCCAAGTTGGGAGGGAGCACTGATGTGTTATTGATTTATGGACAATCATTCTTCAGTTCAAAAAATAGTCCAGGATGAGCAGTTCCTTTCCAGTTCAGAAAGTGGTTTGAGATTCTGTCGAACATGCATTTTCCAGTTCGAAAAATGGTCCAGATCGAATGATCATTTTTGTAATGAAAATGGTTTGATGGATTTATGATGTACCATAGACAGTAATTTCCTTTGTGGTTAACATAGGGAATGGTCTAGGAAAGTCTCTCTTCTTGACGATCACTCTTAGTAGTGGTCAAGAAGACTGGTCTGCCTCGCCGAACAATCATTCTTTCGAAGCTCACAATTGTAAGTAGTTTTGAAGAATGGTATGTTTTGGAGGTTGGTGCAAGACAATCATTTCCTTTGGAATTGGTCTAGATAGTCATTCCCTAGGGCATATTCATTCTCTCCAGGTTGAACTTTGTTTAGTGCTGGAGGAATGGACCAGATAGGCGAATGGTCCAGGTTCAGAAATCAGGGGCATGCATTCCCTTAAGCAGACTCATTCTCTCCAGGTTGCACTTTGTTTAGTGTTGGACGAATGGCCCAGATAGGTGAATGGTCCAGGCTTAGAAATCGGGACAATTATTCTTCCTTTCTTGAGAAGAATAGTCCAGATAGTTCATCATTAATGTTTTTCCTTCTGAGGGCAGATTCTCTTCCATATGTCACAGATGTGAGTGGAAGAATGACCCAGATGATTTATTTTATATCATAATAACATTTTTTTTGTGCAGGTTCATGATATGACTGTTATGGAGGCTGTATGTCTCCAGAATTTAGATACATACTACTGTGGTGGATGTGTTCCACTGATTGTGACTATATGTCATTGATCAAGTATCAGTGTGCTACTTGGTGTGGCAGTGTACCACTGTATTGTAGTTGTGTACTACTATGGATAGACACAGTTGTGTTCTATTGAATGAAATTGTTCTGATCACCTTGAAGACTATCAGTAGTGTTGGAAATGTTTATCATCTAGATGGATGATCAATGGATAGATATTTCCCAGATGGAAAATGGTTCATAACATTTATTCTTCTAGGACATATATCCAGATTAGAAGAATGGATCTTGTGTCACTCTGTGGAGTGAGTGACTTATCCAACGTCATGTTTGATTACTCAAATGGAGTATGGTTTTGAGAGATGATGTAGCTAATGACACTGATAGTGATGATGGTGCTAATGATCTAATCATGAGATAGTCTATACGACTATGTTGATGCTACTGGGTGAATGGTATGCTTGTACTCAAGACCATTACCTTCAATACCTCCCTAGCTAGGAGGGAGTGTTAATATTATGGTAGTTTTGAGAGGTATTTACCTCCACGTGTAAACCTGACAAGAATAGAATATTTCGGGAAGCAAGAAGAAACCCTAATTATTTGGCTAATAACCCTAGAAGAAAAGTCTCCTCAAGAGGATAATTTGTATTAGGTTATTAGCCTCCAAGAGAAGAAGTCGGATAAAGGAAATATTATATACTAAGTAAATATGCACCCAGAATGAGAAGTCGGTCTAGGCAGTTTGTCAGTTTTAGTATAAATACAGGAGGCCAGTCTTCATTCTAGCAGGCATTCTCAGAACTGCAGTAGCACACTTGTGCGCATTGCAGTTGGGCAGTTTTGTGCGCAAGTTCTGGAGAAGTTGTTGTCGCTAGTCTATAGTCTCAGTCTTCTTTGGGTTTGGACTTTCTGATCAATTTTTGTTATTCTTTCTTGGTGCGCTATCCTTAGAGAGAGGTGCCCTATCTTGTTTGGCTATCTAGCCTAGGGTTTGCTTCCAGAATGATTTTGTCAAGGTTAAGGTGCTTGGGGGTGGCTTCGGCCTATGGTTGGGTGACAATAGTGATATTGTCTATGGTTAAACGAGCACATCCATCATATTCTAACAATTAGTCCATTTGACTTTCTTATCAACATCAATGGGTTCTTTTTTCTTTCCCAAGGTAATCCGGTACAAGCCTTTACTTCTTAATAAATCCTCCATATGAGATTTCCATTGGAAGTAGTTGGTGTTGGTAAACAAAATATTACTAGAAGAATCCATATTAAATATGAAGATAATATGGATTTAAAAACTGAAACTGGTGGTCTAGATGGAAAGATCTCAAAAAATTAGGTGGTTTTAAAAAAAACAACATCGAAAACGAACTTCAGATGTGAAATTTATGTCCTTTAAAAAAAAGGCATAAGCGATAACCAAAGAACCACGTGGTGGTGATACCCCTTTAAATAACTTCACTTTTACAAACAAGTTGTTTTATGAAGTGACCCACTTTTATAAATATAAATGGGGATCAATTTTACATTGAAGTTACTTTATAAAAGAAAGTTCCATGCAAAATAAACTCTAAAAAATATTAAAGCTACTTATAGTGATTCACTTTTATACTTGAAGTGAAATACACTTTACAATTGAACATGATTTTTTTTTTTAAATAACAAAAAGAGAGACTTGAAAACCGCTTACTTAATAAGACAACTTTTAACCAAGTGGGCTAGAAAAACATATTGTATTGCTTAGCAAGAGGATTGTTGTTGTTGTTGAAGATGGCCTTGGAGAGCATGCTCATAAAAAACTATTTTCACAAAAGAAAAAAAATTTGTTTCTCGATAACAAGGGTTAGATCTCGGTTAACTTACCCGGAAAATGTGTCTTTTCCTATCGGTTTCTGATTTTCCGAGATCGCAAATGGAGCGGGGAAAAGAGAATACGCAGATCTAAAAGAGTAGAAACTCGGGAACAAACAATATAAAACCGAAATAATACTTTGCAAAAATTTTAAAAGGGCATATTTAGGCTTTATACCTTCGGATCTAGCTGAAATGGATGTATCTTGGGCAAACAGAAACCTTTTCGAATGAAACCAAAAGTTTTCCTAACTGAAATGAGCACTCCAAATGCAATGGAATAGTCCTATCATCCCAAATATTTTCAAAAATGATAGAAAACGGAGATGAGACAACTCGGCTTCACGATCTCGATCTACAACAAGAGCAAGTCTTCAAACAGGCTTTGATACCATGTTCGACAACACAGGTATTCCAATAGAGGATGAACAACTTCATTAACCACTCACACAACCAGGTCAAATATCAACACACTGATGTTTTGACATGGTAAAACCCCTACGAGAAAACATCCACAACCCCAGCCAACGCGACCACTTGGAGCAGTTTATTAATGCAAAAGAAAAAAATTACAAAGAGATTTTACAAGAGAGTTTCTCACAATTGATCATCGACAAATGACCCTCCATGCCCTTTAAATAGAGATCATGGACCAATCGGGTGTTAAGCCACGAATCAATGGTCGTTAAGATTGAGAAGAATATGAACTGTCAAATCACTCTATGTCGGGAACATATCGCGACCATCAGATTTCCTAACTACAAATGCATACTAATGTATACTAAAGAAACACACTAAGAAACACACTTTTACCTAACGACACATTAGACCAAGTAGATCTTAACTAACTCCTAAGTGTCTAAATATCCTAATAATGAAAAGAAAAATATAATAAAATAAAATCTTAGATTTAAGTTTCAAAAAAAATAAGAGTGGGTATTATCCATAAAGTGCCATAAAGTTCCTTTAGAATTGAAAAATATGGACACCCCAAATTGTAATGTGCTAATCCTCTTTTCTAGGATGCTTGGTGGAAATGTAATCTTCTTACTTCATGCTGCTCCAAGCTTCAAGCCATTGAAACTTAGGGCAAGAGAAGGAAAATGAAATGGGAGAAAGTGAATGAAGTAGGTAAGATGTGTATGCAAGACATGATGCAACCCAAAGTAAAGGGTGGGGTAAGAGGAGCATAGACATGGTGCAAGAATTCCAAGTTTCAATGCACTAGTCCTCCTTTGGTTTCTCAATGGAAATGTAGTCTTCTCGGTTCTCACTCCACATTGCTTAAAGCTCCAAGCCATGGAGACTAAGGCCAATAGAAGGAGAATGAAATGGGAGAAAGTGGATGAATCAGATGTGTAGGCAAGTAGTGATGCAACCCAAAGTAAAGAGGGCAATGAGAGGAGCATAGACACGGTGCAATGATGCTAGGTTTTAAACCACGAACAAGGGCATGAGGGTGAGAACCCTAATTGAACCCCCATAAATAAAGGGTTCTCTCTATTATGGAAACAAACAATGGAGATGACCTTTAGTAAATGGTGGATGGAGACTAAGGCCAAGAGAAGAAGGAAATAAGGGAAATAAAATGAAGTAGATGTGTAGGCAAAAGGTGATGCAACCCAAAGTAAAGGGGGGTTCCAAGAGTATCAACATGGTGCAAGGATGCTAAGTTTCAAACCAAAAACAAGAGATGTGGGTAAGAACCCTAATTGAACCTCCATAAATAAAGGGTTCTCTCCATTATGGAAACAAACAATGGAGATGACCTCTAGTAAATGGTGGAGAATATGGATCCTTGTGAAAATATCTTTTTGAATGAAGGTACCAAATGATATGATGGAAGTCATGGAGGTCCTCACAACACTCCTTCACTCCTACAACTGCAAAATAAAGCAATGATGCAAAGTGGATGGGTCATGGATGACCAAGTAAACTACAAAAACCTATAAAACGAAAGGGAGGATAAAAACTTCAAAGAGGGGAGTAAAAGCTCCATGAACAATGATAGAAATCTAAATAAAAGTGGATTAAAAGGTCCTCGAGGGGAAGAAACAACTCCCAAGATGAGTTGAAGGCTCAAGACAAATAAAAGGAACTCTAAAATAAAATAAGTGAGCATAATTTATTGGAAAAGGGAAAGAAAAATGTGCCAATGGATGAATCTCAAGATTTTAGCAAAAATCACTCTCTACTCTGTGAAAAACAAGAAAAATCAATTCTATGTTCCATGAAAAACTAACAAACTATCACATATTAATGTTACATAAACTCATGAATGAGAAAAACGGTGTAGAACGAATTACAAATTCAAAAATATCAAAGGAAACAAAGGGTGGAAAAACTCAAAAAGGTAAAAAGTGAGGTCGAAGGGAAAATGTGTGGGCCCACTAATAAACACAAGACTAAAACAAGTCAAGGGATCCTCCACTAAAGTAGTTTAACTAAATGGGTGTGTCTTACACAGTGAACCAAGTAATCAAATGCAATATTCTTGATTGGTCCTACATAACAAGGTATATCAAAGGTGCACGTTCTTTCCTAACTCGCCACTTGAACTTAGCACCAAAATAAACTTCTACACCATCTTATAACCATTATAATATAGGGGATAACATTCTTATTTAATGAATAAAAAACTTTGATTAAATTTGTTGCACTCTTGAAATCCTAAGATAGTTCCCATGTCATTAGTTAGTAGTACACAATTAATTAAGCCATAAGTATCAATCCCTTTTATGATGATTGTACCCAAGGTAAACGAGATTTTGTAGAAGCTCAAGGCTTTGTCAACACAAGGCTCAAGTCCGTTACAACAATACACTCACTAAGAGCTCAGCGAATTGAACCTAGGTGTGGAGGATAACACTCATTCTCACAACTCATTGTGAGAATTGAACTGAGGTGTGGAGGTATGTCAAAGTTCCATGTTCTTTCCTAACTCGCCACTTGAAATTAGCACCAAAATAAAATTTTACACCATCTTATAACCATTATAATATAGGGGATAACATTCTTATTTAATGAATGCAAAACTTTGATTAAATTTGTTGCACTCTCAAAATCCTAAGATAGTTCTCATGTCATTCGTTAGTAGTACACAATTAATTAAGCCATAAGTATCAATCATTTTTATGATTATTGTACCCAAGGTAAACGAAATTCTATAGAAGCTCAAGGCTTTGTCAACACAAGGCTCAAGGCCGTTACAACAATATACTTACTAAGAGCTCAACATGTCACTTGTGTGAATTGAACCTAGGAACCTAGGTGTGGAGGATAACACTCATTCTCACAACTGCCAAGACTAGACCCAATTGACAACCATAAATATCAAGCCTATAAAAAATAAAGAAATTGGCCCTATGAAAATTAATGATTAAACCATACTACTAAGTATTAGTCTATCTAGGAAAACTTAATAGATTAACCCTTTACAAATTAAGTAACAAACATAATTATACATTTATGATTCATTATGGCTCACAACCACTATTTTGAGGTGAGATTATGTGATTCAAATCATGTGTTTCTAGTATCACTATTTTGAGGTGATATTATGTGATTCAAATCATGTTTTTCTAATAGTAATAATATTAAAAAAATAAACCAATATTATTTTCATAGCTAAAATAAAATCAATGTAAACTATAATATTAAGTCTACAATATTAAGAATATTAAGTTTGCATTTAGACTTTTCCCTGAGACTTTCAAATCATAATTACCATTACCATTAAAAGACATACAAAACTCTAACATAGGCTAACACAACCAAAATTCCTTATCTCTATAAACCAACTCTCTGTTATGATCATAGATTAAAGTAGATTCATGAAGCTTGCATCCAAAATGCTATGTTCCGTGTATGAGGAATATAATATTTTATGAAAATGATATGCAAAGAAATTAGACTTGACTCAGGAAAATGTAATTTATAACATATCAAGTGGCCTACCTCAAAGAAGAGGTAGACAAGAAATGGGATGAATTAGCTTTTAACTCGGCTGGTACAGAAGAAGTGGACATTGAATTCTCTGTTAAGTCAATTAATTCATCCATCATGCACCCAGTACGAATAGCTTTGCACTACCATCAATTGAGTACCCAGTACGAATAGCTCTGCACTACCATCAATTGAGTACGAATAGTTGTTGTACTACCAGAATTAAGAACGAATCATATGGATATTCAATGAAAAAGATATTTAAATTAAATCTAGACTAACTCAATTAAATCAAATTATAACCTAATTACCAGAATTAAGAACGAATCATATGGATATTCAATGAAAAAGATATTTAAATTAAATCTAGACCAACTCAATTAAATCAAATTATAACCTGATTAGAGCTCAATGTTGGGGTTGTTTGCAGTTGGAGTGGACTGGGAAAATATGGTTGGATGCAAATGAAAGAAAGTAACATTTAATTACAACAAGCAAGCAAAAAACACTTATTGCAAGACATCGCAAAAGAGAAAACTTGGACAGCCGGCAACCAAAAAAAAATTACCATACACAACATCCAACAACAAGGAAACAAATTTAATCAACTAACAGAAGCAAAATATTAAAAAAAACAAAAATCCAACCCATTCTTTCCATTGCATGAGCTCCAGTTTTCCACATTATCTAGTTCATCTGTAAAAAAAGGAAACCCATTCCAATAAGATCAAATGAAGTAAAACATAAAAATGAGAAGAACTCAACGGTTATTTAGTAACATAAATAAAACTATACAGAGTTCTACCCACCATTGTAAAATTTACCACTACAAATTCTAACGTCTAATCAAACTCGAAGAGATGAGATGCCAATATTACCTATAAATGATATCAACAAACAAACTCTTTTCTATTCGATTCATTTTGTGACATATAGATCCGGCATCCTCTAAACATTCCTAATTAATGAATATGGCTAACCAGAACTCTCTGAAACCAAACTGCACTTTGCACTTAAATTAGGAAAAATAAATATCATTAATTAATTCAAATGGGATGTAACTATTGGTACCTCATTATCTGCAAAAACAAAATAAAAATATATCAATGCTTTGAGCATTTCACAGATGGTAGCATATCCATTTTATGTCCTGCAAAAATTTGTAAATTCAACCATTAGGGAAATTAACAAAAAAAAACTTTCATTGTGTGTTGATAGGAGAGAATGCAAAAAAGTGTAGACTCAACCATTATGGAAAAATATAATGATCATGTGTTGATACCAGAGAAATAAGAGAGGCTGAGTACAATATAAATTTGGTTGCAAAATTTTTAGATGATGGAAATTTACAATAGCAGAGTACATACCATGTGAGTATGAAAGACGATATCATCTGTACAAATAAATATTCATTCAGACTGCAGAGGTGGAAATTATGAAATATAAGTATAGAGAATTGCAGTGTCCTCTTTTCAGAAACTCTAATTCTTCAAGCTGCAGAGGTAGAAATTATGTGATTCTAATAATGTATTTATCGTAATAATGTTAAAATAGAAACCAATATTATTTGGATATCCAAAATAATATCAATGTAAACTGTAACATGAACAGTACTAATTATGCCTTTTGCATTTAGACTTTGAACTAAAACTTTCCAATCATATTTGCTATCACATGGAAACATGGAAACTTTAACACAGGCTAATACAACCAAAACTCTTTATCTTTTTCCACTCTACTCGAGAAATCTATAAACCTTCTTTCTGTTATATCAAACATTAAAGCAGATTCGTGAGGCCTGTATCCAGAATACTGTGTTCACTGCACTACTGGAATCTAATATGTTATGCAAATTATATGAAAAAAAATCAGACATGACTATAGAAAATATAATTTTATAACATATCGAGTTTCCTACCTCAAAGCGGAGGCAGAGAAGAAATGAGATCAATTCTCCTTTAATTCGACTGGCACAAAAGTAGACACTGAATCCATTATTAAGTTCATTAATTCATCCATGGTTCGTTCTAATATGTATATTCAATGAAAAAGATATTTATATTAAATTTAAACCAACTCAATTAAATCAAATTATAACCAATTAAATCAAATTATAACTTGATTGGAGCTCAGTGTTGTCGACACATATGTTTCCAGAGTAAATGAAAGAAGACAACGTTTAATTAGAACAAACAAACAAAAAAAACTTATTGCAAAACAGAAAACAAACAAAAAAACTTACTGCAAAAGAGAAAACATGGTCGGCCCGGAAAACAAAAAACCAAAAAAACAGAAGAAACTACCATACAAAACACCCAACCACAAAGAAAATAATTCGATCAACCAACAAAAGAAAAATATTAAATAAAAACAAAAATCCAACACATTATTTCCATTGCATGCACTCCAGTTTTTCTGCCTTCTCTGGATCACCTATAAAAAAAAGGAAACCCATTCCAATCAAATGAAGTCGACCAGAACTATACTGTTATTTAGTAACATATAATAACATAAATAAAACTATACAGAGCTCTGCTTGCCTTTGTAAAATTTACAATTCTAATGTCTAATCAGTCTAGAAGAGATGAGATAGCAATATTAAAGATAAATGATACCAACAAACAAACTCTTTTTATTTGATTCAATTTGTTACATACAGAGCCCGCATCCTTTAAACATTCCTAATTAATGAATATGGCTTAAACGAAACTGCACTTAAATAAATACAATACAAAAAGTAATTCTTATTAATTAATTTCAAATGGGATGTAACTACTCATACCTCATTATCTGCAAAAAAATAAAAATATACATACATATCAATGCTTTGAGCATTGCACAGATGGTAGCAGATCCATTTTATCTCTTGCAAAAATTTGTAAACTCAACCATGGGGAAAATTAACTAAAAAAAACTTTGATTGTACTTTGATATGAGAGAATGCAAAAATGTGTAGACTCAACCATTATGGAAAAATATAGCATGGAAGATTCAGAGATAGAAAGGTAAAGAGAGAGAAAAAGGAAGAGTAGGTAGAGAGAGTCAAGGCAAGAGAGAAAGTGCCAGCAATAATACCTCCTCACAAATTCGATATAAAGAAGATGAATTCAAGAGAGAGAGGAAAGGGAAGAGAAGGAAGAGCAGTGCCATCATAATGGCTTCCTCAGCAATGAGATGTGTAGGGTGGTGGTTGCTGCCTCTTTGTGGAGTTCAGTTAAGGAAGTAAAGGCAAGCACAGCCCTAATTCCTAGCCTCTTTCCGGGGTTTGGTTTCAACCCGATCCATTCCATCGAAGGAGTGAAATAAGATTAGCGTAATTACATATATAACCAGATGACCAGATAGGACCAGAAAGGAAGGTAGGACCAGTCAGCGTCACAGCGTCACCTTTACTTTCTCCTCCCACCCATCTTTCCTTATTGGCTATCCCACCCAACCTTTTCATATTCTAATTGCCCACCCAACCCTTAAAGATACTTGCACCCCGGGGAGGCAGGGGTCGAATAAGAGTGGATTGGGTGTTTTATATATATGTGGGTAGTAGAGGCCACATTGACATTTTTATATGGATCGAATCAAGGAACATGAATCAATATCCAATCAGGAAATTTTTAGATTTCCATACATATCAATTTCAATAAATATTGAAATATAATTGTATGGTACTTATTTGACTTCTGCGCTCAACCACAGGGCTGAGCTGATGCGACGGGAGTTTACTTTACAGAGGCCACAAATGACAATGATCGTGTGTTGATACCAGAGAAATAAGAGAGGCCGAGTACAATATAAATTTGGTTGCAAAATTTTTAGATGATGGAAATTTACAATAACAGAGTACATACCATGTGAGTATGAAAGACAATATCATCTGAGTATGAAAGACAATATCATCTACACAGATAAATATTCATTCAGACTGCAGACATGGAAATTATGAAATATAAGTACAGAGAATTGCAGTGCCTTCTTTCCACAAACTCCAATTCTTCAAGCTGCAGAGGTGGAAATTATGTGATTATAATCATGTATTTATAGTAATAATATTAAAATAGAAACCAATATTATTTGGCTATCTAAAATAATATCAATGTAAATTGAAACATAAACAATACTAATTATGCTTTTTGCATTTAGACTTTAAACTGAAACTTTCAAATCATATTTACTATCACATAGAAACTTTAACACAAGCTAATACAACCAAAACTCTTTATCTTTTTCCACTCTACTTGAGCACTATATAAATCCACTTTCTGTTATATCAAAGATTAAAAATGATTTGTGAGGCGTGCATCCAGAATACTGTGTTCCCTGCACTACTGGAGTCTAATATGTTATGCAAATGATATGAAAAACAAATAGACATGACTATAGAAAATATAATACCTACCTCAAAGCGGAGGCAGAGAAGAAATGAGATTAATTTGCCCTTAATTTGACTGGCACATAAGAAATAGATGTTGAATCCACCATTAAGTCCATTAATTCATCCATGGTGCGTCCAATAAAATAGCGTTGTACTACCATCAATTGAATAGTGTTACACTGCCATAATCAATTAAGAACAAATCATATGTATATTCAATGAAAAAGATATTTATATTAAATTTAAACCAACTCAATTAAATCAAATTATAACATGATTGGAGCTCAGTGTTGGCGTTGGTTTCCATTCGAGTCGACCTGACAGGTATGTTTCCAGAATAAATGAAAGAAGACAATGTTTAATCATAACAAACAAACAAAAAAACTTACTACAAAACAAAGCAAAAGAGAAAACAAACAAAAAAAACTTACTGCAAAAGAGAATACATGGTCAGCCCGAAAAACAAAAAAACAGAAGAAACTACCATACACAACACCCAACCACAAACAAAAAAAATTGGTCAACCAGCAAAAGCAAACTATTAAATAAAATCAAAAATCCGATTACAATCCTAATGTCTAATAAGTCTAGAAGAGATGAGATGCCAATATTAAGGATAAATGATACCAACAAACAAAATCTTTTCTATTTGATTCATTTTGTTAAATACAGATCCAACATCCTTTAAACATTCCTAATTAATGAATATGGCGGAAACAAAACTACACTTGAAATCAGGAAAAAAAATTATTCTTATTAATTAATTCAAATGGGAAGAGATGAAATGCCAATATTAAGGATAAATTAGACCAACAAACAAACTCTTTTCTATTCGATTCATTTTGTTAAAGACAGATCCAACATCCTTTAAACATTCCTTATTAATGAATATGGCTGAAACGAATCTGCACTTGAAATCAGAAGAAAACAAAAAATCTTATTAATTAATTCAAATGGGATGTAACTACTAGTACCTCATTATCTACAAATATATATATATATATATATGATTTGAGCATTTCAAAGATGGTAGCATATCCATTTTATCTCCTGCAAAAATTTGTAAACTCAACCATTAGGTAAATTAACTGAAAAAAAGTTTGATTGTACTTTGATATGAGAGAATGAAAAAATGTGTAGACTCAACCATTATGGAAATATATAATGATCGAGTGTTGATACCAGAGAAATAAGAGAGGCCGAGTACAATATAAATTTGGTTGCAAAATTTTGAGATGATGGAAATTTACAATAACAGAGTACATACCATGTGAGTATGAAAGACGATATCATCTACACAAATAAATATTCATTCAGACTCCAGAGGTGGAAAGTATGAAACATAAGTACAAAAAATTGCAGCACCCTCTTTCCAAAAACTCCAATTCTTCAAGCTGCAGATGTGGAAATTATGTGATTCTAATCATGTATTTATAGTAATAATGTTAAAATCAAAACCAATATTATTTGGATATCTAAAATAATATCAATGTAGACTGTAACATAAACAATACTAATTATGCCTTTTTCATTTAGACTTTGAATTGAAACTTTCAAATCATATTTACTTTCACATAGAAACATGGAATCTTTAACACAGGCTAATACAACTAAAACTCTTTATCTTTTTCCACTCTACTCGAGCACTGTATAAACCTGCTTTCTATTATATCAAAGATTAAAGCAGATTCGTGAGGCCTGCATCCAGAATACTGTGTTCCCTGCACTACTGGAGTCTAATATGTTATGCAAATGATATGAAAAAAAATTAGACATGACTATAGAAAATATAATTTTATAACATATCGAGCTGCCTACCCCAAAGCGGAGGCAGAGAAGAAATGAGATTAATTATCCCTTAATTCGACTGGCATAGAAGTAGACATTGAATCCACCATTAAGTCTATTAATTCATCCATGGTGCGTCCAATACAATAACATTGTACTACTATCAATTGAGTACGAATAGTGTTGCACTACCATAATCAATTAAGAACGAATTAATTCATCCATGGTGCATCCAGTACAATAACATTGTACTACCATCAATTGAGTACGAATAGTGTTGCACTACCATAATCAATTAAGAACGAATCATATGTATGTTCAATGAAAAAGATATTTATATTAAATTTAAACCAACTCAATTAAATCAAATTATAACCTGATTGGAGCTCAGTGTTGGTGTTGGTTGCCACTCGAGTGGACCCGACAGGGATGTTTCCGGAGTAAATGAAAGAAGACAACGTTTACTTAGAACAAACAAACAAAACTTACTGCATGGCCAAGGGAAAGGGGGTCTCATCACAAGCCAGCCTTATCATCTCTGTGAAAGTGCTTGTGGGTAACAATGTCAGCTCTGGTCACCACGCCAAGGCAGTGTCCTCTAGTTAGACCTTGAAATAAATAAGAAAAATCAATAAAGAAAATAAAGAATAAAGGAAATAAAGGGCTTGGAAAGAATTGCATCCATGACAGGTACAACTTTCCTTCTACAAAGGCACCCACAGGTAATATCGTACACCCCTGTCTTTCACTCTACCCGTATGTCTGGACATCCCTTGACCACATCACCTCATGTTACATGGCTTTGATGATATCCTTTGGAAACTTTCATTTTCTTATGGATGCTGGCCCAATAGAGTATTTTGTCTTTTTCTTCGGCTTTGTATTGTAGGTCATTGTAATATCTTTGAGCTATTGAATGATATATAAAGGGTTTTATGCATGTATTTGATAAAATTAATGATGAAATGTGATTAACACTGCTATGATCCTTGTGACTAATGAGCCCATGGAGGGTGAATATTTTGATGTGCAGGACCATGCCCGATGGACAGGTACCAGTGGATCGGTACACATGGGGAGATGATTAGCTCGTACCTCCATGGGGATAAGAAGCCCATCAGATGGTTGTTGGGACCCCATCAGGGGCAGAGAAAGGATAGTGATTCGATGAGTCTTTTCACATGAGAAGAAGAAGAGCGTTCCACCCAGGACACTTTGGCTAATCCCAGCCCAGGGGGGTTGACGCACTTCAGATGGAACGTTTTCCTTTTGATGACCAGGACGTCACCCAGGATGTCTTGACGTCTCCTTGAGCGTGTAGCAGTTTGACAGGATGGCTAGCACGTGTGGAAGCTTGGAGGAGCCTAGAAAGGGCTAATGTTTGACTTCTGGATGCTGGACTAGCCCCAAAAGGGCCTAATGTCTCCCTCAGAGGGGCTTGACGTCTCAATTTTTGCTCATTTATGTCTTTTACTTAGAAGTTAATGTAAAAACAGTATGATTTTGGTTTGTAGCCTTGTCGGCTATTTTTAATGACCTAATTTTAATTAAAGGTCATAATACACTATATATTGAGGATGTTTTTCCCTCATTTGGACATAACAACACAACTCACACTTGTGAGGTCTGATTTTTGCGCCCTACTTCGGTATTTGGTCTTTTAAAGTGAGGCACACTTGTTGATGGAAGGATTTTCTTGGCATATTTGGCCTTTCTCTTGAGGAAGGTTTACAACTAGGGTTTTCACATGCTTTTCTTCATGATATGTAAGTGTTTTTCCTGCATAACTTCTTGATTGAATGGTTGTAGGTTAGTATTCTTGCATTTACTTATAAATTTGCTGATTTTAAAACCCTAGGTGACAAGCACACAAGTAGGTCCTTGTCTCATGTCCCCTTAGAGAGAATTTTTCAGCCATTGAAGAAGGAAGAAAGAGCCTAGCCTTTGCTACACTCTTCTCACTTCTTCCCTTAAGCTAGCTTTGATTTCAAAGGTTAAAAGGAGGGTGACGTCCTAGGCCTAGGTTATCTACACCTAGGGTCGTCCATCTTCTAGGGTTTTAGTGATAGAGCCTTGCCATTGCAACACTCTCCCTCACTTGATCCTCTTGTTTTATCTCTTCTCATATGCTAGCCGTTTTTCCAAGTTTGACCTAAAGAAGGAGGAAAGAGCATGAGGCCTTGCTTAAGAAACACCAGAGTGAGCCTTTTTCCCTTAGGGTTTTGATTCTAGGGCCCTGCCATTGCAGCACTCTAGAACCCTTCCCTCTTGTCTTCAGCCTATTACTCCTTCAACCTTGCATCCTCTCCTTGAATGACTCCATATACCCTTAGGCACTGATCTTAGACACACAACATTGAAGAGATAGTGTTCAAACCAACTCTCAAAACTTTAAATTTTGAAACCCTAACTAACTAAGCTAACCCTAACTAGGCTGACGTCATAGTTGGTTATTCCATCTTGACACAACAAATGTTGATAATAAGCAATTAGATGATGGTTAAAGGCATTTATTGAGAGAATGATTGATTGAATATATTGTTTGCTACATCATCTATATAGTTATTGATGAAATAATACTTTTCCATTGCTATATTGATAAAACGTTGATCTCATTAATACTTGTTGTTTCGTTTTCTTATATATTGATGTCAGATAATTACATGAAGTACTAACCCACTGATATATAGCCTACATACATATTATCTTGTTATTGTCTTGTTCTAGGCAGGGGTTCTCTTTTGGGCATATACTTCTTTATTGGTTGATTAGCCGGATTATCTGACCTTTGGTGGTAACCTGTGAGGAGGAAACTTTACCTTGATCTTTCTACTTCAACCTCTTCAAAACCCCAGGTTACCAGGGACGTCTCCCCTGGGTTAACCTCCTTAAATAGAAAGAACCTCCCCATTGAGGTGACATTGGGTGGGGAAGGTTCCTGTTACGCCAGTTTGGCCTCAATCCTCTAGCCTTTTGACCTAGCTACAAACTGTGCGATAACATTTTGGTGCCGTTGTCGGGGAACACTGAGTCAATCTTCCTTAAACGACAAATCTTTTCAGTAAGCCTTGCCTCAAAGACATTTTCTTACAAGCTTACCTGGCGACTCCACTAGGATTTTATTCCCCTTTTCTTTGATAGTTTCAAGAAAATTATCTAGTGACTCCACAAACCAAAAGGAGATTCAATAACCCTCCTTTGTCCTTCAGAAGGAAGCCTCCCTTGAATTCACCTGTTGTCAAGTCACTCTTTGGAAAGAGACTTCCTTTAGCAAACATGTCTAGCTCTCAGACCGTTACAACAAACCGGGTTAACAATCAAAGACAATGGTCATCTACCCTTTTCAAGCCATTAGACATGTCAGCCATACCAGGCTACCCTAGGAAAATACCACCCAAGTATGAGAAGTGGTTGCCTAAATTTACCAGTACTGATGCTACCAGTGCCAAAGAGCATATGAGTAACTTTTGGGCATTCTTTCAGCTTCACCCCATCAATGATGATGCTGAAGACTTGGTCATGAAGTTATTCTCTTCTACTCTTTATGATGCCTCAAGGCGTTGGTATCTCATCCTTCCCGATGGAAGCATCAAGACCATGGATAGACTTGAAGAGGCCTTTCTCAAACACTGGAGTATCAAAGAAGACCCTAATATGCTACTCACTCGACTAAATAGCCTTTCCAAGTATGAAAATGAGTCCATTCGGGAATTTCACACTAGATTCGAGACATTGCTCCAAAGAATTGCCGCAAACCATCACCCGAAAGATGATTACCTTGTTCATATTTATACCATATCTTTCAATGGCCAACTAGGGTATCTTCTTAGAGACAAAAACCCCCAGTCCATTCAAGATGCCCAAGAGCTCACCACCAAGATAGAAGGGAACCTCATTTCATATAAGATTGATCCCTTTTCTAACCCTAGGGGGAGAATAGATATCAAGCAGAAAATAGTACACAATGTTGAACCTGCCTCAGATCTCTGTGTCAGTATCAACAAATTACAAGCCTCCATGGATGGCATCATAAAAAATCAAGAAGAGATGATGAACTGGATTGTCAGACTTGAAAAATCCCAAATCCAAGCACCTAGGCCTCCGTTCAAAGGGCAGTTCCAAAAAGGGAATCAATTTTACAAGCTAAAGAATGAAAATGAAGTTCCAAATACCTCGGCCCCTACAAACGTTGTCGATGAAAACCTTTGGTTCCTAGAGTGTAGTGAAGCACACTGGGAGCATGAATGTCCCTATAATTCTATCCAACAACAAGTCAACAATGTGGATTGCTTCATGAACTTCCCTCAGATAAATATCACAGATATAGAACATCAACAAGGCATGAGGGAAGCAACCAGTGCAGCAAGGATGGCGGTGATAAACAACTTGGACCAGGAATCATGAGAAAATCTAAAGAAGCAGGAAGTCCAAGTATACAGAAGAAAGAATCTGAAACAACCTACCACTGATCAGCCGAAATCCCTACCTCTTGAGGTTATTCTTCCTAAGACATCCAAGACTAGTAAGGTTGACCTTAACTTTGACTTTGAAGGGGCTTTATCAAAAATGCATGTGAATGTTCCCCTAAGAGAAGCAATCAAGATCCCATCCATTAAAGAACTCTTTGATACTTTCTCTTTGGGATCAACTGAACCTATGGACCCCCCTATTATGTTGCAAGCTGATCATTTCAGGGTCCAGTATGGTGAAACCCTCCCTTCTTCATGACTTTAACAATGAACAAGAAATACCTTAACAATTGCATGCTAGATACAGGTGCTGGTGCTAACATGATGTCTCTTAAAGTCATGCAGCAAATGGGTTTGAAGGTCACTAGGCCTTACAAGAATGTGTGTGGTTTCGAATCTAAAGCAATACCTACACATGGGGTGGTTGAAAATGTTGAAGTACACTTAAAGGAATACCCCATGAAGACAATCCATATAGATATTATAGTGGTTGATGTCCCAGATGTGTGGGGGATGTTGTTATCTAGGAAGTTTGGTACAATGATGGGTGGCTCCCTTGAGATGGACCTCACCTTCTTACAATTACCTTTGAAATATGGAACGATGGGACGTCTACTCAATGTACCAATAACTGGGAATCATGTATAGGACATTGTTCCTCGTATAAATGATGATAAAGCGCAGAGTGATGTGATACAAACTCTTCAAGAATACTCTTCGGAAGACATGCCCTTTGCAACGGAAGAAGACTTTGATCAGATCGAATGTCCCAAGAAAGAAGAATACCAGCAACTCCTAGATGAATTCAAGAACAAAGAAGTTGTGACGGTAAAGATATTAAAAAAGAAAAAGGATGAAGATGACGTGCAAATCCGCTCGTCCCAACAAGAAGTCCTTACAGCAGAATCCCACCCACCTCCCTCAGTACAATACACTAGGGTTGTTCAGGGAACGACCAAATACAAATTCAGAAAGTATAAGGAGGGAGATATGGTATGGATGTGGGATACTCAGAAAGGAGAGCCAACTAATGTAAAGGGAAGTACACAATCATGGCCCAGACCCTTCAAAGTCGGAATGGAATCAGTTGATAACTCATACTATTTGTCCACTTTGGAAGGAAGAAGGCGCCCATTACCCATCAGTGGGCACCTCCTCAAACCCCACCAAGGTGGTGGGACCTAACTCCACAGGTAAGTATAGGTAGGTAGGCATTTTCGTGTATTATACCATTTGCATTTCATGTTAGTTTGCTTTCTCACTTTCATATTGATTGTTTATTTCAGTCGTATATATGTATTATATTGCGGGGTGGCAATACCACCCCACGTTTATTACTGATGCCATTTTTGAGTATGAGTAGGTCTGCAGGTTATGCCAGAGATGTTGAGGTTCTCATGCGCTCTACGGTGAGCACATCTCCCTGAGTTGGAGCCAGATGTTATCCCCGATTTCATGGGATAACCAGGAGATCATGTCTCGAGGCCCACAGGTCCTAGACATTGAGTACCGAGAGCAGGATTGACCTGAGCATGGCCATGGAGGGACCATCTTTCTTCTCTTTCATCAAACTTGTCTTGACAACAACAACAACATCCATCACCTTCGGCTTGGACTTGTATCAGAGAAGATTCTTGCTCCATGAGGTAATTGGTCCAGGTATCATGGTATGTGTCATATTTGATCATTATAACCTTTAGATATATGCATCAAATTCCTTTTATTTCTGAAGATTGCTTGGATCTTACATTAACCCACTTGACCATGGTTGGGGGGATTGAAAAGGTACCCTAGCAAGCTTGTACCCATAGATTTTGGTTTGCCACCAGGGGATTTTGAAGGGCCATCGTCCGCTCCCGTCGCATCATCACTTTTACATCTTATCTCCCACTCATCTGCCCCATTCCCCTAGTCCAGGCATCAGGATGATCTGTTTGTTGGGTTACACTTTATCTCGTGGGAAGAAGGGGCTAAAGGCCCAGAAGGTAAAAGCAGCTGGTAAAAGTTAAAAGCCATAAAAATGAAACCTAGAGATGCCTCGCCCAGGGATCACCGAGAAGGCAATAAAAAGTCTCTCAGCAAGAAATAAGAGGGACCCGAAGAAAAATAACAAAAAAAGACCTAGCCAAGAGGATAGGGGGTCTCATCACGAGCCAACTTATTATGTTCATGGGCACCTAGCAGTATGGCATTGCCATTATCTGGTTACCACACCAGGACAGTGACCTTTGGTTGCATGGCCAAGGGAAAGGGGGTCTCATCACGATCCAACCTTATCATCTCTGTAAATGTGCTTGTGGGTAACACTATCATCTTTGGTCACCACACCAAGGAAGTGTCCTCTAGTTAGACCTTGAAATAAATAAGAAAAATCAATAAAGAAAAGAAAGAATAAAGTCAATAAAGGGCTTGGAAAGAATTGCATCCATGACAGGTACAGCTCGCCTTCTACAAAGGCACCCACAGGTAATATCGTACACCCCTGTCTTTCACTCTACTCGTATATCTGGACATCCCTTGACCACATCACCTCGTGTTACATGGCTTGGATGATATCCTTTGGAAACTTTCCTTTTCTTATGGATGTTGGCCCAATAGAGTATTTTTTCTTTTTCTTTGGCTTTGTATTGTAGGTAATTGTAATATATTTGAGCTATTGAATGATATATCAGGGGTTTTATGCATGTATTTGATAAAATTAATGATGAAATGTGATTAACATTGCTATGATCTCTGTGACTAATGATCCCATGGAGGGAAAGGTTTTTGATGTGTAGGACCATGCCCGACGGACAGGTACCAGTGGATCAGTACACATAGGGAGATGATTAGCTCAGACCTCCATGGGGCTGAAGAGCCCATTAGATGATTGTTGGGACCCCATCAGGGGCAGAGACAGGACAATGATTGGATGAGCCTTTGCACATGAGAAGAAGAATGTCGTTCCACCCTGTTATCCCAGATATCTAGGGATAACTAGGAGATCATGTCTCGAGGCCCACATGGTCCTAGACATGGAGTACCGAGAGCAGAGATCGACTTGAGCATGGCCTTGGAGGGCCCATGTTTCTTCTTCTCAGCCAGACTTGTCCTATCAACAGTACCAACTTCCATCACTACCGGCCTGGGCTTGCGTCAAAAAGGACTCTAGCTCCATGAGGTAATTGGTCCGAGGTATCATGGTATGTGTCATATTTGATCATTATAACCTTCTTATATATGCATTAGGTTTCTTTCATTTCGGATGACTGCTTGGATCTTACACTAATCCACTTGACCATTGTTGGGGTGATTGATGGGGCAACTTAGTAAGCCAGTATTCATGGGTTTTGGTTAGCACCAAGGGGGCTTTGCAAAGCCATCGTCCGCTCCCACCATTTTATCACCTTTTCATCTTATACCCCGCTCATCCATCCCATTCCCCTAGTCTGGCCATTAGGATGACCTTCTAGGGTACAACTTGTCTTGTGGGAAGAAGGGGCTAAAGGCCTAGGAGGTAAAAGCAGCTGGTAAAAGATAAAATCCATAGGAAAATAGAACCTAGAGATGCTTCGCCCAGGGGATCCCCGAGAAGGCAATAAAAAGCCTCTCGATAAGAAACTAAAGGACCCTAAGAAAATGATAAAATTAATAAATGCAAGACCTAACCAAGAGGATGGGAGGTCTCATCACGAGCCGACCCATTATGTTCATAGGTATTTAGCAGTATGACATTGCCACCATCTGGTCACCAAACCAGGGCAGTGAC